>CM059433.1:130047643-130608436 GCA_030390025.1 Squalus acanthias
CTGAAACGTGCTATCCACGTATCTCAGCCTCACGGATGCACTGCAGTGACACCAGCTGCCGCTCAAGCTCCGAAACCTGGAGCTTAAGCTCCTCCAGCTGATGACACTTACATAGATACATAGATACATAGAAGATAGGAGCAGGAGTAGGCCATCCGGCCCTTCGAGCCTGCTCCGCCATTTAATGAGATCATGGCTGATCCTCCAATTCAGTATCCCGTCCCCGCCTTCTCTCCGTAACCCTTAACCCCTTTTGCCTGTAGAAATATATCTAATTCCCTCTTAAATATATTTAATGAGCTGGCGTACACTGCCCTCTGTGGCAATGAGTTCCACAGGTTCACCACCCTCTGAGTGAAGAAATTCCCCCTCATTTCTGTCCTAAATGGTTTAGCCCTTATCCTTAAATTATGTCCTCTAGTTCTGTTCTCACCCGCCAAGGGAAACATTCCTTCTGCATCTAGTCTGTCTAGACCTGTCAGAATTTTATACACTTCTATGAGGTCCCCTCTCAATCTTCTAAACTCCAATGTGTACATCCCTAAACTACATAGTCTCTCCTCATAGGTCAATCCCGCCATTCCTGGTATCAGCCTGGTGAATCGCCGCTGCACCCCCTCCATGGCAAGAACATCTTTCCTCAGATGAGGCGACCAAAACTGTACACAGTACTCGAGGTGTGGTCTCACCAGTGCCCTGTACAGCTGCAGCAAGGTATCCCTGTTCCTGTATTCCAACCCTTTTGCTATGAAGGCCAGCATACCGTTTGCCTTCTTGATCGCCTGTTGCACCTGCATGCTCGCCTTCAGTGACTGGTGTACAAGAACACCCAGGTCTCTCTGTACTTCCCCCTCTCCCAATTTATTGCCATTTAAATAATAATTTGCCCTCCCGTTCCTGCACCCAAGGTGGATAACTTCGCACTTGTCCACATTATAGTGCATCTGCCATTTATCCGCCCAATCACCCAGTCTGTCCAAATCGCTCTGGAGCTTCCTGGTCTCCTCCTCTGAGCCCACCCCCCCTCCTAGTTTAGTGTCGTCTGCAAATTTGGAAATGCTGCATCCGACTCCCTGATCCAGGTCATTAATGTAAATTGTGAACAGCTGGGGACCCAGGACAGATCCCTGTGGTACCCCACTTGTTACTGCCTGCCATTCAGAAAATGAGCCGTTTATTCCAACTCTCTGTTTTCTGTCTGACAGCCAGTTCTCTATCCACGTCAATACTTTCCCCTTTATCCCATGAGCTTCAATTTTCCCTGCTAATCTTTTATGTGGGACCTTATCGAAGGCCTTTTGGAAGTCCAGGTACACCACATCTACTGGCTCTCCCCCATCTATTTTACCAGTTACTCCCTCAAAAAATTCCAATAGATTAGTCAAGCACGATTTACCCTTTGTAAATCCATGTTGACTCTGTCCTATCCTGTCCCCATTTGCTAAGTGCTCCGCTATTTCATCCTTAATGATGGACTCCAGCATTTTGCCCACAACTGATGTAAGGCTTACAGGTCTGTAATTACCTGCTTTTTCCCTACCCCCCTTTTTGAATAGTGGGGTAACGTTAGCTACCCTCCAATCCATGGGCACTGTTCCCGAGTCTAATGAATTCTGAAAAATCATACTTAGTGCATCCGCTATCTCTAGGGCCACCTCCTTCAGCACCCTAGGATGCATGTTATCAGGCCCTGGGGATTTGTCCGCCTTCAATCCCTTTAGCTTCCTTAACACCATATCCTTAGAGATATTGACTTGCGTCATTTCCTCCTTTGCAAATGTCCCTATTTTTCCCGATATCCCAGGGAGGTTTTTTGTGTCTTCCTTCGTAAAGACTGACCCAAAGTATGCATTTAGTTGGTCTGCCATTTCTTTATTTCCCGTTATATATTCCCCCGTATCTGACTGCAATGGGCCAACTTTGGTTTTCACCAGTCTTTTCCTCTTGATATACTTATAAAAGCTTTTGGAGTTAGTTTTTATATTTTCCGCCAGCTTGCTTTCGTAAGCTATTTTGCCCCTCTTGATTAAGCCCTTTGTCCTCCTTTGCTCTATCTTAAACTGTTCCCAATCTTCCGCTCTGGCGCTTTTTTTGGCTATTTTATACGCCCTATATTTGGATTTTATGCTGTCTCTAATTTCCCCTGTTATCCACGGTTGAGTCACCTTTTTAGATTTCCTTTTATGCCAGATTGGTATAAACAATTTTTGCAATTTTGTCATTCTATCTTTAAATGCTTGCCATTGTTTATCTACCTCCAGTCCTCCCAGGAACGTTGTCCAATCAGACCTACTCAGTTCCTGTCTAATGGCATCATAATTCCCCTTGTTTAAATTCAGGACCTTAGTATCTGAGTCAATTTCTTCGCTCTCCATTTCGAGTGAGAAATCGATCATGTTATGATCGCTCTGACCCAAGGGTCCCCGTACAACAAGATTACTAATTAGTCCCTTCTCATTGCACAGTACCCAGTCCAATATAGCCTGTTCCCGAGTTGGTTCCTCGACATATTGATCCAGATAACCATCCCTTAAACACTCAAGGAATTCCTCCTCCTCATTATTTTTACTGATTAGGCTATTCCAATCTATATGTAAGTTAAAGTCACCTATGATGACAGCTGTGCTCTTATTGCACGCTTCTCTAATTTCCCTCGTGATGCCCTCCCCAACCTCTATTTTACTATTTGGAGGCCTATATACCACTCCTATTAATGTTTTTCGCCCCTCGCTATTTCTTAGCTCCACCCATATAGATTCTGTATTAACTGAGTTAATATGCTTCCTTTCAATTGCATTTATCCCTTCTTTTACCAGCAATGCTACCCCTCCTCCCTTTCTTTTTTGTCGATCCTTCCTAAATACTGAATACCCCTGTATGTTAAGCTCCCAGCCCTGCTCACCCTGCAACCATGTTTCCGTAATCCCAATTAGATCATAATTATTAACCTCTATTTCCACAGCTAATTCATCTACCTTGTTCCTGATGCTTCTCGCATTAAGGTATAAAACCCTCAGGCTTTTTTTATGCTCACATTTTTTATGAATTAGTTTGGCCCTTTGTTTTTTGTTCCTCACCCTTTTACCATTTATTTCTGTCTGCCTTTCACTTTCCTCTATTTCACTACATAGGTTTCTAGCCCCCTGCCATACTAGTTTAAATGTTCCCGAACTGCTTTATCAAAAATTACCCCGAGAACATCAGTTCCATCTTTGCACAGGTGTAGACCGTCCCTTTTGTATAGGTCACACCTACCACAAAACTGGTCCCAATGCCTCAAAAATTTAAAACCCTCCCTCTTACACCACTGCTCAAGCCACGTATTTAGCCTAACTATCCTGTTCTCTGTGCTCTTACTAGCACGTGGCACTGGTAGTAATCCAGAGATTACTACCTTCGAGGTCCTACTTTTTAGCTTGGCTCCTAACTCCCTAAATTCTACTTGTAGGACCTCTTCCCTTTTTTTAGCTACGTCGTTGGTACCAACATGTATCACGACAACTGGCTGTTCCCCCTCCCCCTCCAGAATGTTCTGCACCCGCGCCGAGACATCCTTGACCCTTGCACCAGGGAGGCAACATACCATCCTGGAGTCTCGGTCGCGACCACAGAAACCCCTATCTATTCCCCTTACAATCGAATCCCCTATTACTATAGCCCTGCCACTCTTTTTCCCTCCCTTCTTTGCAACAGAGCCAGTCATGGTGCCATGAGCCTGGCTGCTGGTGCCTTCCCCCGATGAGTCATCCCCCCCGACAACAGCACATGTGGTTGTCCAGGACATGGGAAGCGTCCTGGAGTCCCCACATGGCACAAGATGTGCATTCCACGGGACCGAGGTGTCCTGCCAGGCCTCTACTTAATAGACTATTAAGTAACTTAACAAAAAAAAAATCACCATCTGCTCACCAATCAGCTCCTTTTCTTGTGCTGATGTCACTTACCTCGCTCCCTGACACTTATGCTCCCTCCGGGCTCTTGGGCCTACCTTTATCTGCGGCTGCTCCTCTCGCTCTCCCACAGGTCCACTCTTGTGTCTATTAACTTATTGTTCTCTGACTATTTATGCTGTGCCTATATGCATCTCTTCACTTCACCTGACGAAGGAGCAGCGCTCCGAAAGCTTGTGATTTCAAATAAAGCTGTTGGACTATAACCTGGTGTTGTGCGACTTCTCACATTTGTCCACCCCAGTCCAACACCGGCATCTCCACATCATATTAACTTAGAGACCTTGGGTTCTGTGGCTCCACTCTTCCTTTTCAGTCAGACGCCTCCACCGCCTTCCTCCTCTCCACCGAATTCCTGCGCTCCCAAAATTCCTCCACTCTGCTTGTGGTTCACTCCATTTGCGATCACCCAGCTCTGTCTCCAAGCTCTGTGAATGAATAATAATTAAAAAAAATACAGAATCCAGTCTAACACATACCTTGTGCTTCTGCCACAGGTTAGCCTGACGACATGACTGAAGCCCCATGACCTTCTCTGTCTGGTTATTGAGTCCATAGTCATCTGGCCAATGCGCCGCGCCACTTCCCCAATGGTCACACGGTCTGTCCATTGAACTCCCAAGATTCTTCTTAAGCCAAGTTGGTGGAATGCATGCATATTCCTGTTGTGCACTTCCACCATACGCCATGTCTCCGAGGCAGACAGCAATGTTGGGAGGGCACTAGTGTTGGACAATCTCATTTTACGGTGTGCATGTGTCTTCTCACTCTTCCCCGATGTTTGACAAATGAGCAAATGATCCGCCGATTCTTCCTTCACTTCTCCAGTGAGCTGATCATTAGCAGATTCTATACTTCCTGGTGCCTCCCAAAGGAAACTGCTGAAAGTGGCAAATTGCTGCCCTTGCCGATGCTTAGGTCGAGATCCTCTATCTTAGATCGGCTGTCAATGGGTTGATCCCTTAGCTTACCTGTACACACAGCAGTCACCACTGCAATGTCTTTCCATTAACCCACACTATTCACAGGTGCCAAAATACAGTAACTCATAGAATCATACAGCACAGAAGGGGGCCATTTGGCCCACTGTGCTTGTGGCGGTTCTTTGAAAGATCTATCCAATTACTCCCACTCCCCCTGCTCATCCCCATAGCCCTGCAAACTTTTACCTTTTCAAGTATATATCTAATTCCCTTTTGAAAGTTACTATCGAATCAGCGTCCACCACCCTCTCAGGCAGTGCATTCGCTGCGTATGAAAAATTTTCTTCATCTCCCCTCTGGTTTTTTTTGCCAATTACCTTATATCTGTGTCCTCTGGTTACCGACCCTTCTGCCCGTGGGAACAGTTTCTCCATATCTACTCTATCAAAATCTCGCTTAATTTTGAACACCTCTGTAATATCTCCCCTTAACCTTCTCTGCTCTAAGGAGAACAATCTGAGCTTCTCCACTCTCTCTACATAACTGAAACCCCCTCATCCCTGGTATCATTCTGGTAAATCTCTGTCTTGTCTTTCACAAATTTCTTTCTTCCTTACCCACACCTATATTTATACAGCGAATGCTTCGCAGTGCTCCTATTTCAATAGGTAACATTTGGCTGGTTTGAGCTGCACAGGGAAGGGGCTGACTGACTGGCTTTAATATTTGCAGGCAAGATCTGCCGGGCCTGTCCAAACACTTCAAAATGTCTTAATAAGTGCACGACTCAGATTTTACTGGATGTATCCGCTAGCAACCATGGGCAGCAATGTCTTGACATGAGTGTTGTATCTCTCTAAAATTCCAGTTAAGGCCAGTAAAGACTTGCTCAATCAATTTACTGAATAATTGGTGTTTGAATAAAAGAAAGAAAGACTTGCATTTATACAGCGCCTTTCACGACCACCGGACGTCTCAAAGCACTATACAGCCAATGAAGTACATTTGGAGTGTAGCCACTGTTGCAATGTGGGAAACGCGGCAGCCAATTTGCGCACAGCAAGCTCCCACAAACAGCAATATGATTATGACCAGATAAACAGTTATGTTGATTGAAGGATCAATATTGATCAGGATGCTGGGGATAACTCCCCTGCTCTTCTTTGAAATAGTGCCATGGGATCTTTTACTAGGTCTAAGGTTGCCTTTTCATCAAGCCAGCTCAGTTAAAAGTCTTTAGCCAATAGGTACCGTATTTAAAATTATATATACATGCATACTATTTGCAGAGCTGCATGATTAAATTCCAAATCAACTAGGTTGTAATTTTTAATCAAAATGGAGGGAGGGTGTAGCAAAATACGTGCAAACCTAAACCATTTTTTGCATTGCAAGCATCTCTCCACAGCTATAAATAGATAAAAGGGAGATAAAATCTCTTTTCATTTATATAGCACCTTATCACAACTAGGGCACCTCTCAAAGTCCTTTGCGTACAGTAAATTACCTACGTACGCAAATTTGGCGGCCATTTTACGCAGAACAGAATTCCAATGACTGAAGTGATAAGTTGGTCAAAGGCTTGAGGTTAAACAGAAATAGCCCAACGTCCTGCCCAGCCAGGCTTGGTTATGGTGACATCTGTGGGTCAATTTTAACTCCCTCCACCTGGCGGAAACCAGGAAGTGGGGGGGGGGGGGGGTCATCGAAAGGGGGCGTTGTGGGGGGCAATTAAAAGCGAGCGGGAGGCTTACCCAGTCCTTTCTTACCTCGATCCAGCCCGCTCCAATTTTAAATTGCTGGCGGGAAGGACGGCCACCCCAAACCGGAGGGGTCCTCTTTAAATATGCAAATTGGACTCCAATGATATAATCTGGGCCTGATCTGCTATTTTCACCTGACTAGGGAGCAGTGATGGCTTCCCCAACAAGCCAAAGCTTCCGGGAACAGGAGTCACGGCCAGAAGAGGGAAGGCAAAGTAAGATTTGTTCCCATTTTTTTGTTTAGTTTCCTTGTAGGCCAGAAGGAGCAGGCCTGCTCCTCTAGGCCCCACAAGCAAATTTTGGGCCTACACAGGCCCGGGTTTCTCACCCCCTTACCTGACCGAGTTCCCCTCCTGGAGCACTGACCTCATTTCGGGGACCGTTCCCTCTGGTCCCCCGGCGGCAACCTCATGACGATTTTAACGGCCGGGCAGTAGCTTTCTGTCAACTTCCCAGCCATTCTGGACAGCAAGGGGGCATGCTAATGAGTCCCGACTGGTAGAATCGGCCTGCTTCCACTCCCGGACGGGTTGGCCACTCACTTTACCGCGTTCCCCACCCGGGAGTTAAAATCGAGCCCTTGATATATGGCTGATGTCCATGGTGTAACACGTATGAATTGGATAAAACGGCAAATACCTGCTCCCCTGATGGTTCTGCGAGCTTATCCAGTGAGCTGTATGGGCCAGGAAGATCCCAGGTTTGATCTCCAGTCTGTGCTGCATCAGCCATGGTGCTGTTCGAGCGCTGCATTAGGTTCAGCAGCTCTAGTGAGATGTTGTAGCTCCCCTGATACATCAGCCGTGAGTGTATTAAGGCAAACGGACAAGTAACATCCAAGTCTTAATTCCTGGGCTGAGTATGCTAATCTCAGTTTGGCTGGGGCAATAAGTCCTTTTACATTGAATCTTGTTTAGGTTGGATTATTGGCTTCTCGTGTGGCAGCTTCCCATCTTCCACATTGCTAAAATATCTCCCTTATCCAAATGGATATATATATATATATATATATATACCTACAAAAATGTGGCCACCTTGTAACGGGGAAGGGAAGGGAGAAAATTAATTTAAAAACTAGTTGGTTCCTGGGATATATGCAGAGGGATGGAGCGCAACTCCCAGGAGGTGATGATAACTTTGTATAAGGCACTGGAACAGCAGCACCTAGAGTATTGTGTACAAGTCTGGTCACTGTGCCACAAAAATATCCAGGCACTGGAGGTAGTGCAGAAAAGGGGGACCAAACTTAAGGCATCTGAGCTGTGAGGAGATGTTGAAGAGCCTGAGATCATTTAGTCAGGAGAGGAGAAGGCTCTGGGGAAATATGTTTCAAGTATTCAAGATTTTTAAGGGATGGGATAATGTGAACCCCAATAACGTGTTCAAGATTACCACAAACTCTCATACCAAGGGGCACGGGCTCAAGGTTCGGAGATGGAAGGTGCACAGACCCTTTAAACGTTTCTATGCTATTCGCCTCGACCACTCCATGAAGCGGCACGTTCCACTCTCTGAGCAAAGAAGTTACTCCTACATTCCTTATTGGATTTATTAGTGACTATCTGATGTTTATGAGATATGTTTGTCACTATGCTTTTATTTTCAGGCATATATTCCATTCAAATGGTATGAATGCATGAAAAAGGGAAAGAGCTCACATTAATATAACACCTTTCACACCCTCGGCACGTCCCAAAATACTTCTCAGCCAATGAAGTGTTGCTGCAATGTAGGCAGTGACGAGTTAATCTGTTTCAGTGATGTTGGTTGAACGATAAATGTTGGTCAGGACACCGGGGAGAAATGCTGTCCTTTGAATAGTGCCGTGGGATCCACCTCCCAGCAAGACAGCACTTCATTAAAATGTCAGCTTAGATTATGTGTTCAGAGTGGGGTTTGAACTTTCAGCCTTTTGACTCAGAGACAGGAGGCCTACCGGCTGAGCCAAGCTAATCTGTAACTGAGAACAAAAGTGCTGCTCTCATTAGGGATGGATTGTAGCATTTTCTAACACATGAAGCACAGTCTTCAAATTTACCTCACCAGACTGGAGAGAGAATTTTGCATTGCTCTGTCTCCTATAGGCCCTTGTCTGGCACTGATTTCTATAATCAGTCTTGGTTTGCATTGTGTACTTTAAAGGAAAAAAAAAACAACATACTTCTGCCAGCGCTTCTTTTAATCCATCACTTCAAAGTGCTCCCATCGCCATCGCCACCAGTGGCAGACATGTAATCACCAGTACTGAACCCGAGTCTTATACAGCTCAAACTGCTCTCTCCAGACACAACGCAAGTCTGGCAGCTCAAAGTCTATCATTGTGCTGCTGAGTGTTTATCACTGTTGTCGTCAACACAGTTTGAAAATTTGACATGTGGCAAAAACGGGAATCTTTACTGTTCCCAATGATATTGCATCTTTTTTCATTTCAATTGCAGCAAGATCGGAGTGCTGGGATTTTAAAATGGAAGCCATGGCTGTGCTCCTCCAGTCGCCCTTTTAGCTTGAGAGCATTAAATTTTAATGATAAATTTAAACTGGGTTCTGCTAACAGGTCAGAGTCTAGGTATTCTGCGGCGAGTGTCTCACCTCCTGACTCCCCAAAGCCTTCCCGCCATCTACAAGACACAAGTCAAGAGTGTGATGGAATACTCTCCACTTGCCTGGATGAGTGCAGCTCCAACAACACTCAAGAAGCTCAACACCATCCAAGACAAAGCAGCCCGCTTGATTGGCACCCCATCCACCACCTTAAACATTCACTCCCTCCACCACCGGCGTACCGTGGCTGCAGTGTGTACCATCTACAAGATGCACTGCAGCAACTCGCCAAGGCTTCTTCGGCAGCACCTCCCAAACCCGCGACCTCTTGCACCTAGAAGGACAAGGGCAGCAGGAGCATGGGAACACCACCACCTCCACGTTCCCCTCCAAGTCACACACCATCCTGACTTAGAAGTATATCGCCGATCCTTCATCGTCGCTGGGTCAAAATCCTGGAACTCCCTCCCTAACAGCACTGTGGGAGTAGCTTCACCACACAGACTGCAGCGGGTCAAGAAGGCAGCTCACCACCACCTTCTCAAGGGCAATTAGGGATGGGCAATAAATGCTGGCATTGCCAGCGACGCCCAGATCCCATAAACGAATAATTTAAAAAAAAAAAAACTGTTTCCTTGAAAGTATTTTGTGTATGTATGGGGTGGGGGGGGTCGGGGCAGTTGGGTGGTGGTGGTGGGGATAGAGTGAGGCGAGTACAGATATCCTGTCTGGAGCATAGGTGTTAGCTTCAAAGGACAACCAACCTCAGCTTTGTTGGTTTCTGCTAGTTGCTGTTGTTTCTCTGATGAGCTGGGTGACTCATTTAAAAAAAAAATTGTTTATGGGATTTGGGCGTCGCTGGCAAGGCCAGCATTTATTGCCCATCCCTAATTGCCCTTGAGAAAGTGGTGGTGAGCCGCCTTCTTGAACCTCTGCACTCCGTGTGGTAAAGGTGCTCCCACAGTGCTGTTCGGGAGGGAGTTCCAGGATTTTGACCCAGTGACGATGAAGGATTGGCGATATACTTCCAAGTCAGGATGGTGTGTGACTTGGAGGGGAACTTGGAGGTGGTGGTGTTCCCATGCGCCTGATGCCCTTGTCCTTCTAGGTGGAAGAGGTTCTTCTACTGGTTCTTCTGCTTTGTTGGTCGCTGGCTTGTGGCTTTACATTTTCTCCGCTGCTTCTGATCTACGGTGACCTCCAACTTCGTGTCAACTTCGCCATCATCTTCCTGCACTGCAACCCATTCTCATTACCATCGCAATAACCTCCACCCTTCAATTCTCAACCCTTCAAATAGCTTCTGGACTTCACTCCTCTGCTACATTTCCCACATTACAACAGTGACTCCACTTCAAAAGTTCTTCATTGGCTGTAAAGCACTTTGAGACGTCCGGTGGTCGTGAAAGGCCCTGTATAAATGCAATTCTTTCTTTCTATACTCCTTTCTCCGAGCTTGGACAACACTTTGTCGATGTTCCATGCTGACTCCATCCTACCTATGTCAACTTTTTCCCTCCACGGGACCTCCGACTTTAACTCTGGACTCCCTACTATTGTCATCAACCTATTTCCTGTTACTACCAGAGAATATGTATCCCTATAATTGCTACATAACCAGGCCTATGTAACTAGAGTTTTTCCCTGTGTCCATTTTGACTGCTGCTCCGGACCCGAGCCGTTCACTTCTATTTCCAATTTATTCTCCCTCCTTTTTCTTCTCTCTATCCCTCCCTGACCGTTCTCTCCTGTCGTCATGCCGCCCTTCATCTCTCCTCTCTCGGATACTCTGCCCTCCCAAATCCCTACCCAACCCTTCATTACTCTTCGGCCTTCCTACTCTCCTGCTGCCATCCTAGGCTTGACTCCCTCTTAGATAAGCCTACAGCTTCCCTCTCTTGCCTCTCTTGACATCCTACGAAGGGCCCATCGAGGCACTCGTCGCTGTCTCCTCACGAGTAGCAGCCCCAACTGTCCTGTCCTACTCTCTCTCTGACCTTCCCATCCAGCGTGCCTGCTCGGGGCTAATCTTGCCAATCTCCTCTCCGTCCAACTCACCCCTCCAAGCACTACCCAACCCTGTGGACTCTGGCAGTGGATCAGCCATCACCGACACTCTCCACATCTCCCTGCTGAATGTCCATTCACTTGCGAACAAGGCCCTTGCCATCCATGAGCTCATCGTGGATGACTGCATCGACATCATGGCTCTGACAGAAACTTGGCTGAGGGGTGATGACACCTTACCTTCCGTGTCAGCTGTGGCTCAGTGGGTAGCCCACTTGCCTCTGAGTCAGAAGGTTGTGGGTTCAAGTCCCACTCCAGGGACTTGAGCACATAAATCTAGGCTGACACTCCAGTGCAGTGCTGAGGGAGTGCTGCACTGTCAGAGGTGTCGTCTTTCGGATGAAACATTAAACTGAGGCCCCGTCTGCTCTCTCAGGTGGACGTAAAAGATTCCATGGCACTATTTCGAAGAAGAGCAAGGGAGTTCTCCCTAGTGTCCTGTCCAATATTTATCCCTCAATCAACATACCAAAAACAGATTATCTGGTCATTATCACATTGCTGTTTGTGGGAGCTTGCTGTGCGCAATTGGCTGCCGTGTTTCCCACATTACAACAGGAATTACATTCCAAAAGTACTTTATTGGTTGTAAAGCACTTTGAGACGTCCGGTGGTCGTGAAAGGCGCTATATAAATGCAAGTCTTTCTTTCTTCTTTACCCTTAAATGAAGCCTCCCCGCCTGGCTGTACCTTCCACCACTTGTCCCGTCCAGACTGCCATGGTGGCAGTGTGACTCTCATCACCAAATCACACCTGAGTCTGTCCCCCTACTTTCTCCTCCTTTGAGCATCTCAACTTGTTCCACCCCTCTCACCTCTCATTTAAAATTGTAATTCTCTACCGTCCACCCAAGTACGATAAAAATTTTAACCACCGAGATATCCTCATTGCTTTCCTCCCTCAGCCTCTACACTGAGCGACTTCTCATCCTCGGTGATTCCAACCTCCATCTCAATTCATCATGCGCCCTCTCTCCTCTGAGTTCACTGCCCTCCTATCTGCCCTTAATCTTTCCCTCCATGTGAACTCCCCAACCCATATTCATGGCCACCTCCTTGACCTTGCCATCTCTCCTGGCCTCGCTACTCCCACCATGCCAATTGAAGATAAGGCCATCTCTGATCACTTCCTTGTATCGTTTTGCACCCACACCCCCCGTCCCCCACCAACCCTACTTCCTTCTGTGTCCACCCCTGGAAAAAACTCTCTCCCAACTCTCTTACAACTGCACTTACGAAATCCCAACTGTCCAGCCTTTGGCCCTCCATTCACCACGACATTTCTGCAGCTACCGATCTGCTCAACCACACCCTCACCACCACCTTTGATGCCCTAGCTTCTACTAAAACCATTACTCTCTCTCACCCTGGCTGTTCCCCCTGGTATGGCCCACATCTTCACTCCCTCAAGTCCAAGGGACGCAAACTTGAATGAATATGGCGGACAACTGGTTTAGCCATTCACCGCCAGATCTGGCTGGACCACATATAGCACTATCGGGTCCTGGTCTCGTCTGCCAAAACTGCTAATTATTCCAGGATAATTCTGGAATGCAAAGATAATCCCTAGCTACTATTTTCTACTGCTAAACATCTTCTTAAACCCTTCTCCCCACACTCTCTTCCACACTCACCTCCAACAAGTGCGAGGAGCTCATGGACTTCTTTGTCTCTAAGATTGAGACCATCCGTTCAGCTGCCTCTGTCACTTCCCTTCCTTCCCCTAGCCCACTGGGCCAAACTTCCTCTAAGGTTCACCCCTTTCTCCAGTTTCTCTCCGATCTCCCCTCTTGACCTCTCCACGCTCATCCTGTCCATGACACCCAAATTCCTGCTCCCTCGACCCTATTCCCACCAAATTACTGACCATCCAACTTCCTTTTCTGGCTCCCATGTTAGCTGACATTGTTAACAGTTCGCTTTCCTCAGGTACTGTCCCCCCTCTTCAAATCTGCTGTCATCACCCCTCTCCTCAAAAAACCAACCCTTGACCCCTCTGTCCTTGCAAACTACGGCCCATCTCCTACCTCCCTATCCCATCTTTCCCGGAACTCCATGTTTGAATCCCTCCAATCAGGTTTCCGCCCTTGCCACAGTACCGAAACGGCTCTCATCAAAGTCACAAATGACATCCTGTGTGACTGTGACAAAGGTAAACTATCCCTCCTCGACCTTCTCGACCTGTCTGCAGCCTTTGACATGGTTGACCACTCCATCCTCTCCAACACCTCTCCACTGTCGTCCAGCTGGGTGGGACTGCACTCGCCTGGTTCCATTCTTATCTATCTAATCGTAGCCAGAGAATCACCTGCAATGGCTTCTCTTCCAGCTCCCACACATCATTACTTCTGGGGTCCCCCAAGGGTCTATCCTTGGCCCCCTCCTATATCTCATCTACATGCTGCTCCTTGGCGACATCATCCGAAAACACGGTGTCAGTTTCTACATGTACGCTCACGACACCCAGCTCTACCTCACCACCACTTCTCTCGACCCCTCCACGGTGTCTAAATTGACACACTGCTTGTCCGACATATAGTACTGGATGAGCAAACATTTTCTCCAATTAAATATTGGGAAGACCGAAGCCATTGTCTTCGGGCCCCACCATAAACTCCATTCCCTAGCCAAATACTCCATCCCTCTCCCTAACATCTGTCTGAGGCTGAACCACACTGTTCGCAACCTTGGTGTCATATTTGACCCTGAAATGAGGTTCCGACCACATATCCGTGGCACAACAAAGACTGCCTATTTCCACCTCTGTAACATCGCCCATCTCCGCCCCTGCCTCAGCTCATCTGCTGCTGAAACTCTCATCCATGCCTTTGTTACCTCTAGATTTGACTATTCCAACGCACTCCTGGCTGGTCGCTCACATTCTATCCTTAGTAAACTTGAGGTCATCCAAAACTCAGCTGCCTGTGTCCGAATGTGCACCAAGTCCCGTTCACCCATCATTCCTGTGCTCACTGACCCTCATTGGCTCCTGGTTAAGCAACGCCTTAATTTCAAAATTCTCATCCTTGTTTTCAAATCCCTCCATGGCCTCGCCCCTTCCTATCTCTGTAATCTCCTTCAGCCCCACAACCCCCCGAGATATCTGCGCTCCTCAAATTCTTCCCTCTTGAGCATCCCTGATTGTAATCGCTCAACCATTGGTGGCCGTGCCTTCTGCTGCCAAGACCCTAAGCTCTGGAATTCCCTGCCTAAACCTCTCCACCTCTCTACCTCTCTTTCCTCCTTTAAGACGCTCCTTAAAACCTACCTCTTTGACCAAGCTTTTGGTCACCTGCCCTAATTTCTTATGTGGCTCGGTGTCAATTTTTTGTCTTATAACACTCCTGTGAAGCACCTTGGGACATTTTACTCTGTTAAAAGCGCTATATAAATACAAGTTGTTGTTTTTGTTGTTTATATTAATCACTTGCGGACAGACTCCCCACAAGTCAATATTGGTTTGATTAATGCTTCAGACAATATGTGCAGTTTGCTACAGTGAGGAAAAGACTGGTCAATAATCTGTTTCCATCAGGGGCTATCCTGCTAGGGTAATCCACTGCCTTCTCAAAGTTGTTGCCTGTGGTATGAAAGGATTCCTTTGACCTAAAGACTTTGACACCACTTCTTCATCTTTAGTTCGTTGCAATGAGATGGGACTCCATGAGTGCCAAGGTGCACACTTACATCCAAAGACTCAGAGTAAAAGGCCTTGGAACAAGGACTACAAGAATCTCGAAACGTTTAGTTATTTCAGCGCCAGAAAACAGTATCAGACAGCTAACTATTCTCAATATTTTATCTGCTGGTTTAACTTCCACCTGTGTAGATTTCTTTCTCGTAAAAACAATTTAAAAATAGAGGAATAGAATATAAAAGCAACAGACCATGCTGGAACTTTATAAATCACTGGTTAGGCCTCAGCTGGAGTATTGTGGACAATTCTGGGCTCCACACGTCAGGAAAGATGTAAAGGCCTTAGAAAGGGTACAGAGCAGATTTACTGGGATGTTACCAGGGATGAGGGACTTCAGTTATGAGGAGAGGTTGGAAACGTTAGGATTGTTCTCCTTGGAACAGAGAAGGTTAAGAGGTGACCTAATAGAGGTTTTCAAGATGATGAGAGGTTTTGATCGAGTAAATAGAGAAAAACTGTTCCCTCTGGCGAGTGGGTCAATAACCAGAGGTCATAGATTTAAAATCATTGGCAAACGATCTAGAGGGGAGATGAGGAGAAATATTTTCACTCCGAGTTGTTGGGATCTGGAATGCTCCGCCTGAAAAGGTGGTGGAAGCTGATTCCATAAATAATTTAAAAAGGGAGTTGAACGGGTCCTTGAGGATGAGGAACTTACAGGGTTACGGATAAAAAGCGGGGATGTGGGACAAAGCACGACGGCTCTTTCAAAGAGCCAGCACAGGCACGACGGGCCGAATGGCCTCCTTCTGTGCTGTACATTTCTATGATAATTTAGCTGAAAGTTTGTCGTCAGTTGGCCTGTTCTTTTGCTGGCAATTGGAGAGATCAGGGGTATGCAGTGGGCATCCTGTACCAGCGAAGAAAGGGTAGATTGTTAGCTCTGAGACACACTACACCTCATTCACTACACGCAAAGGATCTAGTTTTGGTTCATAAGAGGAGTGAGCTGACTTATGGAAGCTGTTTTCTGTGGTGAGCATGAGTAGTGTTGGGAGATAGCCTAAATTGCAACAGATTGGAGGCCCGGTATTCTGCGGTGAGTGGCTCACCTTCTGACTCCCGCTATAAAGCACAAGACAGGCATGCCTGGATGAGTGCAGGTTCAGCAACACTCAAGAAACTCGCCACTATCCAGTACAATGCAGCCCGCTTGATCAGCACCCCACCCACTGGCTTAAACATTCACTCCCTCCACCACCGGCGTACCATGGTTGCAGTGTGTACCATCTACAGGATGCACTGCAACAACTCGCCAAGGCTTCTTCGGCAGCACCTCCCAAACCCGCGACCTCTTCCACCTAGAAGGACAAGGAAAGCAGGTGCATGGGAACACCACCACCTCCAAGTTCCCCTCCAAATCACACACTATCCTGACTCGGACATATATCACCGTTCCTTCATCGGGTCAAAATCCTGGAACTCCCTCCCTAACAGCACTGTGGGAGTACCTTCATCACACGGACTGCAGCAGTTCAAGAAGGCGGCTCACCACCACCTTCTCAAGGGATGGGTAATAAATAGAACAAAAAATATATCCATCATTTTTCATGAGCTTCTCATCAAGGAATTTTATTGCGACTAGAGGGATGGAAGTACTGTTACAATATTAAAAAATATCACTTCAAAATACATCTGTTTTATACATCTAATTTTTGCATCTGTTGTGTCACGCCCTTCAAAGACATTATACCTGAAAATGTGGCTCAGAGGTGTCATACCTCAGGATGTCATGCTTCCAAAATGTCACATGTCTATAAGTCAAAAGTTTGGTTGACTCAAAAAGCCACTTAACTATTAAGTCACCAGTCAAAAGAATGAAAGAACTTATATTTATAAAGCACCTTTCACGACCTCAGGACACCCCAAAGTGCTTTACAGCCAATGAAGTCATTTTTGAAGTATAGTCCTGGATGGTGTTGAGCTTCTTGTGTGTTGTTGCAGCTGCACCCTTCCATTCAAGTGACAAGTATTTCATCGTACTCCTGAATTGTGCCTTGTAGGCGGTGGAGAGGCTTTGAGGAGTCAGGAGATGAGCAACTCACTGTAGAATACCCAGCTTTTGACCTGCTCGAGTAGCCACAGTATTTATGTAGCTGTTGCAGTTGAGTTTCTGGTCAATGGTGACTCCCAGGATGTTTATCTTGGGGAACCCGGCAATGGTAATGCCGTTGAATGTCAAGGGGTGGTGGTTAGGCTCTTTCTTGTTGGAGATAGTCATTGCCTGACACTTGTTTAGCGTGAATCTTACTTGCCACTTATCAGCCCAAGCCTGGATTTGTCCAGGTCTTGCTGCATGTGGGCATGGACTGGCTCATTATCTGAGGAATTACAAATAGAGCTGAACATTATAATCATCAGTATGACCTTATGATGGTGGGAAGATCATTGATGAAGCAGCTGAAGATAGTTGGATCTAGGATGCTGTCCTGGGGAACTCCTGCAGTGATGTCCTGGAGCTGAGATGATTGGCCTCCAATAACCACAAATATCTTCCTTTGTGCTGGGTATGACTCCAGCCAGAGGGGAGTTTTTCCCCTGATCCTCATTGTCTTCAGTTTTACTTGGCTTCCTGGGTGCTACACTCAGTTGAATACTGCCATTATGTCAAGGGCAGTCACTCTCACCTCACTTCTGCAATTAGACTCTTGTGCCCATGTTTGGACCAAGGCTGTAATGAGGTCTGGAGCCGAGTGGTTCTGACATAACCTAAACTGAGCTTCAGTGAGCAGTTTATTGGTGAGCAAGTGCCACTTTGTAGCACTGTCGACGACACCTTCCATTGCTTTGCTGATGATTGGCAGTGGGCTGATGGGGCGGTAATTGCCTGGGTTGGATTTGTCCTGTGTTTTTGTTACTGCGCTGGTTTTGGGAAAGCGGCACTATACTGGCCTCCTGGCAATTAATTTGGCACCAAACACGCCGGCCAGAAGCAGAACTGGCAAAAAAGCGGTCCCAAAAATAGAAGGAGAAAATCAAAATACTGCGGATGCTGGAAATCCGAAATAAAAACAGAAAATGCTGGAAATACTCTGCAGGCCAGGCAGCATCTGTGGAGAGAGAAACAGAGTTAACGATTCAGGTCGATGACCCCCACCCAAAAATGTAACGTCAGTGTGCCACACCTGACTGCTGCCACAGTATGAGGTAAGTCAGCAGTATTATGTTTTCAGGTATAATTGCCATCAGCTGTACTTTATAAGGTGCAAGTGTCTTTATACCAATGGCAAAGAGAATACCTGGCCTACTTGATGGTTCTCAGGAACACTGTAGTGCAATAGCAGCAGTTAAAAACAATAGCACACTGATAAACCATGGTAATTCATCTCGATAACTGTTATCACTACATTTAATCACAGCACACAGTACTTGTTGATAGACCACATCGAAAACACACACCATATTATTTACCAGCTCTTCCAGTCTTTATGGCACATAAAAGCCTGTGATAAGCAAAGAACAGGTCAAGGTGATCAGGAACCATGACCTGCAAGTGATCTTTTCAAGGCTGGTCATAGTGGAGACTTACAAAGACATTTTATTGAAGGCCAAATTCACACCGACGTTAATGTTGTCGGGGCGATCATGTCATAGAAGCGTCTCAAACCACAATGAATTGCTTTTGAAGTACAGGGACTGTTCTGTGACAAACATGGCAGCCATTTTACACTAGCCACCTCCCACAAGCAGCCATAAGATGAATGGCCAGTTAATGTAATTTTTTTTTGGGTGGTTTTGGTTCGGAAAGCAATGCCAACCAAGACACTGGGAGAATCCCTTGCCCTTTTTTGAATAGTCACATGTGAAGAATGACCACTTGGGTAAGGTACTGAGAGGCTGCAACAGTCTGTAGAAATCTATCCCAATGGCTTAAGAGAGAGAAGAGGAGAATTGTGGGAGATATGACAACGAAAAATGCCTCACAGGATTTACAGGGTAGCACCTAACCCTGTAAATCTAGGGCAAGAATAATTCCAGATCGGAAGTTGGGTGTTGTTGAAGTACGACCCAGAGGAGCTCATTGAAGTCAGAGATAAGACAAAGCTCAAAAGCACACACTCTTAAATCTAAGGTAACATTATCTCCTGTCTGAGTACCTGCAGTGTGATGTCAAACAGATTGGTTTATCTATTATCCTTATATCATTTCCCTGAAACTTACATAAGTGTTCTCTATGCTATATGGATGTAGGCTAGTCTCATTTGTTAATAGATAATGTGACTTGATGTGTGACGCACTGGATTGGGTTCATTCAGTGCCACCTAAGGCTCCCACAGGATGCCCGTTTTTTAATGAGGTGTATTCTGGTTAAATATTTACTTTGCTCTTTTTATTGATTGAGGGCGAGACTTCCTCTTCTTGAGATAACTTCTCCCTTTCCTCCTTGCTCGGGTCTGTCTGTGCCTTGTGCCAATCGCAGCTTGTTCTGCAGCCGCTCCAAGGTAACTCCCCTTTGGGTGGCAAGATTGTGGAGCAGCACAGTAAATGATAATGAATCTTGAAACTCACTCTGGGCTGTACTGAAGGACCCCTCCAAGCTGTCCAGTCAACAGACCCGTTGCTTCAGGACACCGATGATTTGCTTAATCAGAACCCTTCTCGCTGCATGGCTCTCATTATATTGATGCTCAGAGTCCTGACTACAATCATGAGCCAATTGGTGAGGAGACAGTCCTTGTTCCCCCAGCAGCTCGCCTACCACTCGATGGTCTGGGTGGAACAACAGCAACAACTTGCATTTATATAGCGCCTTTAACGTAGTAAAACATCACAAGGTGCTTCACAGCAGTGTAATCAGACAAAATTTGACACCGAGCCACATAAAGTGACATTAGGACAGGTGACCAAAAGCTTGGTCAAAAAGGCAGGTTTTAAGGAGCGTCTTAAAGGAGCGGTAGAGAATCAGAAAAGTTTAGGGAGGGAATTCCAGAGCTTGGGGCCGAGGCAACTGACGACACGGTCGCCAATGGTGATGCGATGAAAATCGGGGATGTGCAAGGGACCAGAATTGGAGCGAGTAGAGGGGGTATAGAGGACTGGAGCAGTATGAAAGCGTCATGACTACTGCCAGGAAACCGGGCGTTGACCTGCGTGTGTCGCTGACTGTGGTCACTCACAAAACAAGTTGAACATTGAGCGAATGGTTCCTGCTGGGGAGCACACCGGACTATGTGTGTGTGCAGCCTCTGCTGCCCTGCACCTGCGGGAACCCAGCAATGCGGGCAAATCCCAGCGCTCTTTCTTCTGGCTTGTCAGCCTCCATGGGGAAGTTAACGAACTGTCGTCACCTCGCAAACAGTGCATCAGTGGCCTGCTGGATCACTGTGTGCACAGGAAACTGTCTGAGTTTGTTGATGTCACCGGAAGCAGTTTAGAGGGAGCCAGAGGCATAAAACTTTCGGGCCACGGTGACTGTCACAGTGCAGTGCATGCCCGGGTGTTGGGCTCCAATTGTCACTGCAGCAGGTAGGACGGGTATGTGACCGTCTCCCTGTTGAAATGCAGCCGCCTCGCACACCTCTGTAAGGCTCAGGTATGATGTACTGGTGCTGAATTCTCCCAAACTGTAATGCCTCCTGCGGCCTCTTCTTGCTGCCTTCCACACTGCTGCTCCTGCTCCTGAATTGGGAGCCTCAATGGTAAGCACAGTAGCATTCCCATGTTCAGTAAGTCACAACAAGCATAGCCCGTGAAACAGTTCCACAAACTCACTCTTCCAAAGTATTAAGCGGAGAAACACATGCCAAAACAGCCAAATACCTGGCGCAACAGCACCCAACCATCCTAAAACGCCAAACCAGAGACTTGCCTTGCGGGAAGATGTGGATCCCGTTAAATAGCGCTTGTGAAATTTGCTTGCTGATTGTTCCCACTGTGATTTCCTGGGCGGGTTAAGGAAGTGATGTTTCAGGCACACATGGACAAGTTAACAAGAGTGACCTGGTCCCAGCACAGGACTCTTATCTGTAACTGATGCCTGCGCTTGTTGGATGCCTATCACGCAACTGGACCAATATGGCGCCGTGGGCACTTCTGGTGGTCTTCCAGCACAGAATTGGACCTCGTTGCGCCTGTTTTGAACCCCAGAAATGTGCGCGATGCACCGCAATTTCTCTCCCATAATAGCCCTTTGTAATGAGCTACATCACTAAGTCATTCAATAATGCTGCTGAGGTGGTGAAATATTTGCCATATCGGTGGTATTGTAGGGAACGTGTTGTCTAAACAAAACAGATATTAAAAGAAACAAATTCTGCTGTTAGTTCTGCCCCTGCTAATAGATCCAAGATGTCCAGCTGGTGTTTATAGAGGTTCTAATACTGCTTTTATTTTACGGTCAGTAACTCCTACTGTGATAATTCACTGCAGTGACATGAAAATGATTGTGAACATGTGTTAATTATACCATTTTAGAAGATTCCACTGTGGCTTCCTAATTCAAACAATTTGGTTTGCCATGACTTTGCGACGATCAAATTACTGCCCGGAGGCTCTTTTGAGATTTGCAATTAAAGTCGAAACAAGGGTCATGTTGGCTTGACTGGATTTTATGAGGAGCACATTGCTACCTGGATTTGAACTGTGGTTTCTAAATCAATGGGAGCCCGATCCTTTTGTTTTTTTTCCAGTTCTTGCTCTTGATTTTCTCCTTCTCTCCAATGAACAGTGACTTACGGTGGAGCGTGGTTCAATGGCCAGAGACTTGTGGTGGAGCGTATATATTTATATTTATAGGGAATGGTAGCACAGTGGTTACGTTATTGGACTGGTAATCCAGAGACCTGGACTAATGATCTGGAGAACATGAGTTCAAATCCCACCACGATAGCTGGGGAATTTAAATTCAGTTAATTAAATAAAATCCGGAATAAAAAGCTAGGGGGAATTTTTCGGGGGGTCAGCGGGTGCGATCGGTGTTGGGTGGGAGATTTTTTTTTTGACAGCGGGTAGGGAACCCGTTATCAACCCACCTCCACACTAATCTCCCAGATGTCGGGTCTGTCAGCGCTGAACAGACCCGACACCAAGCGGCAGGGGAGGCAATTTAGATCATTACGAGATTGTTAAGAGGCACTTAAATAATATTTTAAGCTTACCTTTCAAGTATACGAGCTCCACCACGGGTTATACGCTGCTTGGGGATCACGTCAGCTCAACGGGTCGTGAGTGGATGCAGCATTGAATTATCTGATTACTTGGCAGTTGCTCGCATCTCACAGCTGTTCACTTTCCAAGCTCAGAAACTGTTGCTGACTGCATTTGGAAGACAGATTGAGCTTTATGCAGCTTGCAAGTGTTTGGAGCAAACTCTCTATCCAGTGCCACCTCATTGGAACAACCTTTCTCACCAATGGCAGATTTGCTTCTGTCATCTCAACTTCACCTGCCATCCAATACATCAGCATTGGTGCCCTTGAAAATATCTCACCTTGGTCCTCAGACTCCCACCACGATCAGCCCCAACACCAGCAGCACCAACAACAACACCAACCTTCTCCGCAATCAACTGATGCTGCACAGGGCATCAGCACTCGACCACATTGCTGCTCAGGATGCCAGGGGTAGCCTCACCATAGCCAGATTTACTTCACTTGATGCTGTACACCTTGGCTGACACATGATGCGCCAGGTTGGCACCACCCGACACCAACAACATAAAGCATCCCTACAATGCCCAAGCCATTCCTTTCACACTCATCACCATTGCGGGCTGTACCATTATGTCTCACCATTCACTGCAACTCACTAAGCCACTTCCAAAGGTGCACACAAATCTGTCCAAGAACGCAAAGTGTTGAAAATAAAGATTTCAATGATTGACAGCACATTAACAGAAACCTCACATGAACATTGGCTAAAACACCCAAGTACCTGCCCTTGTGTGTTGTTAGTTGGTATGATTGGACTAGGATGAGGGTGAGTGTGAGGGGTGGCTAGTGAGATGGGGATGTGATAATGTAGATAGAGAGGGATGGGTGGAGGTGCAAGGTAAGTTGGTGTGAGTAAGGATGTGCAGGAGTAGGGTAGGGAAGGCAGAGTGATGGGGATATGATGAGTGGCACAGCAGGATGAGGTTGAATGTGGCTTTGCAGTAACGTTTCGTGATCTACTGAGATCATTGAAAGGTTTGTGCCACTGCAGCCTGGTCCTCCTAACGACATCCCTGCTTGTGTCCTCCTGTGCAGTGTGCAACCAGGCTGCGTTGATCTCCTGGGGAGCTCTCTTGCGCCCATGGGAAGGGAAGAGGAACTCCCTACATGCTGTGATTCCCTACATAAGCATATGGAGGGAGTCATGGGAGAGCCTGGGTGCAGCCCTGCACCTTTGCGGCGCTTGTCAGTGTTTGCAGCACCTCAATGCTGTGGACAGCACAAATGTCAAAATCAATTTACGCATGGTCCCTTTAAGGAAACCGGCTGATGACGCATTATAAAATGACATCATCAGACCCGCTTCCTTCAATTGGCTGGGAAATGTGCTGGGCAGGCTTAACAAGCCCAATCAATGTAAGATCACTATACAGAGCGGGCTGGAGCCAACAGCGGGGTCGTACCCCGCCACCAACCCCGGCTGCACCGGAACCGCCTCGGTAGGTGAAATCGCGGCCCTAGTTTCAGTAATGGTGACCATGAAACTATCGGATTGTCGTGTAACCAATCTGGTTCACTAACGTCCTTTAGGGAAGGAAATCTGCCCTATTGTAACTCCAGATCCACAGCAATGTGGTTGACTCTTAACTGCCCTCTGAAATGGCCTAGAAAGCCACTCAGTTGTAACAAACCGCTATGGAAAGCAATAATAAAAATAAAACTGGACGGACTACCTGGCATTGACCTAAGCACCGGCTTCGAACACGAAAACGGCACACCCAGCCTAGTTGGCCCTGCAAAGTCCTCCTCACTAACATCTGGGGACTTGTGCCAAAATTGGGAGAGCTGTCTCACAGACTAGTCGAGCAACAGCCTGACATAGTCATACTCACAGAATCATACCTTTCAGCCAATGTCCCAAACTCCTCCATCACCATCCCTGGGTATGTCCTGTCCCACCGGCAGGACAGACCCACCAGGGGTGGCAGCACAGTGGTATACAGTCGGGAGGGAGTGGCCCTGGGAGTCCTCAACATTGACTCCGGACCCCATGAAGTCTCATGGCTTCAGGTCAAGAATAGGCAAGGAAACCTCCTGCTGATTATCACCTACCGCCCTCCCTCAGCTGATGAATCAGCACTCCGCCATATTGAACACTACTTGGAAGAAGCACTGAGTAGCAAGGGCAGCGAATGTACTCTGGGAGGGGGGACTTCAATGTCCATCACCAAGAGTAGCTCGGTAGCACCACTAATGATCAAGCTGGCCGAGTCCTGAAGGACATAGCTGCCAGTCTGGGCCTGCGACAGGTGGTGAGAGAACCAACACGAGGGAAAAACCTACTTGACCTCGTCCTCACCAATCTACCTGTCACAGATGCATCTGTCCATGACAGCATTGGTAGCAGTGACCATCGCACAGTTATTGTAGAGACGAAGTCCTGTCTTCACACTGAGAACACCCTCCATCGTGTTGTGTGGCACTACCACCGTGCTAAATGGGATAGATTCAGAACAGATATAGCAGCTCAAAACTGGGCATCCATGAGACACTGTGGGCCATCAGCAGCAGCAGAATTGTATTCCAACACAATCTGTAACCCCATGGCTCGGCATATCCCTCACTCTACCATTAACATCAAGCCAGGGGGCCAACGCTGGTTCAATAAGGAGTGTAGAAGAGCATGCCAGGAGCAGCACCAGACCAACCTAAAAATGAGGTGTCAACCTGGGGAAGCTGCAACACAGAACTACATGCATGCGGAAGCAGCATGCTATGACAGAGCTAAGCGATCCCACAATCAACGGATCAGATCAAAGCTCTGCAGTCCTGCCACATCCAGTCGTGAATGGTGGTGGACAATTAAACAACCAATGGGAGGAGGAGGCTCCATGAATTTCCTGATCCTCAATTATCAATTATGGTGGAGCCCAGCACGCGATTGCGAAAGACAAGGCTGAAGCGTTTGCAACCATCTTCAGCCAGAAGTGCTGAATGGATGATCCATATCGGCCTCCTCTTGTGGTCCCCACCATCACAGAAGCCAGTCTTCAGCCAATTCGATTCACTCCACTTAACATCAAGAAACGGCTGAGCGCACTGGATACAGCAAAGGCTATCGGCCCCGACAACATCCCGGCTGTTGTGCTAAAGACTTGTGCTCCAGAACTAGCCATGCCTCTAGCCAAGCTGTTCCAGTATAGCTACAACACTGGCATCTACCCGACAATGTGGATAACTGCCCAGGTATGTCCTGTCCACAAAAAGCAGGACAAATCCAGTCCGGCCAATTACTGCCCCATCAGTCTACTCTCAATCATCAGCAAAGATGGAAGGTGTCGTCAACAGTGCTATCAAGTGGCACTTACTCACCAATAACCTGCTCACTGATGCTTAGTTTGGGTTCTGCCAGGACCACTTGGCTCCCAACCTCATTACAGCCTTGGTCCAAACATGGACAAAAGAGCTGAATTCCAGAGGTCAGGTGAGAGTGACTGCCCTTGACATCAAGGCAGCATTTGACTGAGTGTGGCATCAAGGAGCCCTAGTAAAACTGAAGTCAATGGGAATCACGGGGAAAACTCTCCACTGGCTGGAGTCATACCTAGCACAAAGGAAGATGGTTGTGGTTGTTGGAAGCCAATCATCTCAGCCCCAGGACATCTATGCAGGACCAACCATCTTCAACTGCTTCATCAATTACCTTCCCTCCATCATAAGGTTTGCTGATGATTGCACAGTGTTCAGTGCCATTTCAACTCCTCAGATAATGAAGCACCCCATGCCTGCATGCAACAAGACCTGGATGACCTTCAGGCTTGGGCTGATTAAGTGGAAAAGTAACATTCGCGCCACACAAGTGCCAGGCAATGACTATCTCCAACAAATGAGAGCCTAACCACTGCCCCTTGACATTCAATGGTATTACCATCGCTGAACCCCCCACCATCAACATCCTGGGGGTAACCATTGACCAGAAACTTAACTGGAGCAGCCACATAAATACTGTGGCAACAAGAGCAGGCCAGAGGCTAGGTATTCTGCGGCGAGTGTCTCACCTCCTTACTCCCCAAAGCCTTTCCACCATCTACAAGGCACAAGTCAGGAGTGTGATGGAATACTCTCCGCTTGCCTGGATGAGTGCAGCTCCAACAACACTCAAGAAGCTCGACACCATCCAGGACAAAGCAGCCTGCTTGATTGGCACCCCATCCACCACCTTAAACATTCACTCCCTCCACCACCAGCGCACCATGGCTGCAGTATGTACCATCTACAAGATGCACTGCAGCAACTCGCGAAGGCTTCTTCAGCAGCACCTCCCAAACTCGCAACCTCTTGCACCTAGAAGGACAAGGGCAGCAGGCGCAAGGGAACACCATCACCTGAAAGTTCTCCTCCAAGTCGCACAGCATTCTGACTTGGAAATATATCGCCGTTCCTTCATCGTTGCTGGGTCAAAATGCTAGAACTCCCTCCCTAACAGCACTATGGGAGTACCTTCACCCCAAGGTCTGCAGTAGTTGAAGCAGGCGGCTCACCACCACCTTCTCAAGGGCAATTAGGGATGAGCAATAA
The DNA here is from genome assembly GCA_030390025.1 of Squalus acanthias. NCBI lineage: Eukaryota > Metazoa > Chordata > Chondrichthyes > Squaliformes > Squalidae > Squalus > Squalus acanthias. The sequence goes on from CM059433.1 coordinate 130,074,254, forward strand.
ATGCTGGCCTTGCCAACGATACCGACATCCCATGAACGATTAATAAAATAAAACATGGCTCAGTGGGCAGTGGCTGATGGTGGGACATGGTTCAATAGGCAGTGACTCGCGGTGGGACATGGTTCAATAGGCAGTGACTCGCGGTGGGACATGGTTCAACAGGCAGTGACTTGCGGTGGGACATGGTTCAACAGGCAGTGACTTGCGGTGGGACATGGTTCAACAGGCAGTGACTTGCGGTGGGACATGGTTCAACAGGCAGTGACTTGCGGTGGGACATGGTTCAACAGGCAGTGACTTGCGGTGGGACATGGTTCAACAGGCAGTGACTTGCGGTGGGACATGGTTCAACAGGCAGTGACTCGCGGTGGGACATGGTTCAACAGGCAGTGACTCGCGGTGGGACATGGTTCAACAGGCAGTGACTCGCGGTGGGACATGGTTCAATGATGAACCTCTGGCACTTTGTCGAGGTAGGAAATTATCAATGTTTGAGCTTGAGCTGTTCCTTCATGGACCCATCACCACCCCTATCCCCACTGAAGGTCCACACATAGACACTTTCCATCAGGAGCCATTTGATCGCAATCATGATCAGGAACCCTTGCTGACTTCTGTCGGCTCTAGCCTAGGTGCCAAGGCTGATTGAGATGATCTCCCTACTTGTGATTGAACCTCGTACCCCTTCATGCTCTGTAAGGGTCAGCCTTGGCTCGACTGCAGTACTCCTGCCTCTGCCAGCAGGTTGGGAGTTCAAGCCTCATTTCAGACTTGAGTTTGTAATCTCGGCTGACATTTAGGTGCAGTACTGAGGGAGTGCTGCTCTGTCGGAGGTACCATTTTTGGGATGAGATGTTAAACCAAGGCCCTACTGCTCTCTCAGTTAGACTAAAACATCCCATGGCACCATTTGAAGAAGAGCAGGGGAGTTGTCCTGGTCTCCTGGCCTGTATTTATCCTTTAATCAACAGCACTAAAACAGATTATCTGATCATTTTCTCTTTGTGGCACCTTTGTGACTATTGATTGCAGAGACATGCTTATGAACGGCTTCTTATATACAGCCTGTGGGGGAACGACGTCAAAACTTACCTCATTATCATTTTAACTACCTATCGTCTTAGTGGCTTCTTAAAAAAAAATCTAAACTCGTGTGAATACACTTTGTTTCAATACCCTAACATTAAAAAGTAACTCTTCTTTCCAAATCCTTTCTATGGAAAAATGGTCAAAAAATCCTAAAATGATAGAAAGAAAGAATTTCCATTTATATCAAGCATTCACCACCAAACAGGCGGAGAACACAAGGGAGGAAAATAGCTGCTCTGTTTCCCTACATTACAACAGTTACTCACTTCAAAAGTACTTTGTTGGTTGTGAAGTGCTTTGAGATGTCCTAAGTTCATAAAACTCTCTCTCTATTATCTAGTGGCTTTTCCATAGGAGGACATTACCGCCACCAGATTATTCCAACCATTACAGATCAGGGCTTTCCCTTGTGCCTCATGCTGTTAAGGAGCTCTTTTATGTTGTCATCCCATCTTATTCTGGGTCTCCCTTGTGTTCTCCGCCTGTTTGGTGGTGAATGCTTTATATAAATGGAAATTCTTTCTTTCTATCATTTTAGGATTTTTTGACCATTTTTCCATAGAAAGGATTTGGAAAGAAGAGTTACTTTTTAATGTTAGGGTATTGAAACAAAGTGTATTCACACGAGTTTAGATTTTTTTTTTAAGAAGCCACTAAGACGATAGGTAGTTAAAATGATAATGAGGTAAGTTTTGACGTCGTTCCCCCACAGGCTGTATATAAGAAGCCGTTCATAAGCATGTCTCTGCAATCAATAGTCAACTCACACCCATTGTATTGGGAAGTCTCTGGTCCCTTCAGGCTTTGAACATCAGAACATAAGAAATAAGAGCAGGAGTAGGCCATACGGCCCCTCGAGCCTGCTCCGCCATTCAATAAGATCATGGCTGATCATCGACCTCAACTCCACTTTCCCGCCTGATCTCCATATCCCTTGATTCCCCTAGAGTCCAAAAATCTATCTATCTCAGCCTTGAATATACTCAAAGACTCAGCATTCACAGCCCTCTGGGGCAGAGAATTCCAAAGATTCACAACCCTCTGAGTGAAGAAATTCCTCCTCATCTCGGTCTTAAATGGCCTATCCCTTATCCTGAGACTATGCCCCCTAGTTCTAGACACTCCAGCCAGGGGACACAACCTCTCAGCATCTACCCTGTCAATCCCCTTCAGAATCTTGTATGTTTCAATGAGATCACCTCTCATTCTTCTAACCTCCAGAGAGTATAGGCCTATTCTACACAATCTCTCATCATAGGACAGACTTCTCATCCCAGGAATCAATCTAGTGAACCTTCGTTGCACCACCTCCAAGGCAAGTATATCCTTCCTTAGATAAGGAGACCAAAACTGTGCACAGTATAGTTGAAGATGGTATAGAACAAAAAAACAGAGTCGGAGACATAGACAACCAAGTTGGTTTCAAACCGAAATTTGCAAAGGCAAGCTGTGGCCAAGCTCAGTCAACCAGATGACTCACTGATGTGGGGAAAGGTACTATATTCAGTGTTTTATTTTCTCATTTGACTCAGTGAATGGGATTATAACTGTTGCTGTTCATGTTCACTTGCTGTGAAAAAGCAGCTTAGCAACTCATATCTAGAATTGAGAACCTGAATTCAGTCAACAAAATCTGGAAGTAAAAACCTGGTACCAGTAAAAGTGACCATAAAAGATTGTTGTAAAAACCCAACTGGTTCGCTCATGTCCTTTAGGGATGGAGTCCTGCCATCCTCACCTGGTCTGTACATGACTCCAGTCCCGCACTAACTTGCTAGGCCACTTCTGAGGGCAGTTAAGAGTCAATGGGGTAAAAATTCAGTTGGTTGCGCCTCCCGTTAGCGCCTTAAGAGGGCGCTAATGGGGCGCAAAGCCGCTAACGCCCGGGCGCAGCGATGTTTGCGCCGCTCGGGAACTTAACTAGAGATTGTGCGACGGCGCTAAACTTTACCGCTGCGACCACCTGCGCGCGCAGATTGTGACGTCATTCCATGGTGCAACGCCCTTGTGGCGCCCCGGAGCGGAAATTGAGTGGCGTCCCCTGCCTTACCGCCTGGCGCATCCAACGACCAGAAGACTGGAACGCTATCAATCGCTGTGGGGCTGGGGGGGGCGCTATTTAAAGGGGGCCTCTTCCTGCCTTTTATTGTTGGTGGCATTTTTGAACTACGCATTCTGAGAGCGAGAGGGAGAGACTTCTGGAGAGATTCAACGTTGTGTGAAGGAGTTTTGGGTACTGAGCAGCACTTTGCAGGTTCATTTTGATTTGCCATTCCTTGTATCGATTTAGCAGAGACTGTGGGAGCTGCACTCTGAGCTCTTTGCCTGATACTCTCCATTGTTCTTTCCAGCACATTTGATGTGCAAGTCTCTCCAGGCCGAGATTCAAGGCTGCAATGAACAGGATGTGGATGGAAAGCAAGATTAACCATCCCCTTTAAGAACTGGCCCGTGCCATTGTGTGTGTGTTCCATTGCTGACTGACATTACATGAGCTTCGCCAGCGCTCTGAGGTAGCGCCTCACTCCTTGGCCTTTGCGCCTTAAGACAGGTGTGCAGCGCCTGATTTAGCGCTCCACTCACCTCCCGGGGCGGTAAAAGTGAAGTTTCCAGTCAGTGCCGATAATTAGCGCCAGGCGCTAATATTTGCGTCCAGACGATATTTGCGCCCCAAATGGGGCGCGACCTAATTTTTCCCCCAATCAGTTGCACCAAACTGCTGGAAGGCCCACCACCAACTTCTCAGGGCAACAAGGGATGGGAAATAAATGCCGGCCTTGTCAGCGATGCCCACATCCCGAGACTTAAAAAAAAATAAAAAATATTTGGTCTGGGTTCACACATCCACATGTCCCATTGGGCGTTTATTGAGCGACATGAGCTGGGAGCTGGGGTCAGATGCCTGCTGTCTTGGCGGAGAACTGGTGTGCAACATTGAGAAAAGAGGGTGGAAGTAGCTTGGTGAAAAGGGGTGGGATGAGAAAAAATAACTAAAAAGTGCAGATGCGACGATCATAGTTGAGACCACTAGTCAGAAAATTGCTTATAATAAAGAAGAAAGATTTATATTCATTTACACAACACCCTTCATGACCTCAGCACATCCCAAAGTCCTTCACAGCCAATTAAGTATTTTTGAAGTGCAGTCACTGTTGTAATGTAGGAACCGCGGCAACCAATGTGGGCACAGCAAGCTCCCACGAACAGCAATGGAATAAATGACCAGATAATCTCTTGTAGGTGTTGGTTGAAGGGTAAATGTTGGCCAGAACACCAGGAGAAACACCCCTGCTCTTCTTCGAATAGTACTATAGGATCTTTATCGTCCATTCAAGAGGGCAGATGGGGCCTCAGTTTAACGTCTTATCCAAAAGACCTTGCCACACTCCCTCAGTACTGCACAGAAGTGCCAGCCTAGAGTATGTGCTCAAGTCTCTGGAATGGGACTTGAACCCACAGCCTTCTGACTCTGAGGCGTGATCTTTCAGCGGTAATAACAGAACACTGTTTGAAGTAAAGTTACTGCCATATCCCAGACATTAGCTTTCTGTTGTTTTATGAGAAAAAAACCTTGAGACAAAATATGCTAAGACAAAAATATCTCCTATTGAAAGCCAAATGCTAGTGACCCAAGGGCACTCTCATGCCAGACAAAGCAAACTGTGTTTTATCTCAGACTGTTGGAGACATTGGGACAGTTCATTTAAAGTACCAATGGGTGGAGTGTGTGTGTATACCAACTGGGAGCTTTGTCCGGGACATCGGGACACAGATGGATGCGGTAGCATGTGGCAGATGGGAAGGGACAGCAATGTGCTGTAAAATAAGGCGTGATGGGCAGAATGGCCTCCTTCTGTGCTGTAAATTCTAGAATTTTATGATTAAAATTCTCAACCTTGATTTCAAATCTCTCCATGGGCTTGCCCCTCCCTATCTCTGCAACCCCATCCAGCCCTACAGCCCTTCTATATCTCTGTGCTCCTCCAATTCTGGCCCCTTGCGCATCTCCGACTTTAATCGCTCAACCATTGGCGGCCGTACCTTCAGCTCCCTGGGGCTAGGTTTTTGAAGTCCTTCCCTAAACCTCGCTGCCTCTCTCTCTCCTCCTTTAGGACGCTACTTAAAACCTGCCTCTTTGACCAAGCTTTTGGTCACCTCTCCTAATATCTCCTGATGTGGCTCGGTGTCAAACTTTGCTTGATAACGCTCCTTGAAGCACCTTGGGACGTTTTACTACATTAAAGGTGCTATATAAATGCAAGTTGTTGTTGTTGTTGTAGACGATGGTTTACTCTGCAATTAGGCTGTGTCAATTTTTTTGTCTTAAAATACTTCTGTGCAGCGCCTTGGGACGTTTTACTATGTTAAAGGCGCGATATAAATACAAGTTGTTGTTGTAGTCGATGTGGGATAGCTAAAGCTCGATTAGCAAAGCACAGCTGCAGAATGGCATTGAGCTCTTTGACACAGGGCGAATGTATCATCTTTCAGTTAACAGTTGATGGTTTTATTCCCTTTAGTTCTGAGCTTAGTTTAAAAACTGCATCTGAAGTCCCCAAGGCCATAAATTCCTGAGGCTGGAACAGTTCTCAAATTAATCACTGGCAACTCCATCAAATCACTAATGCCGAGGAATGTGTTCCGACTGAAACTTCATTCAGATTTAACCTCAGTTGGTGTATTTTCCCTTGTACTACACTACACCGCCTCACATGATGTTTTGACGGGCAATCGGTGCTTACATAAGAACATAAGAAATAGGAGCAGGAGTAGGCCATTTGGCCCTTCGAGCCTGCTCCGCCATTCAATAAGATCATGGCTGACCTTCTACCTCAACTCCACTTTCCTGCACTATCCCCATATCTCTTGATTCCCTTACTATCCAAAAATCTATCGACCTCTGTCTTGAATATACTCAATGACTGAGCCTCCACAGCCCTCTGGGGTAGAGAATTCCAAAGATTCACCACCCTCTGAGTGAAGAAACTTCTCCTCATCTCAGTCCTAAATGGCCGACCCCTTATTCTGAGACTGTGACCCCTGGTTCTAGACTCCCCAGCCAGGGGAAACATCCTCCCTGCATCTACCCTGTCAAGCCCTGTAAGAATTTTGTATGTTTCAATGAGATCACCTCTCATTCTTCGAAACTCTAGAGAATATAGGCCTAGTCTACTCAATCTCTCATCATAGGACAATCCCCCCATCCCAGGAACCAGTCTGGTGAACCTTCGTTGCACTCCCTCTATGGCAAGTATATCCTTCCTTAGGTAAGGAGACCAAAACTGTACACAATACTCCAGGTGTGGTCTCACCAGGGCCCTATATAATTGCAGTAAGACCTCTTTACTCTTATACTCAAATGCTCTTGTACACCTTATTAAACACTGGAGCCGATTCTATGGTCCTATAGGGAAAGCCTATGGTGGTGACGAGCGTGGACCGGGCAAAGGACTGCAACACTCTAGCGCAATTTCTCTGATCCCTGAGACCTCCGCTCAGAGCTGCGGAATCAGCTTCACTGCACCGTTGCCTCTCCTTCCACTTCTATTCTTGAAAAGCGCTGGTCCTGAAATTCCGTTTTCAATGAACAATGACATATGTTGCTTTTCTCCTATTAACAAAACTGTGGAAAGAAAGGAAGACTTGCATTAAATAGTGCCTATCACGACCTCAGGACGTCCCAAAGCACTTTACTGCCAATAGAGTACTTTTGAAGTGTAATCACTGTGGTAATGTAGGAAACGTGGCAACCATTTTGCACACAGCAAGCTCCCACATACAGCAATGTGATAATGACCAGATAATCTGCTTTTAGTGATGTTGGTTGAGGGATAAATATTGGCCAGGACACCGGGGAGAACTCCTCTCCTCTTCTTTGAAATAGTGCCATGGGATCTCATGTCCCCCTGAGAGAGCAGACAGGGAGGTGGGGTAGCATTGCTGGTTAAAGAGGGGATTAACACAATTGTAAGGAAGGATATTAGCTCTGATGATGTGAAATCTGTATGGGTAGAACTGCGAAATACCAAGGGGCAGAAAACGTTAGTGGGAGTGGTATATAGACCTCCAAACAGTAATGCGGAGGTTGGGGATGGCATTAAAAGGGAAATTAGAGAAGCGTGCAATAAGGGCACAGCAGTTATCATGGGTGACTTTAATCTACATATAGATTGGGCTAACCAAATTAGTAACAATACTGTGGGGGAGGAATTCCTAGAGTGTTTACGGGATGGTTTCCTGGACCAATATGTCGAGGAACCAACCAGAGATCAGGCCATCTTAGACTGCGTATTATGTAATGAGAAAGGATTAATTAGCAATCTTGTTGTACAAGGCCCCTTGGGTCGGAGCGATCATAATATGATAGAATTCTTCATTAAGATGGAGAGTGAAGTAGTTGACTCAGAGACTAGGGTCCTGAATTTAAATAAAGGAAACTATGATGGTATGAGGCGTGAGTTGGGTAGGATTGATTAGGGAATGTCACTCAAAGGGTTGACGGTGGATAGGCAATGGCAAACATTCAAAGATCGCATTGATGAACTACAGAATTTGTTCATCCCAGTTTGGCAAAAGAACAAAACAAAAAAGGTGACTCAACCATGGCTAACAAGGGAAATTAGGCATAGCATAAGATCCAAGGAGAGGACATATAAATTGGCCAGAAAAAGCAGTAAACCTGAGGATTGGGAACAGTTTAGGATTCAACAAAGGAGGACAAAGGGAATAATTAAGAAGGGGAAAATAGAATATGAGAGGAAGCTTTCAGGGAACATAAAAACTGACTGTAAAAGCTTTTATAGATATGTGAAGAGAAAAAGATGCGTGAAGTCAAGCGTAGGTCCCTTGTAGTCTGAATCAGGGGAACTTATGATGTGGAACAAAGAAATGGCAGACCAATTAAATACATATTTTGGATCTGGCTTCACAAAGGAGGACACAAATAACCTCCCAGAGATGTCGGGGAACATAGGGTCTGATGAAAGGGAGGAACTGAAAGAAATCAGTATTTGTAGGGAAATGGTGTTAGGGAAATTGACGGGATTGAAGGCCGATAAATCCCCAGGGCCTGATAATCTACATCCTAGGGTACTTAAGGAAGTGGCCCTAGAAATAGTAGATGCATTGCTGATCATCTTCCAACATTCGATGGAATCTGGAACAATACCCATGGATTGGAGGGTAGCTAATGTTACCCCACTATTCAAAAAAGGTGGTAGAGAGAAAACGGGGAATTACAGACCGGTAAGCCTGACATCGGTAGTGGGGAAAATGCTAGAGTCCATTATAAAAGATGTAATAGCAGAGCACTTGGAAAACAGTGACAGGATCGGACAAAGTCAACATGGATTTACAAAAGGTAAATCGTGCTTGACTAATCTACTGGAATTTTTTGAGGATGTAACTGGTAAAATAGATAAGGGAGAACCAGTGGATGTGGTGTATTTGGACTTTCAAAAGGCTTTCGATAAGGTCCCGCATAAGAGATTAGCGTGTAAAGTTAAGGCACATGGGATTGGGGGCAAGGTATTGACTTGGATAGAGAACTGGTTGGCAGACAGAAAGCAAAGAGTTGAAATAAACGGGTCTTTTTCCGAGTGGCAGGCAGTGACTAGTGGGGTGCCGCAGGGATCGGTCCTTGGACCCCAGCTATTCACAATATATATTAATGATCTAGACAAGAGAACTAGATGTAATATCTCTAAGTTTGCAGACGACACAAAGCTGGGTGGGCGTGTGTACTGTGAGGAGGATGCCGAGAAACTCCAGGATGATTTGGACAGGTTGGGTGATTGGGCAGAAGCATGGCAGATGCAATATAACGTGGATAAATGCGAGGTTATCCACTTTGGTGTCAAAAACAGGAAGGCAGATTATTATCTGAATGGCAATAGATTGGGAGAAGGGGAAGTGCAACGAAACCTGGGTGTCCTTGTACACCAGTCGCTGAAGGTAAGCATGCAGGTGCAGCAGGCAGTTAAGAAGGCAAATGGTATGTTGGCCTTCGTAGCGAGAGGGTTTGAGTACAGGAACAAGGATGTCTTGCTGCAATTGCACAGGGCCTTGGTGAGACCACATCTTGAGTATTGTGTGCAGTTTTGGTCGCCTTATCTGAGGAAGGAGGTTCTTGCCATGGAAAGAGTTCAGCGAAGATTCACCAGGCTGATACCTGGGATGGCAGGAATGACGTATGAGGAGAGATTGGGTCGATTGGGCTTATACTCGCTGGAGTTTAGAAGAATGAGGGGGATCTCATTGAAACTTATAACATTCTGACAGGACTGGACAGACTAGATGCAGGAAGGATGTTCCTGATGATCGGGGAGTCCAGAACCAGGGGTCACAGTCTAAGGATAAGGGGTAAGCCATTTAGGACAGAAATGAGGAGGAATTTCTTCCCCCCCGGAGAGTGGTGAACCTGTGGAATTCTCTACCACAGAAAGCAGTAGAGGCCAATTCATTAAATATATTCAAGAAGGAGTTGGATATATTTCTTAAGGCTAAAGGGATCAAGGGATATGGGGAGAAAGTAGGGACAGGGTTCTGAATTTGGATGATTAGCCATGATCGCATTGAATGGCGGAGCAGGCTAGAGGGACCGAATGACCTACTCCTGCTCCTATCTTCTATGTTTCTATGAAAGATGGCACCTCCAACCGTGCAGTGGTCCCTTAGTACTGCACTGGAGCCTCAGCGTAGATTTTGTGCTCATGTCTCTAGAGTTGGACTTGAACCCACGACCTTTTGACTCAGAGGCGAGAGTGCTGCCACTGAGCCATGTCTGAACACCGTAAGTGTTAGTGTGGAGGGGCACAGCCTCAAAGCGTGTGATTTCTGAGAATGCGATTTCATACGTTGATCATTAAATCGAGAAAGAAATCGCAGGCATTGTCTGGTTTATCGTTAAAATGGGAATCTCACCCTCAACACCACCCCCGCACCCACCATTCCCCGTTATGAGTAGCAGTCGACCACAAGTTACACTGCCGTGACAAATGATCAGCTCCCCTCCCACCACTATCGCTTGGAAAATAAGCATGCAGACAGTATAGATATCAAGCATCATTCCCTGCTAGGGTGGAAGTTTTGTTGATGTCTGTGCGTGCGTGTGTGTTTTGATTGGATTGGAACGCCCAAAAGACTTGTTTGTAAAAACATTTGGGCATCTAGTTTGGATGATTGCCATAACATGAATCGGAAGGAGTCTAATTACACTGTAGTAGTTTTGCAATCATTTCATTTACCTTTGTACAAAGTTGAAAGTGTCGGCTCTGGTGCCTTATCTTTGCCGGCACTTTTGGCAAGCCGGTCTTGGGGAGAAATCAGTTTGGCGGCACGCTCACTGTGCCACCCAGGCCGATACTTACCAGTGCATCTCTCCTGGGCTGCTGTGCCAGTCTTCTCAGGCCGATGCTGGTGATGGGGTTGGAAGGGAGTAGAGGGACGTGGGTGGCGAGGGATATAAGGAAGTGGTTAGAGAGCAGGGCCTTCACTGTAAGTGAGACCTCGGGAGTAGACATCACGGGAGATGCCAAGGTTGAGCGGGGTGGCCGTGAATGTGGGTAGGAGAGTTTATATGGAGGGGAAAGGTTAGAGAGGAAAGGAGGACAATGAAATCAGAGAAGAGGGAGGCAAGGGGAGAGAGATGGAGATTGAAATCACCGAGGACAAGGAATTGCTCAGCGCAGAGGCTGAGGGAGAAACAGAGGGAGAATATCTTGATGAGAAACTTGGTGTGGGGCTTGGGGGTGGTAGACCACAAGGATATTAAAGGAGAGGTGAGTGGGATAGAAGGTGAGGGGTAGAGAAACTCGAAGTAGCAGAAAGTGCCAGAGAGGTGGGGAGGGGAGGGTGGTGGTGGTGGTGAAAACTTCGATTGGCCTCAGAGGCTCAGTGAGGAACAATGTTAGGGGGACATCCTGCCCACGAACCCTAACCAGTGACCCCTGCTGGAGTGTACACGTGTGCAGATGTTCGGTGTGGACCGTATCTGGCAGGATGGTGCTGCCCCCGTCCCCATGCTTGAATAGTCGGACAATACTTCGGTCACTTCGTAACTTCTTTTAACAAGTTGTAAGTAAACAGAATGCTCGGCCATGTGTTCTGGTCCAGCTGATGCTGTGACGTGAGTTGACAACATTTGCAGAACATCTGTGAGTATCTAGGGGAAGGGTGTCAGCGACGGGAGATGGCACGCTTTCTACTTTGGGCGTCAAATGTCGGCATCAAACGCACCTAGATAAGATATCGCACAGCTAGCTGCAGAGTGAAACTCTGACTCAAAACTTGAAACCTACTGCACCTGTTGGACATTTCCTTTTTCCCGCACCAGTCACCCTTGTGGTTTCTCTGAGTGAGATTGTCAATTCTGTGCGAATTAGGAGCAGTTCTGTGTTGTATTCCATCGCCCATGAGGAGCTTGGTAGAAACTCTCCAAAGATTGAGTAACCCTGCAGTTTGGGGCTATATTTGAACCCAGTTCCCATAGGTGAAAGGATAGCGAGGTAGCCCCTTAACCCCTTCCAGTCCCCTAAGTGTTGTGGGTCAATGTAGCTTCTTACATTGGTCCTGAATGATACCAGCACTTGTCCTGTGCAGCTGAACTGTATGAAAGAAAGAAATGAAGAACTTGTATTAGTATAGTGCCTTCAATGACCCCAGGGTGCTCGAAAGTGCTTCACAGCCACTGTAATCACTGTAGATAAACCTGGCAGACAATGTGAGCACAGCAAGGTCCCACAAACAGTAATGTGATAATGGCCAGATAATCTGTTTTACTGATGTTGATTGAGTGATAAATATTGGCCAGGAGACCAGGGGGCCTCCCCTGCAACTCTTTAAATAGTGCCATGGGATTTTTTTACATCCACCAGAGAGGGCAGACACGGCCTCGGTTTAACGTCGCATCCAAAATACGGAGCCTCTGATGGTGCAGCGCTCCCTCAGCCCTGCACTGGAGTGACAATCTAGATTACATACTGAAGTCCCTGGGGTGGGGCTTGAACCCTCGGGTGAGAATGCTACCACTGAACCAAGGCTGGTACCTAAAGATGATACGAACAACCACATTTCCGTAGAATATTGGGTCATAAAAGGGATGGTAGATATCTGATCGTTTTGAGAAATAATTGAAGCATAAACCTGTACCAAAATCTGCCGACAATGATGTTACCTTTCCCAGAATGCACTGCACGAAGCAGATACAATGGTGGCCTACTTGGGTGGTGAGAAACATAGAAAAATAGGAGCAGGAGTAGGCCATTCGGCCCTTCGAGCCTGCTCTGCCATTCAATATGATCATGGCTGATCCTCTATCTCAATACCATATTCCCGTGTTCTCCCCATACCCTTTGAGGCCTTTTGTGTCTAGAAATCTATCTATTTCCTTCTTAAATATATTCAGTTGGAAGGTCAAAGGATAGATTTCTCCTTATTCATGGTTCAGAGTAGTTGGCTTGGGATTTAGTTTGTGAATAATCACTGAAACAGATATTACCCTTTCAATCCAAGATAAATAAGAACAAATATAATGGTTTTCTTTAAATTTCAGTAATAGGGCCTCACAGTGGAACGCAGTTGAGAAGGCAGTTGAGGCCAATTCATTAAATATATTCAAGAAGGAGTTAGATATATTTCTTAAGGCTAAAGGGATCAAGGGATATGGGGAGAAGGCAGGGACAGGGTACTGAATTTGGATGATCAGCCATGATCTCATTAAATGGCGGAGCAGGCTCGAGGGGCCGAATGGCCTACTCCTGCTCCTATCTTCTATGTTTCTATGTTTCTATGCTAAAGGGACACTGCTTTCAAAAACTCATGATTGCGGCAGCTCAAAATGTTTTAATTGCAACGAAAATAATGAATGACTTTGTGGTTTTTCTTCCTGCCATGTTTGATTCATCACGGATCAGGGGCATTCGTGGGTAGTGATAGGGTAGTGGTAGTGTTCCTGCACGAGTAATCCCGAGGCTTGAACTAATAATCCAGTAGAACGTGAGTTCAAATCCCATCCAAGGCGGTTTGGGAATTTGAATTCAGTGTAAAAAGTCTGGAAATAAAAAGCTGCTATCAGCAAAAGTGACCGTGAAGCTTATCGGAGTGTCGTTTAAAACCCAACTGGTTCACTAATGTCCTTTAGGGAAGGCAACCTGCCGTCCTTACCCGGTCTGGTCTATATGTGACTCCAGTCCCATACCAATGAGATTAACTGAAGTGGCCCAGCAGTTGTAACAAACTGCTATCAGTAGATCAAGGAGAAGGCCTGCCGCCACCTTCTCAGAGCAACTAGGGATGACCAATAAATGCCAGCGATGCCCACATCCTGAGAATGTATTTTTTAAAAGTCCTACACGCCCCCCCCCCGCCCCCCCCAACTGATCGCTCACTTGCTCCTCAGCTCTGTGATACTGAGCCATGAGAAAAGAAAGGTCTTGCATTTATTTAGCACCCTATATTTAATCTCTCAGAAACATCCCAAAGCACGCATCAAGACATGGAAACACATCGAGGAGCTCCCAGATTCAATTCCGGGACTGTGTTGGGTTAGCTAATCTGAGTTGAGGTGGTGATATGAGCATTACACTGGGCCTCAATGCCATTGGGCTGTGGAAATGCAAATGAGTCAGGGTTCTCACTCCTGACTGATATCCAGCAACCCCTGCTGTGTGTGGCTATTGGGGGAGGACAGGATTAAGCTCAGCTGTGATACTCCCGACAGCCCAGGTTCACCTATGATGAGTGGTCACCTGGGTGAAGTACTGGAGAGCAGCTGGTTCTCCAGGGCCCATGCCCCAGCATTAGTCAGCGCCTTTAGAAGAGGAGGGGTGGGGGGTGCAAAAAAAAAGTGCTAGTTGGAGCTTAAATGCAAAATCTTCTAGCCCAGAAGTTAAACTGAATGACAACCCTATATATGCAAGTCCTTTCTTACTTATCATGCATTGGCTAAGAAACAGAAAGCAGACAGAGAGTAGTAGTGAACGGTTGTTTTTCAGACTGGAGGGAAGTGTACAGTGGTGTTTGTCCCCAGGAGTTCGGTATTAGGACCACTGCTCTTTTTGATATATGTTAATGAGCTGCACTTAAGGAAAGACTTGCATATAGCACCTTTCACGACCTCAGCCTCAAACAAAAGAAATTGGGCATCATTTTTATTGAGAAACCCTGTTAGGATCCTCATCAAGAGTAGTGTTGGTTAGTACACTGTTAAAGAGTCCCTTGTCTGCACATCCTGCAGATGTGGAATGAAGCATTCGCTGCACTGATGGTGGAATCTGTTATCGACTAGATGGGTGAGTGAATGACGGATCACTGCACTATGATCACATTGGACAGATCTTAGGGAGAGCTTGCGGAAACGGCAGCTGCTGCAGTGAAGAGATAGTCTTGTTATGTTCACTTGTGCTTCTGTTTACGCATAAATACCGACTGTGGTAAGACCATAATTATATGATGGTTTGTTAACTGTTTTGAATAGGCTGACGAAGGCTCTTATTTGAGACCTTGAGTGAGTCCATTGCTGGTGTCACGGATTTATAGTTGTTTCTTTGATCTGATGGTACATTTTTCTCCTGACTCTGTGGTAAGAAGCTCGAGTCCCAGCAGTGGTCTACACCCTGCGTCATATGATGGGCTTCTGCTGGCACTCAACTACACCACTGGGCAGGATGAGGTGCAGAGAGGAAACAGCTGTAGTTGTTGTCTGTCTCATCCCATTTCACTGGGATCCAGTCAACCAATGAAGTGACAAATGCTTTGGAGGTTGTGTGAGTAGGGGCGGGAAACAGGATTGTAGCATTGTACTTATTCTACGTACTCATCGTACGTTTCCTACATCACAACAGTGACTGCACGACAAAAGTACTTCATTGGCTGTAAAGCATTTTGGGACATCCTGAGGTCGTGAAAGGCGCTATAGAAATGCAAGTCCTTTCTTTCTTATCATACATTGCTAAGAGACAGAAAGCAGAGAGTAGAAGTGACTGGTTGGGTGTTTCTCAGACTCGAGGAAAGTTTACAGTGGTGTCCCCCAGGGGTTGGTATTAGGACCATTGCTCTTTTTGATATATGTTAATGACCTGGACTTGGGTATAGGGGGCACAATTTCAAAGTTTGCAGATAAAACAAAACTTGGAAATGCAGCAAACAGTGAGGAGGATACTAACAGACATCAGGACCACATAGACAGACTGGTGAAATGGGCAGACACATGGCGGATGCAATTTAACACAGAGAAATGTGAAGTGATGCATTTTGGGAGGAAGAATGAGGAGAGGCAATATAAACTAAATGGTACAATTTTAAAAGAGGTGCAGGAACAGAGAGACCTGGGGGACAAGCAACAAATTATACATGGAGGGAACTAGTTTAAAAATAATTTATAATGGAAA
The DNA here is from genome assembly GCA_030390025.1 of Squalus acanthias. NCBI lineage: Eukaryota > Metazoa > Chordata > Chondrichthyes > Squaliformes > Squalidae > Squalus > Squalus acanthias. The sequence continues at coordinate 130,089,730 of CM059433.1, forward strand.
TTGAGTGGTGCAGTCGGTTTGCATACTTGCCCTTTTCATTAATTTGTTCTCGGGACGAGGGTGACACTGGCAAGGTTTCATTTATTGCCCACCCCTAGTTTCCCTGAGAAGATGGTTCTGGGCCTTCTCCTTGAACCACTACAGTCCTTGTGCTGATGGTGCTCCCATGATGGTATTATTCAGGAAATTCCAGGACATCGACCCAGCGATAATGAAAGAACGGTGATGTATGTCAACGTCAGGATGATGTGTAACCTGGAGTGAATTCTTGGAAGTGTTCCAATGACATTGCTGCTCTTGTGGTGGTAGAGGTTGCTGAGAGGTGGGTGCAGTTGAAGTCACCTTGGTGAGTTGCTGCAGTGCATCCTGCAAATAGTACACACTGCAACTACACTGAGCCTCTGGTGGAGGGAATGGATATTGACTGTCACCTCTGGGACTTGGATTTAAATCCACACCATACCAATCGGATGAAAGACCCCCCCCCCCCCTCATCTGCTAGCTTCAAGGCCCCTGTATGAAATCTATGTGAAATCTAGCTTTTATTTACCTCTGTTGCATAAAAGACTATTATTATTGCTGGTCTTTAATAAATTAGAGAGTGGAACTTTGTGTTTTATTTATATCTGTTCCAGTCAAGGTTATGGTTAGTTGGATTTGGCAGATTGACTGACCTATCTGTCAAACTTCTAGTCCAGAGCATTTGATAATTGAAAAGTTGGGGAGAGAAACAGAGATAATGTTTCAGGTCGATGATCTTTGGTCAGTTCTGACAAAATGTTATCGACCCAAAACGTGAACTCTGTTTCTCTCTCTCTCTCCACAGATACTGCCTGACCTGCTGAGTATTTCCAGCATTTTCTGTTTTTATTTCCCCTCTTTAAGGTTTGAAGACCAACGGTTGGAATTGGAAGTTTACTCTTCAAGTTGATAGGTTTAGTTCGAGCCAGTGGTTAATGAACAAGGCTGCAGACAGTTTCTCTGGCCAGATTTGTTCTGTCTAATGTGCTATATAAATGTGAGTGTGTCATTGCTGCTCCTGCATACTGGCCTTGTTAAGTAAGGAAAGTGACTTCACCAAAGTGTAGTACAGCCATATCCATAATAAGCTCAGGAGTCATTTGTGGCCACCCTTCCCTTCACCTGTGACCCTTGGCAAACTTGCTGCTCTCTGTGCCACTAAGACTCCATTCATGACCCGCCCAGCTTTGAGCTGAGCTGAGATCCAGTACCCATCTCAATCCTTTTCTTGCTCTCCAGCAAAGGAAGGGAAGGGAATATATAAGGAAGCAGATTTCATAAAGCAGTAAAGACGTCCTTGGGATGTTTTACTAAGTTAAAGGCAAGAACAAGAACTTCCATTGATATAGTGTCTTTAAAGTAGTTAAAATGTCCCAAGGCGCTTCACAGGAATGATTATCAGATAAAATTTGACAGCCGTGCCACATAAGCAGATATTGGGACAGGTGACCAAAAGCTTGGTAAACGAGGTAGGTTTTAAGGAGCGTCTTAAAGGAGTAGAGCGAGCTAGAGGGGCAGAGAGATTTAGGGAGGAATTTCCAGAGCTTGGGGCCAAGACAGCTAAAGCCTCGGCCACCAATGGTGGAGCGATGAAAATCGGGGATACACCAGAGGCCAGAATTGGATGAACGCAGAGATCTCGGATGGTTGATCGGCTGGTCTCCAAATACTTAATTGGAGGAAGGCAAATTTCAGTGGGCTGAGAATGGATCTACCCGGGTAAATTGGAATCAAATATTGGCAGGCCAAACTGTAATCGAACAATGGGCTGCCTTTAAAGAGATGAGTCGGGTGCAGTTGAGGTACATTCCCACGAGGGGGAAAGGTAGGGCAACTAAAGCCAGAGATCTCTGGATGACGAAAGAGATAGGGAGTAAGATGAAGCAGAAAAAGAGCGTGTATGACAGATGTCAGGTTGAGAATACAAGTGAGAATCAGGCTGAATATAGAAAGTTCAGAGGGGAAGTGAAAAAGAAAATAAGAGGGGCAAAGAAAGAATATGAGAATAGATTGGCAGCTAACATAAAAGGAAATTCAAAAGTCTTCTATATGCATATAAATAGTAAACGGGTAGTAAGAAGAGGGGTGGGGCCGATTAGGGACCAAAAAGGAGACCTACGCATGGAGGCAGAGGGCATGGCTAAGGTAATAAATGAGTACTTGCATCTGTATTCACCAAGGAAGAAGATGCTGCCAAAGTCATAGTGAAAGAGGAGGTAGTGGAGATACTGGATGAGATAAAAATTGACTAGAAAGGCTGTCTGTATTAAAGTTGATAAGTCACCAGGAGCAGATGGGATGCATCCTAGGATGCTGAGGGAGGTTAAGGAGGAAATCACGGAGGTACTGGCCAAAATCTTCCAATCCTCCTTAGATATGGGAGTGGTGTCAGAGGACTGGAGGATTGCAAATGTTACACCCTTGTTCAAAAAAGGGTGTAAGGATAAACCCAGCAACTATAGGCCAGTCAGTTTAACCTCGGTAGTGGGGAAGCTTTTAGAAACGATAATCAGGGACAAAGTTAACATTCACTTGGACAAGTGTGGATTAATTAAGGAAAGCCAGCACGGATTTGTTAAAGGCAAATCATGTTTAACTAACTTGATTGAGTTTTTTAATGAGGTAACAGAGATGGTTGATGAGGGCAATGCGGTTGACGTGGTGTATATGGACTTCCAAAAGGCCTTTGATAAAGTGCCACATAATAGGTTTGACAGCAAAGTTGAAGCCCATGGAATAAAAGGGACAGTGGCAGCATGGATATGAAATTGGCTAAGTGACAGGAAACAGAGTAGTGGTGAATGGTTGTTTTTCAGACTGGAGGCAGGTATACAGTGGTGTTCCCCAGGGGTCGGTACTAGGACCACTGCTTTTCTTGATATATATTAATGACTTGGACTTGGGTGTACAGGGCATAATTTCAAAATTTGCAGATGCCACAAAACTTGGAAGTATAGTGAACAGTGAGGAGGAGAGTGATAGACTTCAAGAAGACATAGACAGGCTGGTGAAATGGGCGGACATGTGGCAGATGAAATTTAACACAGAAAAGTTGAAGTGATACAATTTGGTAGGAAGAACGAGGAGAGGCAATATAAACTAAAGGGTACAATCCTAAAGGGGGTGCATGAACAGAGAGATCTGGGAGTATATGTGCACAAATCATTGAAGGTGGCAGGGCAGTTTGAGAAGGCAGTTAAAAATGCATCTGGGATCCTGGGCTTAGAGGCATAGAGTACAAATGCAAAGAAGTTATGATGAACCTTTATAAAACACTGGTTCGGCCTCAACTGGAGTATTGTGTCCAATTCTGGTCACCGCACTTTAGGAAGGAACTGAAGGCCTTAGAGAGGGTGTAGAAAAGATTTATGAGAATGATTCCAGGGATGAGGGGCTTCAGTTACGTGGATAGACTGGAGAAGCTGGGGTTGTTCTCCTTAGAGCAGAGAAGGTTGAGAGGAGATTTGATAGAGGTATTCAAAATCATGAGGGGTCTAGACAGAGTAGATAGAGAGAAACTGTTCCCATTGGCGGAAGGGCCGAGAACCAGAGGACACAGATTTAAGGTGATTGGCAGAAGATCCAAAGGCGACATGAGGAAATACTATTTTACGCAGTGAGTGGTTAGGATCTGAAATTCACTGCGTGAAAGGGTGGTGGAGCCAGACTCAATCGTGGCTTTCAAAAGGGAATTGGATAAGTACCTGAAGGAAAACAATTTGCAGGGGAAAGTGGGCTATGGGGAAAGGGCGGGGAGTGGGACTAGCTGAAGTGCTGGTGCAGAGAGCCGGCAAGGGCTCGACGGGCCGAATGGCCTCCTTCTGTGCTGTAACCATTCTATGATTCTATGGAGGAGCTTACAGAGATAGGGAAAGGCGAGGCCATGGAGGGATTGGAACACAAGGCTGAGAAAGGCGCAATATAAATGCAAGTTGTTGATTTTTGCTGTTGTACTTTTAAAATGTAACTCTTGTCCTACAGTTTTCCTATAGGGAGCTGCCTGGCACCCCCCACCGCATATAGAAACAGGAGTAGGCCAGTCAGCCCTCGAACCTGGTCTGCCATTCAAGTAGATCATGGCTGATCTGTCCCTCAACATCATTTTTCTGCCTTAGCTTGTATCCCTTAATACCCTTACCTAACAAAAATCTATCTATCTCAGTCTTGAATTTTTCAATTGTCCCTCAGCATTTATAGCCTTGTGGGTGAGAGAGTTCAATGTTTTTGCTACCCTCCGTGTGAAAAAATGCTTCCTGATTTCACTCCTGAATGGCCGAGCTTAATATTAAGATCATGTCCCCTTGCTCTTGATACCCGCCCCCCCGCAACCAGAGGAAACGGTTTCTCCGTATCTACCCTAGCAAATCCTTTTAAGATTTAAACATCTCGATCAGATCACCCCTCAATTTCCTATACGCAAGGAAGCCAAGGTTATGCAACCTGTCCTTGACCCTCTAAACCCCGGTACCATTCTAGTGGTAACAGTAGGCAACGGTTTATAGCGAGATGACTGAAATCAGGAAACAAATACCTACATTGTAAATTGCAGGTACTGATCATTTCACAGTTGGCTCTCAAGCAGGCTATTGTTTGCAAATGTGGCCTTAGATAAAAAGTTAGTGAGTAACTGTGGTGTAGTTAATCAGTATCACTGCTGCTCTGTAGACCATGAGCTTCGTGCCGGGTTTGAGGTCCTGGTCTTCAAACACTCTCCAGTGTTTGTCCACTGGTACCTCTCCAGTGCTTTGAGGTGCCTGCTGTATGCCTCAGAGACATGGACCATGTACAGCAGGCACCTCAAAGCACTGGAGAGGTACCACCAACGCTGCCTCTGCAAGATCCTGCAAATCCATTGGCAGGATAGGCGCACCAACGTCAGTCTTCTCGCTCAGGCCAACATCCCCAGCATCGAAGCTTTGACCACGCTCGATCAGCTCCGATGACGGGTCACATCGTCCGCATGCCCGATACGAGACTTCCAAAACAAGCGCTCTACTCGGAGCTCCGACACGGCAAGAGAGCCCCAGGTGGGCAGAGGAAACGCTTCAAGGACACCCTCAAAGCCTCCTTGAAAAAGTGCAACATCCCCACCGACACCTGGGAATCCCTGGCCCAAGACCGCACAAATTGGAGGAGAAGCATCCGGGAAGGCGCCGAACACCTCGAGTCTCTTCGCCGGGAGCAAGCGGAAGCCAAGCGCAGGCAGCGCAAGGAGCGCACGTCAACCCAAGCACCCCACCCACCCGCCCCTTCAACCACCGTCTGCCCCACCTGTGACAGAGACTGTAGGTCCCGCATTGGACTCATCAGTCACCTGAGAACTCATTTTTAATGTGGAAGCAAGTCATCCTCGGTTCCGAGGGACTGCCTAAGAAGGAGAAGAAGTTGATCAGTGATCTGTAGTGATTACAGAGATCTTCCTAAAGGTTCAACCTGTGAAGTCTTTCTCGAAGGGGAGCTAGATCAACACATGAGGGAGAAAAGAAAAGGTTATGCTGATAGGGTGAGATGAAGAGAGGTGGGAGGAGGCTTGTGTGGAGCATGTATCAGCTGGGGCTGAATGGCCTGTATCTGTGCTGTACATTCTATGTAATTCTATAGGACTTTTGGTTGTCTCAAATTGACTGAGATTATTGAAAGACGATTTCCACTGAATGGTGAATTGGCAATAAGGGGGCATAGACACAGGACTAGCACTAGAGGCATGAAGAGGGAGGTTTTGTTTCTTCAAATAAAGGGTAATTGAAGCTAAGTCAATCACAATAATCGAGGTACAGGAAACTTTCGTTTATCCGGCATCGACGGAACCGGCGTGGTGCCGGTTTATCGAAAGTACCGGATAACAGAGAATTATATTTACCGAGGCTATTTTTAACAAAGAGACTCCAAGCAGCACGGGAGAATCTACTCATGCTACTGCAATGTTTCGGACTTGCGACAGCGCCAGGAGGCCGAGTAGTGGCACTTTTGAAAAGTACCCCTACTGACTAAATCGGCGTTCGCGGACTCGGACTCGGACTCGGGATCGGCAACATTGCCGGTTATTTGAGAGGATTTTTCGGAGCACTCGGCGTTCGCGGAGACTCGACTGCGACTCGGCAACATTGCCGGTTATTTGAGAGGAGTTTTCGGAGGATGATTTTTGCCGGTTAAGCGAGAATTCCGGATATTTGGGTGCCGGATAAACGAAAGTTTCCTGTAGTTAGATAAATGTTTGAAGAAGAAAATTATTAAATGGTGCAGGGAAAGAGCAGGGAAATGCATGTCGAGTAGATAGCTGGCACTGGCACTGGCCCAATGGGCTGAAGGGTCCCTTTCTGTTGAAATTTTAATGATTCTTAGAATGTACAGCTTCTTACAGAGGCTATTTGGACTATAGTACTTGGATGTTTGTATCCGCAGTTGATTAGTGTTGAGTTATGGGTACAGTAACTGGTTTGTGTTGGATTTGATTGTTCGCCTGTTAATAATTGTTTTTTTGGTGTTGATTAGTATCTGCATCAACTAGATAGGAATGGTTTATAAATTCAGCAGCTAATAACCCAGATGGCATTGATGATTAGGACCAGAAGAGGCACACAGTGTTCAAACTGAGCAGTGTGACTCAGTGTCTCGCCCAGGAATTTCCCCACCCCACGTAGACAACTATCATGAAGAAGGGTGTGATGTTCTGGGTGTATGCACTGGGAGCATGCACTTAGTGACATTGTCTAGACTGCCTCATCTCTTACACCATATAGTTTAACTAACCACAAGCACCCTCAACTGTGGGAACACCACAGGTGAATAGATGGCTTTTGTTAAAATTAACTTTCAGGCATTTGGGGACCTGATCATGAAATGCCACTGATTTCTGCTCCATCTAGGCCTGTGGCTACCACAGGTGTGAGGAGATACCTCCATCCTGTACTTTGAGGGTCGACTGTGGAGGGTAAAAAAAGAGGGAATAAGGTATAAGTGTTAGTGAAGAATTCAACCACAGTCCTGGGGGTTGTCCTATTCAGAATCCATATGGATGCGGTTAAGGAAATGGAAAGGTACAGATCTTGCTGTGCTTTACATGCTACTAAACAGTGGAGATGAGATAGAGAGAGAGATCTATATGGGAAGGACAGAGCAATAATACTGAGCAATTTTAACTATCCTAAGATAGATTATTTTCAAAGTAATGCATGTGGTCAAAGTGAGGAATGCTTTTTAGAATGCATCCAGGACCACTTCCGAGATCAGTGTTTCTAATCCAACAAGAAATGAAGCATTGCTTGATTTACTTCTGGGAAATGACTTTGGCAAATAACTGATGTAAAAGTAGGAGAATAATCGGGGAATAGCAACTGCAACATAGTTAGGTTCAATGTAAGAACAGGAAAGGATAATGAAGAGTCAAAGATAAGGGTACTGGACTGTGGAAAAGGCAAAGTTAAGCAAGATAGAAGGGGATAGGGCACAAATTAACTGATCAACAAAGTTAGCAAACAGGTCAACTGATCAGCAGCGGGAAGTCTTCAAATCTACGGTGGACAGAATATAAATGATGTTTTTTAAAGGCATAAAGCAGGTGCATCAAAGAAAGAAAGAGGTTAGATAGGGAGTAATTTGGACTTTGGGCGATAGTATAAAACGGGCGATATCCGATCAGCCGCCCGTTATACATCTCTCCCGATTTCCATTTCTATTGGAGAGATGTATAACGGACGGCTGATCTGATATCGCCCGTTTTACACGATCGCCCAAAGTCCTAATTACTCCCTATCTGTCTAACCTCCCTCTGAAGTGTATATGGAATCTAAAAGCGGCTGTGCTTTCAGCTGCCTAGGCCCTAAACTCTGAATTTCCTCCATAAACCTCTCCACCCTAATGTATCTTTATGTGGCTCGGTGTCAAATTTTGTTTGATAACGCCCCTGTGAAGCACCTTGGGGCATTATTTTACGTGAAAGCCGCTATATAAATGTAAGTTGTTGTTGAGATACATAGAGAAGCTTCAACTCACTGCATTAGATTCCTATTAAAGCCTAAGCGCCTCTAGAAAATAGGCATCGAAAACGCACTGCAATAACTGCTACAGTGTACTCTGACATTACCAATGTCACTACCTAGAGTACGAAGATTGTTGCTCGACTATAAAGAACTTCAGCTCTGAACGTTAGATGAATTACCACTAAACCTTGTAACAAAAGAAAGAGGAAACGGTGCATTGCAAAAGCCTCGGAGGATGTAGTGTACATACACAGTACATAGTCTTATTGTGGCTGTTGGAGCTTGTTGTGCACTTGAGCTGTGCCAGAAACCAATTGAACTTTGTTCCAGAAACTACACAGAAATTTCCTGACTGAGCCAGCTGTAGGTACAAGAGTCATTTGCTGCAGGGCTACTTTGGGTTATAAAGGCTTCCAAGTCGTGCTCACATGCATGCTTGTAATTTTGTAAGTGATACCAACGGTGCAAAATAATGGCACAACAGTGGTGAGAATAAGGACATAAGAACATAAGAAATAGGAGCAGGAGTAGGCCATGTGGCCCTTCGCGCCTGCTCCGCCATTCAATAAGATCATGGCTGATCTTCTACCTCATCTTCACTTTCTTGCCCTATTCCCATATCCCTTGATTCCCTTAATATTAAAAAATCTATCGATCTCTGTCTTGAATATACTCAATGACTGAGCCTCCACAGCCCTCTGGGGTAGAGAATTCCAAAGATTCACCTCCCTCTGAGTGAAGAAATTTCTCCTCATCTCAGTCCTAAATGGTCGACCCCTTATTCTGAGACTGTGACCCCTGGTTCTAGACTCCCCAGCCAGGGGAAACATCCTCCCTGCATCTACTCTGTCAAGCCCTGTAAGATTTTTGTATGTTTCAATGAGATCACCTCTCATTCTTCTAAACTCTAGAGAATATAGGCCTAGTCTACTCAATCTCTCCTCATAGGACAATCCCCCCATCCCAGGAACCAGTCTGGTGAACCTTTGTTGCACTCCCTCTATGGCAAGTATATCCTTCCTTAGGTAAGGAGACCAAAACTGTACACAATACTCCAGGTGTGGTCTCACCAGGGCCCTATATAATTGCAGTAAGACATCTTTACTCTTATACTCAAATCCTCTTGTAATAAAGGCCAACATACCATTTGCTTTCTTCATTGCTTGCTGTACCTGCATGTTAACTTTCAGTGATTCGTGTACAAGGACACCCAGGTCCCACTGAACACCAACATTTCCCAATCTCTCACCATTTAAAAAATACTCTGCTTTTCTATTTTTCCTACCAAAGTGGATAACTTCACATTTCTCCACATTATATTCCATTTGCCATGTTCTTGCCCACTCACTTAGCCTGTCTATATCCCCTTGAAGCCTCTTTGCATCCTCCTCACAACTTACATTCCCACCCAGCTTTGTATCATCAGCAAACTTCCTTTATCCCCTCCCCCTTTTCCCAGCTTTACCCTGGCCTTAAATCTATTTGATTTCCAGCTCTTCCCAGTTCTGATGAAAGGTCATCGACCTGAAACGTCAACTCTCTTTCTCTCTCCACGGATGCTGCCTGGCCTGCTGAGTTTTTCCAGCGTTTTCTGTTGTTATTTTGGATATATTACATTTGGTCCCCTCCCCAGAATCTGCACGTGTCCTTGATTACGACAACCATTTGAAGATGACGTCAGGGTGTCTGCCTCCCCACCAAACCCCAATCCTGTTGGAGCTCTTCAATTAGAGGGGTTTGTTTTCCCCTTCAGCACTCGGGCAGTACCCGGCGGAGCAGACCTCCCTCCCGTTACCGAAACCGCCCGATTGTCATTTCCATGGAAATGAAACTGAAGCCGGATTCTATAACATAGAAACATAGAAAAATAGGAGCAGGAGTAGGCCATTCGGCCCTTCGAGCCTGCTCCGCCATTCAATATGATCATGGCTGATCCACTATCTCAATACCATATTCCCACTCTCTCCCCATACCCCTTGATGTCTTTTGTGTCTCGAAATCTATCTATCTCCTTCTTAAATATATTCAGTGACTTGGCCTCCACAGCCTTCTGTGGTAGAGAATTCCACAGGTTCACCACCCTCTGAGTGAAGAAATTTCTCCTCATCTCAGTCCCAAATGTCCTACCCCGTAACAGATGGGAGATCCACTCCGCCGGGTACCACACAAACGGTGAAGCGTGAAAATTACCCCCTCCCCCCCTTTAGCGTTTCTGGCTCTTGGTTGAATCCGCCCGATAAAATACGTGAAATCACGTGCAGGAGAATCGCTGGCCGTGTTCAGCCGAGAGCCAGAAAAGCAATTCTCCCGCCTCTGAGTCAGAAGGTTGTGTGTTCAAGCCCCACTTCAGAGACTTGAGCACATAATCTAGGCTGACACTCCGGTGCAGTGCTGAGCGAGTGCTGCACCGTCGGAGGTGCCGTCTTTTGGATGAGACATTAAACCGAGGACCATTCTGCCCTCACAGGTGAATGTAAAAGATCCCATGACACTATATCAAAGAAGAGCAGGGGAGTTCTCCCCGGTGTCCTGGCCGTTATTCATCCTTCAACCAATATCACTAAAATAGATTATCTAGTCGTTATCTCATTGTCACATTGCTGTTTGAGGGAGCTTGCTGTGCGCAAATTGGCTGCCGTGTTTCCTGCATTACAGCAGTGACTACATTTCAAAAGTGCTTCATTGGCTGTAAAGCGCTTTGGGATGTCCCGACGTTGTGAAAGACGCTGTAGAAATGCACGTTCTTTCTTTGTTCAACTGTCTGGTTTCCTTACATACCAGCAGGCAAGGCAGTCATTTCATGGATCACCACATAGCGTGAACTAGCGATGCCCAATTTACTTGGAAGGGATTGCATAACCAGCAGTTCCCGCAAAGCATTATCGCCAGACTGAATCCCATCGGGTTCATCGACATTGGCAGACGGTTCGTGTGCTCCAGCTGTACCTCGGATGATTTACGACCGAAGATTGCATCAGTTTCCCGCACTTCCCTTTATAACTGGCAGTGAAATTGGCTGGGAGCAAGTCTGGGGTGGAGAGCTTAGCTTGGATGTTGAATTAAGTCATTGTTCAGTGCCGCTTTAACTGGGGTGTTGACAGTGACATGTTCATCCCTGCCTTTGTTGTCTCTGGACTCGGCTATTCCAATACTCTCCTGGTCACCCTCCCATCTTCCACCCTCCGTAAACTTGAGCTCATCCAAAACTCTGTTGCCTATATCCTAAACTGCAGCAAGTTCTATTCACCCATCCCTGCTGTGCTCGCTGACTTTACATGTTCCGGTCTAGCAACGCCTTGATTTTAAAATTCTTATCCTTGTTTTCAAATTCCTCCATTGCCTCGCCCCTCCCGATCTCTGTAACCTCCTCCAGCCCTACAAGCCTTCGAGATATCTGCGCTCCTCCAATTCTGGCCTCTTGCGCATCCCTAAGTTTCATTGCTCCACCATTGGTGGCCGTGCCTTCAGCTGCCTAGGCCCTGAACTCTGGAATTCCCTCCATAAACCTCTCCGCCTCTCTACCTCTCTCTCCTCCTTTAAGACGCTCCTTAAATTCTACCTCTTCGACCAAGCTTTTGGTCACCTGTCCTAATATCTCCTTATGTGGCTCGGTGTCAAATGTTGTTTGATAATCGCTTCCGTTTTCCTACATTAAAGGTGTTATACAAATGCAAGTTGTTGCTGTTGTATCATGTGACTACCAGGATGCTAGGAGGCGAACTAGATGGGCCTTGATCTCTTTTGTCATCTAGCAAAGTTCCTATGTTCCCCTTGTCCTATTGTCGGTTTAGTTTGAAAGTAGTGTTCTCAATTTACCTTTTTCTGTCCCACTTACTATCGTACACCTCTGAAGAGATTCCCCCCTTACTAGGTCCTCAATAGTGAACCAGATACAGTCTCCGTTTCAGTCAAATTCTGTCAGTGCTGACTGTTGCAAAGCCCAAGGTTTTTTTTTCTCCAGTTTTTCCCCATAAAACAAGCTTCCGCACGGCAGCAGCCAAAACATCTGCAGCAGGGTGAAGTTTCCCTCGTGGCTAACCTTGTGCTATTGCAGCAGGGTGTTTGGAGCAGCATGTTCTCAGTTTTGCTCAAAACAGAACCTGACTGGAAACTCCCCTCATGAGCAAAGACTCGTTTACATACAAAATGCAACTGGTTGCAAGAAGAATTAATTTGAATGTTGGAATGATGAACTACCTCTCTCTCCTTTTTCTTCGCCGTGCGCCCAGCGGTGTGGCGCTTTGGAACGCCACGGCAAGCCAAGGACTGCCACGTGGGTGTGGCTTGCTTCGCTTCGCTACCAATCTTGGATATACCACTGTAGGGAGGTGCAGAGCAGAGATCGGGCACCTCCGCTTGGAGGGGTTGGGGAGGGGGAAGAGGACTATCCCCTCTGAAGAGATTCCCCCCCTTACTGTCTTCAGCTGGTCAGTTTAGAATGCCAATGATGTCAAGAATAGCATTAGCAGAGGTGGCCACATTTCTTGTGGCAACAGAGATTGATGCAGTGTTGAATAATAGCGGGATAAGGAGGGGGAGAGATGGGCGTTAGTATCACAAGAGGCCCAAAAAATCTCCTGGGGTTATTTCACCTTGTTAACTTGTGTTGATTTTTTTTTTTAACACTTACAGTGAGTTCTCTTAGTGTCCGCCCATATAAGCAAAAGAACCAAACACAGACCACCAAGTTATTCACCACGTTGCTGTTTGTGGGATCTTGCTGTGCACAGCTTGACTGCTGCCTTTGCCTACATAACAACAGTCACTGCTCTTCAAAAGTAATCCACTGTACGTGCAGTGCCTTGTGCCGTTTATGAGGGCTTTAATTAGGTGCCATTTTAATATGTCGTTCGTCTTGAGCTGCTTTTATCCTGCTGTTGTCGGTAGGATTCTTGGAAAACAGTTGCTGGTTTACGGCATTTACACCAATAAATCCTGATCCCGCTGGCCAGACTTGTAGAGCCAATAGTAGAAAATGTTTGGAACTGTCTCACGGGTGCTGTTCTCGCAGAATCCGAACTGACATGTCCCCAGTATAATGTCTTTGTGTCATTGATTTACTGTTAAACTGCGTTTTTACTACTTCTGGGAAAAACTTTCTGCAGCGCCGTTCATGACCGCAAAACATCCAAAACCTCCTTACAACCATCGAAGTACTGTTTTTGAAGTGCCGTCACTGTTGTAATGTAGGAGTCGCGGCAGCCAATCTGTGCATAGCAAGAACCCACAAAAAAGCAACGTGATAACAAAAATGCAATAATTGGCTTTATTAAAAAGTTATTTTCCTCTTACTTTGTGTTCACTTTTCCTTTCTTCACCATTTTCATAGAATCATAGAAAAGTACAGAAAGAAAAGAAAGACTTGCATTTCTATCGCGCCTTTCACGACCACCCGACGTCTCAAAGCGCTTTACAGCCGATGAAGTACTTTTTTTTTTGAAGTGTAGTCACTGTTGTAATGTGGGAAACGCGGCAGCCAACTTGCGCACAGCAAGCTCCCACAAACAGCAATGTGATAATGACCAGATAGTCTGTTTTATTGCTGGAGGGATAAATGTTGGCCAGGACACCGGGGATAACTCCCCTGCTCTTCTTCGAAATAGTGCCATGGGATCTTTTACGTTCACCTGCGAGGACAGACAGGGGCCTCGGTTGAACGTCTCATCCAAAAGACGGAACCCCCCGACAGCGCAGCACTCCCTCAGCATTGCACTGGAGTGTCAGCCTAGATTTTGTGCTCAAGTCTTTGGAGTGGGATTTGAGCCAACGATCTTCTGACTCAGAGGTGCTATCAACTGAGACAAAGCTGACAACTTTGCAAATAATACAGAGAAGTAATTCCTTTACAAGTAATAAGTATAATTAATTTACAATTAAACTGAGCTTTATGTAAAGACACTGTTTGTTTAGTGAGGGTTTGGACTTGTAATTCTGATATTCATAGTTGACTCAACTCCCAGAAGACCTGCCTAGCTTCTCTTTGAAGATCTCATCACCTGTCACTCAGCCCAGTGAGCACAGACTGAGAGCGGCCCCCCAGTAACGGTTCAGATTACACAAAGGCTGTAATCACCCTTCCTTTGTGGAAGACTTACCTTTCCAAATATTTTGCCTTCTGATTATATAAACAGTGAGTACTGACATCGTGAGGGGAACTGGCTCTGAAGAGCCGAGAGGGGGAGGGGGTGTATGAGCGGGATGAGAAACAGACGGCATAATCTAATCAGTAGAGAGATACATTCATGAGTCCAAGGGTACTTCAGCAGTTGTCTTCTTTCAACTGTACATCTAAACTTGTTTTTCTTGCGCTGTCTGATTCATCAACTGCGAGTCATTTCCGCCAAGTGATGTTACGACTACTCACTGGTGGGACAAACACTTTAACAGAAATACTGAAAGTGGAGAAAACCCAAAAGGAAGTGAAAATTAATCACAGTTCACATCGCAGTTGAGATACAGTGCAGGCGTCTCAATCGATGTTCTTTCTTTATTAGGGAGTATTACAAAGTATTTACAGCACAGAAACAGGCCATTCGGCCCAACAGGTCTATGCCGGTGTTTATCCTCCACACCAGCCTCCTCTCACCATTACCATATCCTTCATTCCTTTCTCCCTCATGTGCTCAGGCTAGCCTCCCCTTAAATGCATCTACACTGTTCGCCTCAACTACTCCTTGTGGTAACGAGTTCTACATTCTAACCATTCTCTGGGTAAAGAAGTTTCTCCTGAATTCCCTATTGGATTTATTAGTGACTACCTTATATTTATGGCCCCAATTCTGGTCTCGCCCACAAGTGGAAACATCTTCTCCACGTCTACCCTAACGAACCCTTTCATAATCTTGAAGACCTCTATCAGGTCACCCCTCAGTCTTCTCATTTCTACAGTAAAAAAAGAGCCCCAGCCTGTTCAATATTTCCTGATGAGCATAATCTCTCAGTTCTGGTATCATTCTAGTAAATCTTTTTTACACCTCCTCCAGTGCCTCTATATCCTTTTAAAATAAGGAGAACAGAACTGTTCACCGCACTCCAAGTGTGCTCTAACCAGGGTTCTATACAAGTTCAACATAACGGGGGGAATTTTAACCTAAAAAAAAATGTTTGGAATGTGGGGGGAGTTAAATCCTCTTCACGGCCCGGCCCCCACATGAACCCTCCCTCCCTCCTCTGTGCAGCCTAGAGCCGCAGGCCTACCTGCCTGGAGACAGCCAGCCTCTCAATCTAGCTGGCTGCGGGTGGGAAACAGGGAAACAGAGGCCTCACATGCAAATTAGGCCCTGCGGGAAACCCGGCCTCCCGGGTTTCCTGATCGCCTCTAAGCACCCCCCCTCATCCCCAATCCACTTTCCTCCTTAAAATCCAGCCCGACATCTTTGCTTTTCAATTCTATCCCTCTAGAAATGAACCCTAGTGCTTTGCTTACCTTTTTTATGGCTTTATTAACCTGCGTCGCTACTTTTAGTTATTTGTGTATCTGTAATCCCAGATATCTCTGTTCCTCTACCCACTTAGGGCTAAAAATTCAATAGCCCTGAAAACGGGCTCTGGGATTGCGATGCGCGATTAACCCACATCTGTTCAAAGTAATGTAAGCAGTGAGCAAACTTGGTGCTGCCTGCTAATTTAAATGATAGTAGCATGCAGCCCAGCACTAAACGCGCTGCTGAGTGGCTGCACGCTCCCCAGGGGGCCCAAGTTCGTGCGAGGCTAGCACCAATTAAAGGCAGTCTGCACCTCTTAAAGGGGCATGACAGGCACATCAGCCAAACGCATTGAACCACACTCACTGACACACTTCCCTCTCTTTTGGTGGCTCACAACCGGAGGCAGTGGCAGCTAACTGGAAGGGGACAGGCGCGCCTCCATATCCTGACCCCGCTCGAGGAGATAGTGCTCAGCATAACTGGAGTGGCTGTGACTGAGGCCGTGGCCAGTGGTGGCGCTGAAACCATTGAACGTGACGGTATGCTCATACCTAATCCTTCTTCTCACATCCCACTTCCTCTCATCACATAATCTCTTGTGACTTACAAGCTGAAGATGGTGTAAACATCTTGCTTCCACCCCACCCGCCCCAGCCCCTCAGCAGAACCCTACCCTTGTGCCTTTCTCATTTCAGAGACCCAAGAAATTCAACCTGGCCAGAGGAAGAGGAAGAGTGATGATGAAGAAGAAACACCGTCACTCGATCTGACACTTGCAGCCACCAGCTCAGATACTGGCAATGTGTGGACTTTAGAGGGTAGCTTAGAGGCGGGATCTGCACGTGGTGTGTCACTGGGCACGAGCAGGCTGCAGCCAAGGCAGGGGGAAAGGGTAGCGCAGGTGTCAGCTCCCCGGAGGGCGAGGCTGCACATGAGTTCTGCTGCACAGGACTCAGATGAGGACTTCGATGGAGCAGCCTACAGAACAAAGCTGATGGGTATGCACCATCAACATCCTTGGTGTCAAAATTGACCACAAACTTAACTGGACCAACCACATAAATACTGTAGCTATAAGAGCAGGTCAGAGGCTGGGTATTCTGCAGTGAGTGACTGACCTCCTGATTCCCCAAAGCCTTTCCACCAACTACAAGGCACAAGTCAGGAGTGTGATGGAATACTCGCCACTTGCCTGGATGAGTGCAGCTCCAACACTAAAGAAACTCAACACCAGCCACACAAAGCAGCCCGCTTGATTGGCACCCCATCCACCACCTTAAAAGTTCACTCCCTCCACCACCGGTGTACCGTGGCTGCAGTGTACACCATCTGCAAGATGCACTGCAGCAATTCACCAAGGCTTCTTCAACAGCATCTCCCAAACCTGGGACCTCTACCACCTAGAAGGACAAGGACAGCAGGTACATGGGAACACCACCACCTCCAAGCTCCCCTCCAAGTCACACACCATCCTGACTTGGAAATATATCGCCGTTCCTTCATCGTCGCTGGGTCAAAATCCTGGAACTCCCCACCTAACAGCACTGTGGGAGTACCTTCACCATACGGACTGCAGCGGTTCAAGAAGGCGGCTCACCACCACCTTCTCAAGGGCAATTACGGATGGGCAATAAATGCTGACCTTGCCAGCGACGCCCACATCCCATAAACGAATAAAAAAAAAAAAAAACCTGCTTGGCTAGAGGCGCGGCTCGTTCTGAGATCTTGGGCTTCATAAATAGATGTGAGAAGTCGCACAACACCAAGTTATAGTCCAACAGGTTTATTTGAAATCACAAGCTTGTGATTTCAAATAAAGCTGTTGGACTATAACCTGGTGTTGTGCGATTTCTCACATTTGTCCACCCCAGTCCAACACCGGCATCTCCACATCATTCATAAATAGAGGTATTGAGTACAAAAGTAGAGAAGTTATGCTGAACTTTTATAAAGCGCTGGCTAGGCCACAACTGGAGTATTGCATCCAGCTCTGGTCACCACACTTTAGGAAGGATGTGAAGGCCCTTGAGAGGGTGCAGAGGAGATTTACCAGAATGGTTCCGGGGATGGGGGATCTTAGCTACAAGGACAGGTTGGAGAAGCTGGATTTGTTTTCATTAGAGCAAAGGAGATTGAGGGGTGATTTGATAGAGATGTACAAGATTATGACGGGTTTGGATCGGCTAGATGGGGAAAGGCTGTTCCCACTAGTTGATGGTACAAGGACAAGGGGACACAGATTTAAGGTTTTGGGCAAGAGATACAGGGGGGAAGTGAGGAGAAACTTTTTACGCAGCGAGTGTGATGAACTGAAACTCGCTGCCAATGGAAGTAGTGGAAGTGGAGACATTCAATGATTTCAAGGGGAGACTGGATAGGCACTTGAGGGAAATAAACTTGCAGGGGTACGGGGATAGAGCGGGGGAATGGGACTGACTGGATTGCACTATAGAGAGCCAGCACGGACTCAATGGGCCGAATGGCCTCCTTCTGTTATGACTCTATGGGGCAAAAATTGGGTCGCGCCAGTAGCGCCCCGAAAAATTTAGCGCCCCCGCGCCTGAAATTCACTGGTAGCGTCCCAAGAGGGAGGCGGGGCGCCACAGGAAGTGCCCTGCCTCCCTCTTGGGGCGTTGCGAGTGAATATCACGACGCTACTTGCCGCTACGGGAAGGGCCCGGGGCCCAGCTCGGCCACCAGGGATCAGAGTGCCGGCAAAAGAGCCCGGCACTCGAGAAGTACCGGGCTCACGGAGTGCAGCCGTCACTCCGCGGAGGCACTGCACAGAAGGCCGGGGACAGCAACAGGGGGGAGGTACTGGCAGGCGGCCAGCAACAAAAATGGCTGCCCGGCTCCTCCCCTTTAATTTGCACTGCCCCGGCCGCAGGTAGGCCCCCCTGACCTTGTCGGACATAGCATCTGGCGTTACGTCAGGGGGCGCTACCGAAGATCGCGGCCGGGGCGCGAGCGGGGCGCTGCGCATGGCGATGGCGTCATCGCCGGCACCGCAATGCTGCGGGGCGCTAACGGTTACCGCCACCGCTAACCTCCCGCTGAATTTCGCGGGAGGAATTGACGGCGCCGCGCCCAGGCGCTAGTTGCTTTGCGCCCTGTTAGCGCCCTCTTTGGGTGCTACCGGGAGGCGCAAATCAACTGAATTTTTTCCCTCTATGACAAGTCTTCAGCACGATAGCCGGGATGTTGTCTGGGCCCATAGCCTTTTCTGTATCCAGTGCGCTCAGTCGTTTCTTGATATCACATGGAGTGAATCGGATTGGCTGAAGACTGGCTTCTGTGATGGTGGGGTACTCGGGAGTAGGCCGATATGGATCATCCATTCAGCGCTTCTGACTGAAGATGGTTGCAAACACTTCAGCCTTGTCTTTTGCACTCACGTGCTGGGCTCCACCATCATTGAGGATGGGGATATTCATGGAGCCTCCTCCTCCCGTTAGTTGTTTAATGGTCCACCACCATTCTCGACTGGATGTGGCTGGACTGCAGAGCTTTGATCTGATCCGTTGATTGTGGGATCGCTTAGCCCTGTCTATAGCATGCTGCTTCCACTGTTTAGCATGCATGTAGTCCTGTGTTGCAACTTCCCCAGGTTGGCTCTGTGATCCCTATGATCACTATTGCCTAGATATTCTCCTATGACGACTTCTCTTATCTGTTCTATTTCATTTCTCACTACCAGATCCAGCAGTGCTCCCTCTCTTGTCAGGCTTTTTATATACTGGATAAGAAAGGACTCCTGCACACATTGTAGAAACTCCATTCCCTGTACCCCTGTCGTTACCTCTTCTTGCTAGTTTATTTGGGGGTAGTTAAAATCTTCCGTGATTATTTTTCCAATTTCTTTACTCATTTCACATATTTGTTTACATAGTTCTTCCTCCACTTCCTTTCCACTATTGGGTGGACTCTAGTCTACCCCTATTAGCATGACCGATCCCTTCCTATCTTTTGTTTCAATCCATATGGATTCTGTTTCTAACATTCTGTTAGTTATCTCCCTTTTTTCTACTGCCATTATGTTATCTCTAATTAGTACAGCTACCCACCTCCCCTTCTTCCTTCCCTATCCTTTCTGAATATGTTGTAACCTGCAATATTTAGTTGCCAGTCCCATTCTTTACGTAGCCATGTTTCAGTTATTCCGACTATATCTGGTTCCTCGCTACGGATTCTTGCCTCCAGTTCCTCCGTTTTATTCCGGATGCTGTGTACATTGCTGTACAGGCAGTTTAATTCATCTTTAATAGTTGTTCCTTTTACTTTATTTTTAACATTCCTTTTACACTTCTGTTTTATGACTGTATTTGTTCCCTGACTGTTTATGTTACCTGTATTACTTAACTTGGTCTGACCTTTACTCTCATCTCCTATTTTATCTTCAGATTGATGATATTTTCACCAGATCCCTTCCCCCATCAGACTAGTTCAAAGTCCTACTGACAGCCCTATTCGTCCTTTCCGCCAGGACACTAGATCCACTCTGGCTCAGGTGGAGCCCTGTCCCAGCGGTACAGTTCCTTCCTGTCCCAGTATTGGTGCCAGTGTCCCATGAAATGGAACACTTCCTTCCTAGACCAGTCTTTCAGCCATGCAGACACCATCCTGATCTGTCTATGGGCCAGGAGGAGCAGGAGTGCTTCCTCCGAGACCCCCAAGCTAATGCGCTTCCGTCCCCGCCATCGGAAACCCCGCCATGATACGAGCCACCCCGCAATCGGATCCCACCCGCAACACCCCTGTGATCGCCGACACACTCCCCATGGTCACCAACCCACCCCTGAGCCCCCATCCCTGCCCCCGATCTGTCTCCGACGCCTCCGCAGCCCTCCAAACCACGCTGTACCCGCCCACCCCAACTCACCCCGCCCCTTGCAACCTCTACTCCAGCAGCACTAAACACACCCGCTCCTGGGCTGTGGCCTCCGCTGCAGCCTTCCCTGCTCGACAGGGAGCCAAACCTGTCAATCAGACCGGCTTCCGGGTGGGGATCCTATTGGGAAAAAAAAAAGCACGCACGCTGTGGAGTTAGTGCGTGGGGAAACCTTGGACTTTCGGGTTTCCTGACCAGAACTCCTGCACCCACCCCCCACGCCCCTTGGAAATCCCACGCCAGTAAAGATCGGGGCCAGTACAGGAATCCCTCCCCAACCGCGGGGGATACGTCCCTGAAAACCCCCGTGGTTAGTAAAACCGCGGTTGGCAAATTCAATATAAACAGAATAAAAAAGAATATAAAAAGCATATAAATAGCATAAAAATCACGTTTTTTTACCTTGTTCCTAAAATAAAAACCGCAGATACGCGAATTTCACTGCCACGGTTGACAAACATTGTCACCGAGTGTATACGTGAATTTCGCGTATGGCAAACCCGCAGTTGGGGAGGGGATCCCTGTATCTCGTATAACTGTTATGGTCCCTTGGAGAGCTGCAACTCTTCTACCTCGATATCCATCGTTTCTACAGTGACTAATGTGTCTCTCCATCTAGTCTAGGGTTGCCCTCATTTTCTATTTCCTGTTGCAGTCCACAGCTGGAGCTCCTTATGGAGTGTGTTTTCACACATTCCAGCACCATGACCAAACCACATCAAGGATTTAACTTAATTATCTGGGACACTGGTGGTTGTTGTGTTCTTTTCCGAATGGATTTTTTGCTGATCTTCAATTGCCATTTAAAGCAAGTGGGTCCGTGTCCAGTGCACTGGTGGTCGAAGGCATCACAGCTCCTCTCTCCTGAGTGAGCGGTGGCCTGATGGAGAGAGAGAGAGAGAGAGTCCGGGTCTCAGCACAGTAATAAAGAAAAGAAAGACTAGCATTTCTATCGCACCTGTCATGACCGCACAAGCTGAAGATGGTGTAAAACATCTTACTTCCACCCCATGAAGTCATGGGAAGTGGCGGAAAATCACACAGCCTGGAGATGGCCCGCCAACACTGGTAGGCGGCGGTATCATGTTCCGGTGCGGTGGGGGTGGCACGGTATGGTTGGGGTCTCGCCTTCGGGAAGGAGGGGAGTCTTCCTTTCCTTCCTAAGCCCCGCTGTGACTTCCCGGCTCAGCCTAGAGTTAAAATGGCAGACGGGTCCCGATGATATGCAAGAAGGACCTCACCGGCTTTGGGCGGGTACCTTAACACCTGCTTGAGACAGCAAGTTAAAATCTCAGACGACAGTTTCCTAGGCTTTCAGGTGGGTAAGTAACCGTGGCCGATTTTAATGCCCACCGGCCCGATTTTCGCCGAATGGGTATGGTTAAAATTGCTCCCTCCGGTTCGATGTTTATTAAGAAATAAGATTAACAGAAGCAAGATAATATAAACTGCAGATTTAGTAAGGATGTTGGATGGCTGGGGATGTTGACCTGATACAAAGCAAGATCAAAAGTTATCCTACATTACCAAACAAAATTGTCAATCAAAGTGGGGTTCAAATGCAATTCTTTGTGCCTGCACAACAAAGTAACACTGCTACCATGGGTGAGCTTCCACAGTCTGCTACCAACCTCCCCATAACTCTAAAAATGAAATGATCACTCCAGACAATGCACGTCATCTGCAATACTTGTTAAGCAATCCACATAAACAGAGGTCAAGTGACTCATTCTGAAACAGCATCACATATCACACAAGGATGTAGATTTGCTAAATTCATAGGAACAGGAGTGGGCCATTCAGCCCCTCGAGCCTGTTCTCCCATTTATTTAGGTCACGGCTGACCTGTACCTCAACTCCATTTACCTTGTCCTTCAATATCAAGCCCAAAGATGGCACACTGAACGTCAGGTACAATAGCATTCTCCTAGGAATCCACATTAAAAAAAAAACCCCGAGGCATTGGTCTGGTTAGGAATTAAAGATATGACTCAAAACAAGGCAGACTCCCAATCTTTCACAAATGCATTGGGCAATTTTGGCAAAAACACAGTGATATGTCTGTAAGGAATTCCTCTGCCATTATAACAAAACCATAATAAAATAGCGGAAAAGGAATTTCAAATGAACACACTGACTAGTTACTTGCGAATACTGCACAGACAGCATCAATCCCAGTGCGAGGAGGGGGTAGGGAGGGGGAGAAGAGCTGGTTGCCATTTTCATGCATGTGACATTTTCCTAAAACGCTGACACCTTTTTGATGACAATTATCTTCACAGCAGAATATTTGGCATGCACGAGGAAAGTTGGCTAAACCCTTTCCGATAAGGATTCACTTTAATACCCTGTGGTATTAAGCCAGGAAGTTCCCCTGGATCAATTCCTGCTCCGTGTCGTGTTAGCTGATCTAAGCCATCAGGGGGCACTATTAAGCTGGCAGGTGAAGAATAGCTACCTGGTTGGGACACCCGGCACCTGAGGAACCAGACCTCAGCATGACTCAGAGCATTCAGCGGAGGAAGAGGGATGGAGAGGCCTCGGAGAGGGTGCAGCAGAGATTTACTAGAATGGCACCAGGAAGGGGGGACTTCAGTTATGTGGAGAGACTGGAGAAGCTGGGGTTGTTTTCCTTAGAGCAGAGAAGGTTAAGAGGGGATTTGATAGAGGTGTTCGAAATCATGAATAGTTTTGATGGACCAAATAAGGAGAAACTGTTTCCAGTGGCAGAAGGGTCGGTAACCAGAGGACACAGATTTAAGGTGATTGGCCAAAGAACCAGAGGCGACAGAAGGAATTTTTTTTTCACACAGCGAGCTGTTGTGATCTGGAATGCATTGCCTGAAAGGGTGGTGGATGCAGATTCAATAGTAACATGCAAAAGGATAATACTTGAAGGGAAAACACTTGCAGGGCTATGGGAAAAGAGCAGGGGATTGGGATTAATTGGATAGCTCTACCAAAGAGCTGGCACAGGCACGATGGGCCGAATGGCCTCCTGCCTGTGCTGTATTATTCTAGGATTCTATTGGGGAAGATTGGCCTATCCTATGAGGTAATTGAGCCAAGGTAGAGTTGGCCTACGGTGTTCAAAGGCTTTCTTACTCCATTTATAATATCACCTGCTAAAGATAATGGATGTGGTTATGGAATTGGACTAGCAGTCCAGAGGTCATCAGTTCAAATCCCACCATAGCAAATTATGAAATTCAAATTATGAAATTAAATTCTATGGGGGAGAAATTCGGTATCGCCCCGTTTGAGGTGCAATTATCGGCCGGGCGCAAAGTTTAGTGCCTGGCGCTAATTATCGCCTCCGACTGCAAACTTGACTTCTATCGCCCCTGGAGGCGATTGGAGCGCTAAATCAGGCGCTACACACCTCTCTTAAGTTGCTAATGTTGAGGAGCGAGGCGCTACCTCAGAGCGCTGGCGAAGCTCATGTGATGTCAGTCAGCAATGGAACACAGACACACTGGCGCCGGCCAGTTCTTAAAAGGGAAGGTCGATCTTGCTCTCCATCCACACCCTGCTCATTGCAGCCTTGAATCTCGGCCTGGAGAGACCTGTACATCAAATCTGTTGGAAAGAACAAATGAGAGACCCAGGGAAAGAGCTCAGAGCGCAGCTCCCATAGTCTCTTCTCAATCGATGCAAGGAAGGTCAAATCAAAATGAACCTGCAAAGTGCTGCTCAGTACCCAAAACTCCATCACACAGCGTTGAATCTCTCTAGAAGTCTCTCTCTCTCTCTCTCAGAATGCGTGGTGCAAAAATGTCGCTGACAAAAAAAGGCAGGAAGCGGTCGCCTTTAAATAGCGCTCCCCCGTCCCTTCCCGACTGCAAAACGCTCCCCTCAACCTGTCATTGTTAGCGGCAGGCAGTAAGGCAGGGGGCACCACTCAATATCCGGTCCGGGGCGCAACCGGGGCGTTGCGCACTCGACTGACGTCACGATCTGCGGGCGCAGGAGATCGTGGCGGTAGTGTTTAGCGCCGCCACAAAATGTCTGGTCAATTTTGTGAGCCGCGCAAACATGTCCGGGCGCTAGTTGCTTTGCGACCCATTAGCACCCTCTTAAGGTGCTAACGGGAGGCGCAAAGCAACCAAGTTTTCCCCCCTATACATCTTGTAATTAGTAGTAGGAAAAACCGCTGTGAAAGGTGCTGGATTGTTGCTAGAAAGAAAGTTATCAGCCTTGGCTCAGTGATAGCACTCTCACCTCTGACTCAGAAGGTTGTGGGTTCAAGGAGGCTTTTGATAAATGTCAGGCTGATAATACAGTCGAGAACCAAGCTGAATGCAGAAAGTACAGAGGAGAACTGAATAAGGAAATCAAAGGGGCAAAGAGAGTGTATGAGAATAGATTAGTGGCTAACATAAAAGGGAACCCCAACATATAAACATATATATAGTAAAAGGGTAGTCAAAGGAAGGGTGGGACCGATTAGGGACCAACAAGGAGATCTTCTTATGGAGGCAGAGGGCATGGCTGAGGTACTAAGTGAGTACTTTGCATCTGTCTTCACTAAAGAAGAGAATGCTGCCAAGGTCACAGTAAAGGAAAAGGTAGCGGAGAAATTGGATTGGATAAAAATAGATAAAGCGGAGGTACTTAAAAGGTTGGCAGTGCTCAAAATAGAAAACACAACCGGTCCAGATGGGATGCATCCTAGGTTGCTGAGGGAAGTAAGGGTGGAGATAGCAGAGGCTCTGGCCACAATCTGCAAATCGTTCATAGATATGGGAGCAGTGCCAGAGGACAGGAGGATTGCAAATGTTACACTCCTGGTCAAAAAAGAGGAGAGGGATAAACCTGGCAACTACAGGCCAGTTAGCCTAAAGTCTGTGGTGGGGACAATAATCCAGGACAAAGTTAATTGCCACTTGGAAAAATATGGATTAATAAATGACAGCCAGCACGGATTTATTAAAGGAAAATCATGTTTGAATAACTTAATTGAGTTCTTCGATGAAGTAATGGAAAGGGTTGACCATGGTAGTGCGGTTGATGTTGTGTATATGGCCTTTCAAAAGGCGTTTGATAAAGTACGACATAATAGACTTGTTAGCAAAATTGAAGCCCATGGGATTAAAGGGGCAGTGGCAGCGTGGATATGAAATTGGCTAAGAGACAGAAAGCAGAGGTCAGTGGTGAAGGGTTGTGTTTCAGAATGGAGGGAAGTCTGCAGTAGTGTCCCGCAGGGTTGCTATTAGGACCACTGATCTTTTTGATATATATTAATGACCTTGACTTAGGTATACAGGGCACATTTCAAAGTTTGCAGATGATATGAAACTCGGATATTTAGTAAGCAGCGAGGAAGCCACTGTTCTCTGCAGCCAGGAGCGTGAGTCCTGAGGCTATGTTGCCTACCTGGTGCCAGGGTAAAGGTCATCTCCTCCGGGCTGGAGAAGAACTTGGAGTGGGAGGGGGAGGATCCAGTTGTCATTGTCCAGGTAGATACCAACGACATGGGTAGGACTAAGAAAGAGGTTCTGCTGAGAGAGTTTGAGCAGCTAGGGACTAAATTAAAAAGCAGAACCACAAAGGTCATAATCCCTGGATTATTACCGGAGCCATGAGCAAATTGGCATAGGGTCAATAGGGTCAGGGAGATGAATGCGTGGCTCAAAGATTGGTATGGGAGAAGTGGGTTTCGATTCGTGGGGCACTGGCACCAGTACTGGGGAAAGAGAAAGCTGTTCCGTTGGGACGGACTACACCTGAACCATGTTGGGACCAGAGTTCTAGCGAATTGAATAACTAGGGAGGTAGATAGGGCTTTAAACTAAATAAGGGGGGCGAGGGTCCCGGTGGAGAGAAATCTAGAATGCTAAAGAGAAAAGACAAGGAAGCAGTGCAGGAAAGTGATTGGGGTAAGGATAACCAGATTGTGTCAGGAAGGGACAGAGCGTACAAACAAAGGGGTGCGCCAACAAATAGGGTCAGGGTAAGAAAAAATGGTAATAAGACAAATAGGGCCATAGTACAAAAAAATGTTAAGATGTCTAAAAAATGTTAAAAAGACAAATCTACAGGCACTGTATCTGAATGCACGAAGCATTCGTAATGAGGTAGATGAATTAACAGTGCAAATAGATGAAAACGGATACAATATAATTGAGATTACGGAGACATGGCTGCAGGGTGACCAAGGCTGGAATTGAATATCCAAGGATATTCGATATTTAGGAAGGACAGGCAAAAAGGAAAAGAAGGTGGGGTGGCGTTGTTAGTAAAGGATGAAATCAGAGCAATAGTGAGAAAGGATATTGGCTCAGAAAATAAAGATGTAGAATCAGTCTGGGTGAAGCTAAGAAGCACCAAGGGGCAGAAAACATTGGTGTGAGTTGTATATAGGCCTCCAAACAATAATGGTAATGTAGGGGATGGCATCAAACAGGAAATTAGAGATGCATGTAACAAGGGTACTACAATAATCATGGGTGACTTTAATCTACATATAGACTGGCCAAACCAAATTAGCAATAATAGTGTGGAGGATGAATTCCTGGAGTGTGTATGAGATGGTTTTTTAAACCAGTACATTGAGGAGCCAACTAGGAAACATGCTATCCTGGATTGGGTATTGTGCAATGAGAAAGGGTTAATTAATAATCTTGTTGTGCGGGGTCCTTTAGGGAAGAGTGACCATAACATAATAGAATTCTTCATTAAGCTGGAAAGTGAAGAAGTCCAATCCGAAACTAGGGTCCTAAATCTAAACAAAGGAAACTACGAAGGTATGAGGAGTAAGTTGGCTATGATAGATTGGGGAGCTTCATTAAAAGGCATGACGGTGGATAGGCAATGGCTAACATTTAAGGAACGAATGCATGAATTGCAACAGTTATACAGTCCTTTCTGCCGCAAAAACACAAAAGGAAAAGCGGCCCAACCATGGCTAACAAAAGAAATTAAGGACAGTATTAGATCCAAAGAGGAGTCATATAAAGTAGCAAGCCTGAGGATTGGGAGCAGTTGAGAATTCAGCAAAAAAGGACCAAGAGATTGATTAAGAGGGGAAAAATAGAGTATGAGAGTAAATTTGCAAGGAACATAAAAGTGGACTGTAAAAGCTTCTACAAGTATGTTAAAAGAAAAAGATTAGTGAAGACAAATGTAGGTCCCTTACAGTCAGAAAAGGGAGAATTTATAATGGGGAACAAGGAAATGGCACAGCAATTAAACAAATACTTTGGTTCTGTCTTCATGGAAGAGGACACAAATAACTTCCCAGAAATGCTAAGGAACCAAGGGTCTAGTGAGAAGGAGAAATTAAAGGAAATTAGTATTAGTAAAAAAATAGTGCTGGAGAAATTAATGGGACTGAAAGCCGATAAATCCCCAGGGCCTGATAATCTGCATCCCAGAGTACTAAAAGAGGTCGCCATGGAAATAATGGATGCATTGGTTGTCATCTTCCAAAATTCTATAGATTACAGAACAGTTCCTGCAGATTGGAGGGTGGCAAATGCAACCCTACTATTTAAAAAAGGAGGGAGAGAGAAAACAGGGAACTACAGACTGGTTAGCCTAACATGGTAAGGAAAATGCTAGAGTCTATTATAAAGGATGTGATAACAGGACACTGAGAAAATATCAACGGGATTAGACAAAGTCAACATGAATTTATGAAAGGGAAATCGTGTTTGACAAACCTACTGGAGTTTTTTGAGGATGTAACTGGTAGAATAGATAATGGAGAACCAGTGGATGTGGTGTATTTGGATTTTCAGAAGACCTTTGATAAAGTCCCACATAAGAGGTTAGTGTGCAAAATTAAAGCACATGGGATTGGGGGTAATATACTGGCATGGATTGAAAATTGGTTAACAGACAGGAAACAGAGAGTAGGAATAAATGGGTCTTTTTCGGGGTGGCAGGCGGTGACTAGTGGGGTACCGCAGGGTTCAGTGCTTGGGCCCCAGCTATACACAATATAGATCAATGATTTGGATGAGGGAACCAAACGTAATATTTCCAAGTTTGCTGACGACACGAAACTAGGTGGGATTGTGAGTTGTGAGGAGGATGCAAAGAGGCTTCAAGGTGATTTAGACAAGTTGAGTCAGTGGGCAAATACATGGCAGATGCAGTACAAGGTGGATAAATGTGAAGTTATCCACTTCGGTAGGAAAAACAGAAAGGCAGAGTATTATTTAAATGGTGATAGATTGGGAAATGCTGATGTACAAAGGGACCTGGGTGTCCTTGTACACCAGTCACTGAAAGCAAACATGCAGGTGCAGCAAGCAGTTAGGAAGGCAAATGCTATGTTGGCCTTCATTGCAAGAGGATTTGAGTACAGGAGCAAGGATGTCTTACTACAGTTATACAGGGCCTTGGTGAGACCCCACCTGGAGTAGTGTGTGCAGTTTTGGTCTCCTTACCTAAGAAAGGATATACTTGCCATAGAGGGAGTGCAGCGAAGGTTCACCAGGCTGATTTCTGGGATGGCAGGACTGTCGTATGAGGAGAGATTGGGTCGACTAAGCCTGTATTCACTAGAGTTTAGAAGAATGAGAGGGGATCTCATTGAAACCTATAAAATTCTGACAGGGCTAGACAGACTGGGTGCAGGGAGGATGTTTCCCCTGGCCGGGGGGTCTAGAACAAGAGGTCACAGTCTCAGGATACAGAGTAGGACATTTAGGACTGAGATGAGGAGAAATTTCTTCACTCAGAGGGTGGTGAACCTGTGGAATTCTCTACCACAGAAGGCTGTGGAGGCCAAGTTACTGAATATATTTAAGAAGGAGATAGATTCTAGACACGAAAGGCATCAAGGGGTATGGGGAGAGAGCGGGAATATGGTATTGAGATAGAGGATCAGCCACGATCATATTGAATGGCGGAGCAGGCTCGAAGGACCGAATGGCCTACTCCTGCTCCTATTTTTCTATGTTTCTAAAAGACTTCAGGACCACATAGACAGACTTGTGAAATGGGCAGACAAATCGCAGATGCAATTTAACGCAGAGACGTGTGAAATGCTGAATTTTGGTAGGAAGAACAATGAGAGACAATATAAACAAAATGTACAATTTTAAAAGGGGTGTAGGAACGGAGGGACCTGGGGTTTAAGTACAGAAATCTTTGAAGGTGGCAGGACAAGTTGAGAAGGCTGTTAACAATGCATACGGATCCATGGCTTTCTAAACCGAGGCATAGAGTACAAAAGCAAGGAAGTTATGCTAGACATGTATAAATTGCTGGATAATCCCCAGCTGGAATATTGTGTCCAATTCTGGGCACCAGACTTTCGGAAGGAGGTCAAGATCTTAGAGAGGGTGTAGCGGAGATTTATTAGAATGGTATCAGGGATACGGGACTTCAGTTATATGGAGAGATTGGAGAAGCTGGGGTTGTTCTCTTTCAAGCAGAGAAGGTTAAGGTGAGATTTAAACTGTTTCCAGTGGCAGAAGGGTCGGTAACCAGATGTCACAGATTGAAGGCAATTGGCAAAAGAACCAGAGCAGAGAATGAGGAGAATTTTTTTACGCAGCGAGTTGTGATGATCTGGAATGCACTGCCTGAAAGGGCGGTGGAAGCAGATTCAATAATAACTTTCAAAAGGGAATTGGATATATTCTTGAAGGGTAAAAATTTGTTGGGCTATGAGGAAAGGGAAGCACAATGGGACATAATAGCAGGAGCAGGCCATTCAGTCCCTCGAGCCTACTCCGCCATTCAATTAGATCATGGCTGATCTGCATCTTAACTCCATCTACCCGCCTTGATTCCATAACCCTTAATACCCTTGCCGAACAAAAATCTATCAATCTTACTTTTGGAATTTTCAATTGACCTCCAGCCGCAACAGCTTTTTAGGGGAGAGAGTTCCAGATTTACACTACTCTTTTTGTGAAGACTGTTTCCTGACATCACCCCTGAACGGCCTAGCTCTAATTTTAAGGTTATGCTCCCTTGCTTTGGACTCGCCCACCAGAGGAGATAGTTTCTCTCTGTCTACCCTATCAAATCCTTTAATCAGCGTAAACAGTAGGACTAATTGGATAGTTCTTTCAAAGAACTGGCACAGGCATGATGGGCCGAATGGCCTCCTTGTGTACTGTATCATGCTAGCTATTCTATCTAAGTCTTTCTTTAGGACTTGAGCACATAATTCTGTCTGACAGTTCAGTGAGGGAGTGCTGCATGGTTAGAAGTACTGACATCTCAGATGAGATGTTAAACCGAGACCCCGTCTGCCCTCTCCCTCTCAGGTAGATGTAAAAGATCGCACAGCACTATTCAAAGAAGATTAGGGGAGTTCTCCTGGTTTCTTGGGCAATATTTATCCCTCAACGGACATCACTAAAATAAATTATCTGGTCATTTATTTCATTATTGTCTGTGAGACCTTGCTGTGTGTAAATTGAATGTTGCGTTTTTCTACATTACAACAGTGATTGCACTTCAAAAGTATTTCATTGGCTGTGAAGTGCTTTGGGATGCCCTGAGGTCATGAAAGGCAATTGTATAAACGGAAGTTATTTCCTTCTAAGAAGCGGTTCACTTATAAAGAAAGAACTTGCATATACAGCGCCTTTCATGACCTCAGGACATCAAAACGCTTTACAGCCAATGAAGAACTTATACACTAACATCCTGCAGCTAAGAGAATGTCTGGCCTATATACGAATCTAGTCTACACTCCACGGTTGACTCTTACGCCTCGAAGCTCTGCGGAGGTTCTCTCGATCTGTTGTACCTTCGGTGGGAGGTTGGTGGAAACCCTGGAGAACATAGACATAGAAGATAGAAGCAGGAGTAGGCCATTCGGCCCCTCAAGTCTGCTCTGCCATTCGATGAGATCATGGCTGATCATCCAAACTCAGTACCCTGTACCTGCCTTCTCCCCATATCCCTTGATACCTTTAGCTTTAAGAAATATATCTAACTCATTCTTGAATATATTTAATGACTTGGCCTCAACTATCTTCTGTGGTAGAGAATTCCACAGGTTCACCACTCTCTGGGTGAAGAAATTCTTCCTCATTTCTGTCCTAAATGGCTTACCCCTTATCCTTAGATTATGACCGCTGGTTCTGGATTCTCCGACCATCGGGAACATTCTTCCTGCATCTAGTTTGTCCAGACCTGTCAGAATTTTATATGTTTTATATGTTTATAATGGTGTAAACTAAGTTATGGTTGGAAAGCAGAAGAGCTCTATGGGAATACCACCTCTTTGGGGCCTCTGAAATGGCCTGGCAAGGCAAATTGGTGATTCATGTAGACAACTGCTGAACCCTTCTGAGGGCAACCACAGATAACCGTGACCTTGCCAGTGTTACCCGCTTTTAGAACAATTGGGTTGCTGTTTTCCAAAAACTCTTGCATACTATCTATTGTGTACATATTTTACTTATTACGTAGTCCTTATCTATAACACTGTTACAGTATACAACACTCTTATTTCCACTGAAGACTTTTCTGTTCCACCCACACAGAGTGTGATTGCAGAGTACAGACCTGCCTTCAGAATCAAAGCCCAAACCGTCAAGAACAAGCCAAATCTTTCCCACCGTTTCTTTGTCTTGGGTAGTTGGGCAGTGGACACAAGGAGAACACTAAAACCATTTGGAAAAACGTATGTGCACTTCACAAATACACTGTAACCTTATATATCCACTTGGAAGAAAGCTTTGCGGCATAGGCTGTTAGGACCACAATGTTTTATTATTGGAATTTTATGATGATGTCAGTCATGACACAGTGGTAGCACTCTCTCGCCTCTGAGTCAGAAGGTTGTGGATTCAAGCCCCACTCCAGAGACTTAAGCACATAATCTAGGCTGACACTCCAGTCCAGCACTGAGGGAGTGCTGCACTGTCGGAGGTGCCGACTTATGGATGAGATGTTAAACCGAGGTCCCGTCCCCCCCTCTCAGGTGGACATAAAAGATCCCATGGCACTATTTTGAAGAAGAGCAGGGGAGTTCTCCCCAGTGTCCTGGCCAATATTTATCCCCCAACCAACATCACTAAAAAGATCAGCTGATCATTATCACATTGCTGTAGCATTTTCTACATTACATCAGTGACTATACTTCAAAAGTACTTCATTGGCTGTAAAGCACTTTGAGACGTCCCGAGGTCATGAAAGGTGCTATAGAAATGCAAGTCTTTCTTTATATTTATATATATATATATATATATTATATACTTTTGGAAGAAAGTTATCAGGAAGTTTTTTGAGGCACAGGCTGTTAGGAACAACGATGCTTTGTTATTGGAATGTTAGATGGTGTGCTGACAGATTGTGATAGTGAGGGAGGGGATGAAGGTTACAATGCAAATAGGTTGGGGCTGCATGGTACCGGTATAAAAAAAATGTTTGGGCAGGTTTTACACCGGGGGACTTTAACCATTTCAATGGGGCAATGACTTTTCTTTTAACAAAAGGGTCTGCCAAATAATCACAGTGAGATGCAATTTGCACCCCGTGCTGTAGTGTTGCGAAGATATCTTTACTTTGCTTACACGGGATACTCATGGTGCAAACCTCCCAGACGAGACCACCCTTACATCAAACGAATTCCCATTCAAGTGCAGGCAAAATTCGTGAAAGTTATTAGGAATTAAGAATTCTTTTTCTTTTTATGAAATTAAAATGTTACATTTTTGGGAACAGGGGAAAGACTATTTTACCCTCTTTTTGCTTTCAAGCAACCCCTCACCTGTCTTCTCATCAAATCCCTCACTGCTTTCTTTCTCTGAAAATATATCGAATCCATTTTTAAAAAATTTGCTTATGGGATCTGGACATCACTTGCAAGGCCAGCATTTAGTTGCCCTTGAGAAGGTGGTGGTGAGCCACCTTCTTGAACCGCTGCAGTCCGTGTGGTGAGAGTACTCCCACAGTGCTGTTGGGTGGGGAGTTCCAGGATTTTGACCCAGCGACGATGAAGGAACGGCGATATACTTCCAAGTCGGGATGGTGTGTGATTTGGAGGGGAACTTGGAGGTGGTGGTGTTCCCATGCACCTGCTGCCCTTGTCCTTCTAGGTGGAAGAGGTCGCGGGTTTGGTAACCCATTCCACAATCCTGTTTCTCTTTGTTAAGGAGCTTCATCTGACTTTCCTTCTCACTCCTAACTTCTTAAGTTTTTGTTATACACCTGAACCAGGCAAGTCCACAGGAGTCAAGGGTATTGTTGATCGACCAGCTAGCTTGGCTCACGAATGGGACCTGGAAGGGTAGATCTGTTACTGGGGCTCTTCAAATGAGACTATGGCGATTAAATTGGTGTACACCTGTAGTGGTAAATGGGCTCATAGTGAATTGGCAGACCTGTTTTACATGGTGTCCGTTTTATTTTTCCTGTTGACGTCAATGGAAAATAAACTTGACCACAGTGTAAAAAATGGCTGCCGATGCACTATGAGCCTGTTTGGCACGACTGGCCAATTGCACCCCCTATATATAGATATATATATATATTGATGCACGGATTACCAATTGCTTCTGGTGGTGTCACTGAATTTCTCTTCCGCTTGTTACCATCAGTTTTTCAATATTGCTTTCATCTGGGTGAAATGAGAAAAATATCACATAGAAACAGCACCGTAATTCCCAGTGTTCATCTGGCTCCCTGACACTACTGTACTGGGTATGGCCAGTCTGCCAGTTCTGATGGGTTCATCAGCAACTTCAGTGAGACTGATACCTATTGTACTTGCAGATTATTAATCGAACTTTTGAAGGCACTCTGATGGGAGCAAATATATTGTAGTCATTACACTCTAGGGTCTCCTCTTATACTGTTTGTTATACTGTATGTCTAGAGAAAATATTCCAGAGAGTCTGAAATAAAAGCAGCCTTTACATTCCCGCACCAACTTGAGCGTTTACTGGACATAATAAAGTGAACCAAAAATCAGCAGAAATAAACAGGAAAAGGAGACATTAATCAGGATTCTTTGCCTTTATCCCACTTTTTTCTGTTTTGTTGAAAGATATGTCTATTTTCTGCCTTTCCTTCTGCTGTCTCTATTCATCGCACACCAGGCCCAGGCAACATAGACACGACACGACCTTCTATGCAGTAAAATTCTATGATTTCAGGATTTAAACCATTTGATAACCTAAATTCAGGCTTCTGGCACAAGGTGATGCCTTACTGTCTAATTTTATTGTCCCTTTCTATCAGAGTTTGGGTACTAGCCCCATTCTGCACCTTTCCCCAACCTCACAGCTCAACTTATAAATTTCAATGCAGGGACGTGGCCAATCACGGACACGATCATGCACCCTACCAGTCGGCAGAAGGACGCCTGTGCGTTGTTTACATTTTAAAGGGGTCCTGAGAGTGATGCTGCCTCTTTAAGAGAGAGCATTATCCATGTGTGGGTTTGTTCTCACTGTTTCTGTAACAATTTACACTCTGAAGAGAGTAAGCAGGCTCACTTGTAAACAAGGTTTTCTTTCAGCTCCAGTGATCCAAGGTATGGTGACTTTGTACCTTTTGTGCTGTGGTCTGCAGCATTAGTCACCCATTAATGATCTACAGCCGGGTAACAAAGGCCTCTCAATGAACAAACAGCCTATTTGTGAATATTGATAGCTTGCAACAATATTTCCATTTACATTGCCAAGTGTGTATCAGAATGAACTTGGAACGCACAGCAATTTAGGCCCTTGTCACTGTCAATGCAACACTCGATCCACTTAATCCAGGGCAAGAGCTCTACTTGTGTAAGTAAACAACCTTGATCAACAAGAGAAGTGAGAGATAGTATAAAACTAAAGAAAGGGCTTCTACGAAGGCAAAGAACAGTAGAGATCGCATGGACTGGGAGAGACATAAAGAACAGCAAAGGGATACAAAGAAAGTAGTAAGAGCTTCAAAAAGGGACTACAAGAACAACATTGTGAGGGATATCAAGGACAACACTAAAAGATTTTACAAGTATATTAGAGAAAGAGGGTGGTTAAGAGTAATGTGGGCCCCTTAAAGACATACACAGGGGTAATTGAAAATCAGGAAAGGACAGACTTGTTGAATACTTACTTTGTATCGTTCTTCACAGTAGAGGATGAGGATAAAGTACCAGAGATAAAAGGAAAAATAAAAATAAAACTAAGTAAAAACATGGTAATGCAGAAACTAATGAGACTAATGATAGACAAATCTCCAGGATCGATGGTTTCCATCCCAGGGTATTAAAAGAAGTAGGTGAGGAAATTGTAGATGCTCTAGTCATCATCTTCCAAAACTCTCTGGATTCAGGAATTGTCTCCTTGGATTGGAAAACTGCCAATGTCACTCCACTATTTAAGATGGGTCAAAGAGATAAATTCGGTAATTATAGGTCTATTAGTCTAATGTCATTGGTGGGGAAGTTACTAGAATCTGTTGTTCTTCTTCTTCTTCGGCAGTCCCTCGGAACCGAGGATGACTTGCTTCCACATTAAAAATGAGTTCTCAGGTGACTGATGAGTCCAATGCGGGACCTACAGTCTCTGTCACAGGTGGGGCAGACGGTGGTTGAAGGGGTGGGTGGGTGGGGTGCTTGGGTTGACGTGCGCTCCTTGCGCTGCTTGCGCTTGGCTTGCGCTTGCTCTCGGCGAAGAGACTCGAGGTGTTCGGCGCCTTCACAGATGCTTCTCCTCCACTTTGTGTGGTCTTGGGCCAGGGATTCCCAGGTGTTGGTGGGGATGTTACACTTTTTCAAGGAGGCTTTGAGGGTGCCCTTGAAGCATTTCCTCTGCCCACCTGGGGCTCTCTTGCCATGTCGGAGCTCTGAGTAGAGCGCTTGTTTTGGGAGTCTCGTATCGGGCATGCGGACGATGTGACCCGTCCATCAGAGCTGATCGAGAGTGGTCAAAGCTTCGATGCTGGGGATGTTGGCCTGAGCGAGAACACTGATGTTGGTGCGCCTATCCTGCCAATGGATTTGCAGGATCTTGCGGAGGCAGCATTGGTGGTACCTCTCCAGTGCTTTGAGGTGCCTGCTGTACATGGTCCATGTCTCTGAGGCATACAGGAGGGCGGGTATCACTGCTGCTCTGTAGACCATGAGCTTAGTGCCGGGGAGGTGTGATCGGCAGAGAGGGGGTAGGGAAAGCCAACTCCAACGGTACCCTCCTCCTGTCAAAATGCTCAGAACATGGCCTTGTCATAACCAACACCTTGTTCCGTCAGAGAGACAAGTACAAGGCTTCATGGCAGCACCCTCGCTCCAAGCACTGGCATCTGCTGGACTACGTCATCGTCCGAGCGAGGGACCGCAAGGACGTCCGCATCACCCGCGCCATGACAGGAGCTGACGACTGCTGGACAGACCACTGCCTAATCCGTACTGTCATCTCCATCAATGTAGCCCCAAAACAGCGGCGGCAACAGAAACAATGCCGCAGGAAAATCAACGTTGAAGCACTCAAAGACCCCGCTAAGAAAGCCCTATTCAGCCTGCACCTCACAAACAACCTGACGACTCCCAGTGATTCAGAGACACAGAGTGTCCACAGCGCCTGTTCTGCACTCAAGGCCTCCATAATCAGCACCTGTGAAGAGATGCTCAGTCACTCGACTAGGAAACACCACGACTGGTTCGACGAGAACGACCAGGAGATCCAGGAGCTAATAAGCTGCAAGCGCAAGGCATTCCTGATCTGGAAACAGCAACACAACTCGAGAGCAAGAAAACAGCTCTACAGACTCCTGAAGGCCGAGGTCCAACAAAAAACTCGTGACCTAAAGAACAGATGGTGGGTGGAGAAAGCGCAGGAGATTCAGCAGCTAGCTGACAACCATGACGTACGTGGATTCTTCAGCGCAGTCAAGTCCATCTACGGCCCAAGCACCCAAGGTCCTACCCCACTGCGGGCCAAGAATGGAGAGGTACTCATCAAGGACAGATAGGCAGTCATTGCCCGCTGGAAGGAACACTTCGAAGACCTCCTTAACCGAGACTCTGACTTCGATGCGATTGTCCTCCACTCCATCCCGCAGCATGCTACCCGTCACCACCTCAGCACAACCCCAGCCCGGCATGAGGTTGAAAAGGCCATCCGACAACTGAAGAACAACAAGGCCTCAGGAGCAGATGGAATCCCCGCCGAGGCACTAAAGCATGGCGGAGAGGCACTACTGGTGCGAATTCATGAACTCATTTCTCTTATCTGGAAGGAGGAGAGCATGCCAGGGATCTCAGAGATGCCGTAATTGTGACCATCTTCAAGAAAGGTGACAAGTCCGATTGCGGTAATTACAGAGGAGTTTCCCTGCTGTCTGCCACAGGGAAAGTCATCGCAAGAATCCTCCTCAATCGACTTCTCCCAGTGGCCAAAGAGCTCCCCCCAGAGTCGCAATGCGGATTCCGCCCACTAAGGGGTACAATGGACATAATCGTCACCGCGCGTCAATTGCAAGAGAAATGCAGGGAAAGCACCAACCGCTGTACATGGCCTTCTTTGATCTCACAAAGGCCTTCGACACTGTCAAATGTGAGGGATTATGGAGTGTCCTCCTCAAATTCGGCTGCCCTCAAAAGTTTGTCACCATCCTCCGCCTGCTTCACGACGACATGCAAGCCATGATCCTGACCAACAGTTCCACCACAGACCTAATTCACGTACGGACCGGGGTCAAGCAAGGCTGTGTCATCGCACCAACGCTCTTCTCGATCTTCCTTGCTGCAATGCTCCATCTCACCCTCAATCTGTTATTAGGGACAAAGTGACTGAGCATTTGGACAAACATAAACTGATCAGAGCGAACCAGCATGGATACTAGGGGCTGGATTTTGGCAATGGGGATGTGATGGAGGCGGGACTCCCACTTTTTGGGTTGTAGTCCTGCCTCCATCGATTTGTGGCCAACCCACTGTATTTTCCCTTGATTGACCTTGTTAAGCCCGCCCAGCGGGTTTAGCAGGCCAATCAAGTGTCCCTTGGATATAGGTGACATCAGCCATTGAAATTTCATCTGTCAAGAGCTTTTGACAGATGAAATTTCAGCGTTTGACAGCTCTGTGAAGCTGTCAAACACTGACAGTATGATTTCTAACTTGAGTCCCTGTACTTAGACTCAGTTAGAAATCAATCCAGCACAGAAAGCAGAGACTACAGCTTTTGACAGCTCCGCGGCCATTCTGCTTTCTGTGCCATGGATGTGAGGGACTCCCGACACCTTAGCCTGCAGGACAAAGTTAAGGTAAGTACAAGTTCTTAAAACACTTTACACACACCAAACACACTTACCTCTGCACTCATGCACTCACCTGCACACCGGACATCTCGACCCCTCCAAGCTCTCCAGACCGACGGTCCGCCTCGCTAAATCGGCGTGGTTCGGACCCGTCGGGAAGCCCACACTTCAGGGCCAAAAATAGGGATTAGGCAAAAAACTGCCTGTTAACTACCTGTTCATGATGCGGAGATGCCGGTGTTGGACTGGGGTGGACAAAATTGAGAGGTCGCACAACACCAGGTTATAGTCCAACAGTTTTATTTGAAATCACAAGCTTTCGGAGCTATCGATCGCCCTTGTGATTTCAAATAAAACTGTTGGACTATAACCTGGTGTTGAACTACCTGTTAACAGGCAGTTTATTGGCACTAATCCCCTTCCCGCCTCGGGGAGGCGGGTCCCAGCACAGGTCGGGTACCCGCCTCCTGGGAAACTGGCATGGAGGCGGGTTGGGGGCGGGATGGGTTCGGGACCCCCGAATCTGCTATTTTCCCACCCCACACGCCTCCAAACCCGCCTCCACGGGTCAATGAAAATTCTGCCCTGGGTATGTAATCTAAGTGGCAGGATGTGACTAGTGGTATCCCCCAGCGATCTGTACTAGGGCCACAGCTTTTCACTATAGTTATGAATGACTCACATGAAAGAATAGAGGGCCGTATATCTAAATTTGCTGACGACACTAAGTTAGGTTCAAATCACGAGTGACGAGAGAGGAGAGCATCTAACATGACAGCAGCCAATGTGTCAACTATTAATGTTTATGATTATTTTGATTAAGGACCGTTTTGAAAGGTGTGGGATGGATTATTCTGGAACTCTTCCATCCTCTAATCTAGCCTTGTCTTCGAAGATACTTCTGCAAGGCACTGGCAGGTCTATTAAAGGACCATTTATAAAAATAGCAAATTGGAATGTTTGCGCAAAGTATGAATGAAATCCTCTGCTTGTAAGATAGAGTCCTTCTTGTTCACATGCAGGCTAATCAATTCTTCCTGTGTATTCCAGAGGATCCACAGTTATCGGAAGTGGCTGGTGGTATGCATAACAGAGCTTAATTCTATTTTTTTTAAAAGAGAGCTGAATAAATATCTGATTAGGAATGGGTTTAAAAGGAAAAGGAACAAGCATAGAGTGAATTAATCAAATGGTTCCAGTTCCACTGGGATTGTAAAATGTCACTGTGGAATGCGACGTGCCAGGGTTGAATAATGGAGATTCAAAGGAGTGGTAAGTAAATACAGATGTGACAGACTTGTTTTCAACTTGAAAGGGAAAGAATTTTCTTACTTGTCCTAAAATTCAATTTTTTGCTTCAATTGAAAGTTCGATCATTGCTCTTTGATCTACCTGATACCCACGTGAGGATCATCAGCTGAGAATTTCCTCGAAGCTGCTCTGGTGCCGTGGTTGTAACTTTGGCAGAAGTGCGGTGGAAATTACATAGAATTACATAGGATATACGGCACAGAAACAGGCTATTCGGCCCAACCAGTCCATGCCGGCGTTTATGCTCCATTCGAACCTTCTCCCGTCCTTTCTCACCTAACTCTATCAGCATACCCCCCTTCTCCCGCATGTGTTTATCCAGCCTCCCCTTAAATGCATCTATACTATTCGCTTCAACCACTCCCTGTGGTAGCGAGTTCCACATTCTCACCACTCTCTGGGTAAAGAAGTTTCTTCTGAATTCCCTATTGGATTTCTTGGTGACTATCTTATATTGATGGCCTCGAGTTTTGCTCTTCCCCACAAGGGGGACTGCGTGGTGATTGTAAGGATACTGTATGGTGATGGTGGTTACTGCAATAGTATCCGGGTTGGAATCCAGCTCAGGCTGATGGTAAACAGAAAGTGCTCTCTCTCTGCTGCCTGGAAGGGCCTTATGTGAGATGAATGTGCAGCAGTCTTGACCCAGTTCCAGACACAACATCCGACCATAATTCAGTGCGAATTGGGACCTGCACTTGGGGATGCTATACACATCGGGTGCTTAGTAGGCCGC
The DNA here is from genome assembly GCA_030390025.1 of Squalus acanthias. NCBI lineage: Eukaryota > Metazoa > Chordata > Chondrichthyes > Squaliformes > Squalidae > Squalus > Squalus acanthias. The sequence goes on from CM059433.1 coordinate 130,130,257, forward strand.
AGGCCTCAGTACCTAGTAAAGAAAGACACCTGCATCCGATGTGGGGCAGCACTTTGGACTACTGGAATTGCATTATTGTCCCCAATGAGTGAAAGGGGAAAGGTGGGTTAAATTTTCAGTTGGAGGCTCTTTGTCATGGTATGGCACTAACTTTTCAGTGTCTGGTCAAAGACTCCATTGGGATGGCTGTTTGTTCTTAATTCTTTCTTGGGAGATGGGCATCGCTGGCAAGGCCAGCATTTATTTGCCCATCCCTAGTTGCCCTTGAGAAGGTGATGGGTACAGTAGAAGGAAATTCATTCTACATCGAAGCCCTGCTTTAGCCAATCTTGAAACAACTGAAGCTAATATTGGTACCAAAAGCACTAACCATGCTCAGCACAAAAATTCTAAAGCAGATGATGATGGTGTGACTTAAGTGTCAGCTGTGGCTCAGTGGGGAGCACTCTCTAGGTGGGAGGGGCTAGGAATGAGCAGGTGCTGCTGGGTGCTTGATTACTGCCGGGAGTTGGAGTGAGTTTGTAAAAATATGGTGGTGGTTTTTTTTTCAGGTTTTAGGGCCTTTTTGGTCCTTAAATGAGGGGCCAAGCAGGATAAATTTAATCAGGGGAGAAAATGTTGGGGGAAGGGAGAAAAAAAGGCCCAAAGATTTCGACCGGGACCCCAGGAAGTTTGGAAAAGAAAACACGGTGGTGGTTCAGTGCGAGGATAAGGAGATATGAGCTTGGGATATTATCCAGACGGTACATGAGGACTGCGGTGAGGGAAGCTGCTTTGCCTGCCGGCCAAAGCTGAATGTTGGGTTCAAAGTGACGGTCAGTGGCCGAGAGGAGGTGGAAAGACTTTTACTGAGTTTGAAGGTTGGAGATAAGTTCTTGGAGGTATCTCTGCTATATTCTGAAGAGGTGGTGGTCTCATTCTTAAATCTGCCGGTTTATATTGAGGACGATGTGCTAATAAAAAGTTGGAGTCGTGGAGCATTAAAATTTGTTCGGCAATAAAGAGGAGATACTATCCTGGAACACAGGTAACAGATGGAACCCGTTATGTAAAGATGCGGTTCCCAGAGGGGGTGAAGTCATTGCCGTATAGCATGACATTCGAGACAATGGAAGGGGTGCCGTACCTCGAGTACTGCATGATTTCCAGGTGAAGGTTTGTTATTATTGTCTTGGACACAACCATCTTTAAGAAGCTGTCCAGACTTGCACTGTTATAGCTGCGGCGAGTCTGGACACATCGCTCGGAGCTGCAAGGCGGAGAGCTGTGGGGTGTGTCACAAAGGCCCCACCCACTGTGAGTGTGAGGCAGAAGGAAGCCCCTTGAGTGACGAGGAGATGGGAGGAGGAGAAGGAGCAGGAGGTGTGAGTGGAGTGGCTGGAGAGCGGGGCAGGCGGAGGACACAGCTGGTGAATGGAAGGAGAAAAGAGCGCAGGAAGAGGCAGAAAATTGCGGAGCAGAGAACAGGATGGAGATGGTGGAAAACACACCAAGTACAGTGGAAAAGAACAAAGACAGCAGCAGGCAGCACGGGTCGAGGGCAGAGTTGAGCCATAATACGACTCGGCTCTCCCTAAAGAATCTGGTGTCCACGGGGGGCAGAGGAGGCGGGAGTGGGGTGCGGAGTAAGTGTAAGTACTCCAAAGAAAGACGGGGAGTCGGACATCTCAGGGAGCAGGAGGGGTCAAGACAAGGAGAGGGTGCAAGAGGCAGGAGCCTTAAAGGGGCTGCAGGAAAGGAGCGGGGAGACAAAGATGCCAGAAGGGAGCAAGATAGGTGCAGATGCGCCATTTTCCCAGAGAGAGAAGAAACGGTGGAGATGAGGCCGAAGGGAGTGGCACTGCTGGAGAAACCATGATAGCAGGAAGACTCTCTAAGGGAGATTATGTATCTGACGGGGAGCAGGGATGGGAGTTTACAGAAGAAGTCGAGAGCGAGGAGTCAGAGAGGGACAGAGACATGGAAGTGGGGGGTGGGGTGGCATCGTGTGGAAAGGGAGAGGTTAGTGAGCGGCAGAAGGAGGGAAAAGGGGCAGCTCCTCGGCCCAAATCTAATATAAGAAAGAGACTGAAACTGCAGGGAAGGTTCAAACAGGAGGTGAAAAAGAGCCGGAGGCTGCAGGAAAAAGCAACAGCTGCCCAAAAAGTTGGGAAGGAGCATGAGAGGAGGGAAGGGCCGGAGATTATCAGGCACACTTCCCTTATTCAGAGCCATGATTACGGATCAATTTTTAAAGTACAATAGATTAGTATATGTTATGGGAGACAAATTAAATTTCAGGTTTTGATGTTAATATGTGGTGGAGGAATTGCTGTGCAGAGCGGCGGAATGGATTTGTATGATACATAGAAGCATAGAAGATAGGAGCAGGAGTAGGCCATTCGGCCCCTCGAGCCTGCTCCGCCATTTAATGAGATCATGGCTGATCATCCAAATTCAGTACCCTGTCCCTGCTTTCTCCCCATATCCCTTGAATACAGGAAACTTTCGTTTATCCGGCACCGACGGGACCGGCGTGGTGCCGGTTGATCGAAAGTGCCGGATTACAGAGAGGTATACTTACCAAGGTACGAGAGCCCCGTACACGGCCATAGGCTTAACAATTGGGACCCGGAGAGGGAAGGTAAACGAGACTCCGGCTTTTTCCTCCGTGGCGGCGACAGGTCCGAGTCGGAAGAACGTTGACCCCCCTTTCGTGGGGGCGAAAGGTCAGAATCGGGGTCTTGTCTGTATAATAAAACTTACCTGATTTTTGCCGGTTAAGCGAGAATTCCGGATATTTGGGTGCCGGATAAACGAAAGTTTCCTGTACAATGGAATGATCACGATGTTGTAAATGTTTATAATGTTCAATAAATAATATATATATTAAAAAAAGTGGGTAGCACTCTCGCCTCTGAGTCAGAAGGTTGTGGGTTCAAGTCCCACTCCAGAGACTTGAGTACAAAAATCTAGGCTGACATTCCAGTGCAGTGCTGAGGGAGTGCTGCACTGTCAGAGGTGCCGCCTTTCAGATGAGACGTTAAACTGAGGCCCCGTCTGCCCTCTCAGGTGGATGTTAAAGATCCCATGGCATTATTTCGAAGAAGTGCAGGGGAGTTATCTCTGGCAACACGGTGGCATAGTGGTTAGCACTGGTGCCTCACAGCGCCAGGGACCCGGGTTCGAATCTGACCTCGGGTGACTGTCTGTGTGGAGTTTGCACATTCTCCCCGTGTCTGCGTGGGTTTCCTCCGGGTGCTCCGGTTTCCTCCCACAGTCCAAAAATGTGCGGGTTAGGTTGATTTGGCTATGATAAATTGACCCTTAGTGTTAGGGGGGGATTAAATATGTGGGGTTATGGGGATAGGATGGGATATGTTAGGGGGAATTAAATACGTGGGGTTACGGGGGTAGGGTGGGATATGTGTACTGTGGGGATTAAAGCAGGGACAGGGTACTGGATTTGGATGATCAGCCATGATCGTATTGAATGGTGGAGCAGGCTCGATGGGCCGAATGGCCTACTCCTGCTCCTAGATTCTATGTTTCTATGGTGTCCTAGCCAATATTTATCCCCCAACCAACATCCCTAAAACAGATGATCTGGTCATTATAACATTGCTGCTTGTGAGAGCTTACTGTGCGCAAATTGGCTGCCATGTTTACTACATTACAACAGTGACTACACTTCAAAAGTACTTTATTGGCTGTAAAGCGCTTTGGGACATCTGGAGGTTGTGAAAGGCGCTATATAAATGCAAGTCTTTCTTTTTATTCAACAAGCACCAACTGTTAATAAACCTCCCTCTGATACCACAGTGGTATCATCAGGATGCACCAGTTCATGCTCAAGTCGACTTTCTTCTTGACAAAATTGAATTTTACATCTCTCACCTTTAGAGCCTTAAATTGTTAATGATGGTCTGTTAGGTTTTGTACTGCACATAGGTGTGGCGAGGTGTTACTGAAATGGCCCCGATTTCACAAGAGTGAAAGATAGCAGTTAGTGATTGTGAATGTGATTTTTGCAGCAGCCTGTTGTCAGGCGAAGCGTCCATGTTAGCTGAGTTTCTTTTAATGGGACAGTGTCTCCTGTACAGTGGGAGTTTCTAGTCCCCACTCCCACAGATCATAACTAGTAACTTGCATTTACATAGTGCCACATCATGTTGAAGTGTAGTCACTGTTGTAATGTAGGCAAACGCGGAAGTCAATTTGCCCACCGCAAGGTTCCAGAAACAGCAAATGAATTACCAGATAATTGGGGGTAATGTTGACTTCGGACGATTTCCACAATGGGTTTAAACACACAGACAAGAATTTTAATATTGAGGCAAGGGGACCAGGAGCCACTGTAGGTCAATGAGAAAGGGTGATAGGCAAACGGGACTTGATACGGACGGGATACAGGCATCGGAGTTTTGGATGAGCTGGAGTTTACAGCGGGTGGAGGATGGCCGGAAGAGCATGGAGTTACCGAGTTATGTGACAAAGGCATGGATGAGGGTCTCAGCAGCAGATGATGGTCTGATGCAGGGGGCAGAAGCGGGAGATGTTACCAAGGTGGAAGTAGGTGGTCTTTGCGATGGAGTGGATATGAGGTCAGAAGCTAAGCTCAGGATTGCATAAGACAGCGAGGTTGTGAACAGTCTGGTTCAACCAGCGACAGTGCGGGCGGGGCATGGAGTCAGTGGTGAGGGAACGGAGTTTGTGGTGGGGATCGAATACAATGGCTTCGGTCTGCTCTGTGCAGTCAAGACCCATCCAAGACTGGATGTTTGACAAGCCGTCTGACAGTACAGAGGCAGTGGAGTGGGCCAAGCGAGGTGATGAAGATTAAGTAAGACATTTATGATTGGGGTATTTGTGGACTTTTGTTTTCCGTGCGAGTTCTGCTTCCTTCAGCTTTGTTACAGTTTAGCTGGACCCGCGGATTCATTCCATCTTGTGACAGGTTCTTATGTAAAGAGACCTGATATAATGTAACACATCACAACAAGAGCGTTGTTGTTGAGAGTATCAGTTCTGTGGCTTCTGTCTGAGATACAGCAACAGATGGACCCAGTTTAATAAAGGGTCCCATTCACCAGCAAATCTGTGTAAAATGGAATATTCTCCAGATTCCTTTTGGAGCCAGGAAACACTCTTGTGTGTGTTTAATTTTGGTTTGAGCTACAGCATCTATTTAGTGCCACACCATCCTAACGCCGTTCAGACCATTTGAGACCTTTTGCCTCCCTGCTCTGTTCATTATGTGGCTGGTGAGCCCATTAGAATTGTATTCAATCTAAAAGTGGCCTGCTGTTTTTGTGTTCTAAATGCCCCGGAGTTTCCTTCAGGTTCAAAAACAGCAAATTAGGATTTTAATAGAAAAGCAGTTCTATAAATACTCATTTCATATAAATCGCACAGAGCTGGGCACAGATTTATTTTGGGTTCCGGGTGTTTGTAAGCAGCCATGACCAGCCCAAGACTAATAAGCCTCCCTCTCAGCTGTAATTCACTTTTTGTTTCTTTACAGAATAGATACGGTTCAAGTTAGACTGCTGAACAAGGATTTTTTTTCTCCCTTTAGTTTTCTCCCCACCTCCTGCTTCCATATGTCAGGGGCTGGGTATCAGTTCTGGGGCTTCTGTCTGAGAGAGCAGGTCAGAGGCTGGGTATTCTGCGGCGAGTGTCTCACCTCCTGACTCCCCAAAGACTTTCCACCATCTACAAGGCACAAGTCAGGAGTGTGATGGAATACTCTCCACTTGCCTGGATGAGTGCAGCTCCAACAACACTCAAGAAGCTCGACACCATCCAGGACAAAGCAGCCCATTTGATTGGCACCCCATCCACCACCTTAAACATTCACTCCCTCCACCACCGGCGTACCGTGGCTGCAGTGTGTACCATCTACAAGATGCACTGTAGCAACTCGCCAAGGCTTCTTCGGCAGCACCTCCCAAACCTGCGAACTCAACCACCTAGAAGGACAAGGGCAGCAGGCGCGTGGGAACACCGCCACCTCCAAGTTCCCCTCCAAGTCACACACCATCCTGACTTGGAAATATATCGCCATTCCTTCATCGTCGCTGGGTCAAAATCCTGGAACTCCCTCCTTAACAGCACTGTGGGAGTACCTTCACCACACGGACTGCAGCGGTTCAAGAAGGCGGCTCACCACCACCTTCTCAAGGGCAATTAGGGATGGGCAATAAATGCTGGCCTTGCCAGTGACGCCCACATCCCATGAATGAAAAAAAAGTGTCAAAACCCCATAAAATACCCTGCTCAGTGGGTATTTTCATCATGTGTGAGATTAGAAAGCACTTATGTAGCACCTTACACATCCTCAGGTCTACCCAAATACTTTACAGCCAATGAAGTACTTTTTGGAGTGTAGTCACTGTTGTAATGTAGGAAATGCAGCAGCCAATTTGCGCTCAGCAAGGACCCACAAATAATAAAGGAGATAATGACCAAATAATCTGTTTTAGTGATGTTGTTTGAGGGATAAATATTGGCCAGGACACCAGAGAGAACTTCCCTGCTCTTCTTCGAAAGAGTGCCATGGGATCTTTTACGTCCACCTGAGTGGGCAGACAGGGCCTCAGTTTAGCGTCTCATCCGAAAGACGGCAACTCCGACAGTGCAGCACTCCCTCAGTACTGCACCAGAGCGTCAGCCTAGATTTTGTGCTCAAGTCTCTGGAGTGGATTACAACCTTCTGACTCAGAGGCGAGAGTGCTACCAACTGAGCCACGGCTACCACCTAAACAGGAAAAGGATTACATTTCCTCAGCGCACTAGCTCGATTAGTGAACTTTTGCCTTTGTGTCAACAGAAAGACCACTAACTATTAACCCACGCTCCTAAAATGACTACTGGGATCGGTAACAGGTGGTAACACACGCACTCACTGCTTTGGAGTTATTTTGCTTGTTAAGGGCTTGTTAAGCAGCAGCCGAGTGGATTTGTGCAAGCTTATAAGAACATAAGAACATAAGAAATAGGAGCAGGAGTAGGCCAATCGGCCCTTCGAGCCTGCTCCGCCATTCAATAAGATCATGGCTGATCTGATCCTCACCTCAAATCTAAAGAACACAAGAAGTAGGAGCAGGACCCGGCCACTCAGCCCCTGGGCCCGCTACGCCACCCACAGGGCCTCGACCGATCCGAACTCAGCCTCATGTCCAATTTCCTGCCCGCTCCCCGTAACCCCTAATTCCCTTTACTTCTAGGAAACTGTCTATTTCTGTTTTAAATTTATTTAATGATGTAGCTTCCACAGCTTCCTGGGGCAGCAAATTCCACAGACCTACTAACCTCTGAGTGAAGAAGTTTCTCCTCATCTCAGTTTTGAAAGAGCAGCCCTTTATTCTAAGATTATGCCCCCTAGTTCTAGTTTCACCCATCCTTGGGAACATCCTTACCGCATCCACCCGATCAAGCCCCTTCAGAATCTTATATGCTTCAATAAGATCGCCTCTCACTCTTCTGAACTCCAATGAGTAGAGTCCCAATCTACTCAACCTCTCCTCATATGTCAACACCCTCATCCCGGGGATTAACCGAGTGAACCTTCTTTGTACTGCCTCGAGAGCAAGTATGTCTTTTCTTAAGTATGGACACCAAAACTGTATGCAGTATTCCAGATGCGGTCTCACCAATACCTTATATAACTGCAGCAATACCTCCCTGTTTTTATAATCTATCCCCCTAGCAATAAAAGCCAACATTCCGTTGGCCTTCTTGATCACCTGCTGCACCTGCATACTAACTTTTTGATTTTCTTGCACTAGGACCCCCAGATCCCTTTGTACTGCAGTACTTTCCAGTTTCTCGCCATTAAGATAATAACTTGCTCTCTGATTTTTCCTGCCAAAGTGCATAACCTCACATTTTCCAATATTGTATTGCATCTGCCAAATCTCCGCCCACTCACCCAGCTTGTCTATATCCCCTTGTAGGTTTTTTATGTCCTCCTCACTTTCTACTTTCCCTCCCATCTTTGTATCATCTGCAAACTTTGATATGTTACACTCTGTCCCCTCCTCCAAATTGTTAATATAGATTGTAAAGAGTTGGGGACCCAGCACCGACCCCTGCGGAACACCACTGGCTACTGGTTGCCAGTCCGAGAATGAACCATTTATCCCAACTCTCTGCTTCCTGTTAGATAACCAATCCTCCACCCATGCCAGAATATTCCCCCAATCCAGTGATTTTTTATCTTGAGCAATAATCTTTTATGTGGCACCTTGTCGAATGCCTTCTGGAAGTCTAAATACACTACGTCCATTGGTTCCCCTTTATCCACCCTGTACGTTATGTCCTCAAAGAACTCAAGCAAATTTGTCAGACATGACTTCCCCTTCATAAAGCCATGCTGACTATGTCCTATTAAATTATGTTTATCTAAATGTTCCGTTACTATCTCCTTAATAATAGACTCCAAAATTTTACCCACCACAGATGTTAGACTAACTGGTCTATAATTTCCAGCCTTCTGCCTACTACCCTTTTTAAATAAGGGTGTTACATTAGCAGTTTTCCAATCTGCCGGGACTTTTGCTGAGTCCAGGGAATTTTGGAAAATTATTACCAAAGCATCCACAATCCCTACTGCCACTTCCCTCAAGACCCTAGGATGTAAGCCATCAGGTCCAGGGGATTTATCCGCCTTGAGCCCCATTATTTTACTGAGTACCAATTCCTTAGTGATTTTAATCGTATTTAGCTCCTCCCCCCCCTAGAGCCCCCTGTTTGTCCAGTGTTGGGATATTCTTAGTGTCCTCTACCGTAAAGACTGAAACAAAATATTTGTTCAGCATTTTTGCCATCTCCATGTTTCCCACCATTAATTTCCCGGTCTCATCCTCTAAGGGACCTACGTTTGCCTTAGCCACCCTTTTTCTTTTTATATAACTATAGAAACTCTTGCTATCTGTTTTTATATTTTTTGCTAATTTATTTTCATAATCTATCTTCCCTTTCTTAATCAATCCTTTAGTTACTTTTTGCTGTCTTTTGAAGACTTCCCAATCTTCTATCCTCCCACTAAGTTTGGCTACCTTATATGTTCTTGTTTTTAGTTGGATACTATCTTTAATTTCTTTACTTAGCCACGGATGGCTGTCATTTCTTTTACACCCTTTTTTCCTCAGTGGAATATATTTTTTGAAAGTTGTAAAATAACTCCTTAAATGAACACCACTGCTCATGTACCGTCTTACCCTTTAATCTATTTTCCCAGTCCACTTTAATCAATTCCGCTCTCATACCATCATAGTCTCCTTTATTCAAGCTCAGTACGCTTGTCTGAGAACCAACCTTCTCACCCTCTAATTGGATATGGAATTCAACCATGTTATGGTCACTCATTCCAAGGGGATCCTTAACTAGGACATTATTAATTAATCCTGACTCATTACACAGGACCAGGTCCAAGGTTGCTTGCCCCCTTGTAGGATCAGTTACATACTGCTCAAGAAATCCATCCCTAATACACTCAATAAACTCTTCCTCAAGGCTGCCCTGCCCAATTTGATTTGTCCAGTTAATATGATTGTTAAAATCCCCCATAATTATAGCTGTTCCCTTATTACATGCCCCAACTATTTCCTGATTAATACTTCTTCCAGCAGATTTGCAACTATTAGGAGGCCTATATACTACTCCCACTAGTGTTTTTTTCCCCTTATTATTCCTTATCTCCACCCAAACTGTTTAATTATCCTGATCCTTTGACCCAATATCATTTTTCTGTAATACAGTGATTCCTTCCTTTATTAACATAGCTACCCCACCTCCTCTTCCTTCCTGCCTGTCCTTCCTGATTGTTAAATACCCTGGCATATTTAATTCCCAGTCGTTGTCACCCTGCAGCCATGTTTCTGTAATGGCCACAAGATCATACCCATACGTAGTTATTTGTACCGTCAACTCGTCTATTTTGTTACGAATGCTGCGTGCATTGATGTTATGCATTTTGCTGACATCACAAAGAGAAACCCAGCTATCAGTGATGGAGGGTGTGGGGGGGAACCATATTATTTGGAATTTTAAGTCAGTCACCAAATAAATATGTTGCCCTGTAACATAGACACAGCTTTCTGGTTGCAAAGTGTCACTCGCCACAATTCCAATCTTGATCTTTCCCAACTTGCCTCTAAGTGTCAGCTGTGGCTCAGTTGGTAGCACCCTCGCTTCTGAGTCAGAGGGTTGTGGGTTCAAGTCCCACTCCAGAGATTTCACACAAAAATCTAGGCTGACCCTTCAGTGCATTACTGAGGAGGTGCAGTCTTTCGGATGAGACGTTAAACCAAGGTCCCATCCGCTCTTTCAGGTAAACATGAAAGATCCCGTGGCACTATTGCGAAGAAGAGCAGGGGAGTTATCCCGGGTGCCCTGCTGAATATTGATCCCTCAATCAATGTCACTAAAAGAGATTATCTGGTCATTATCACATTGCTGTTTGTGGGATCTTGCTGTGTGTAAATTGGCTGCTGCATTTCCTACAATTCAACAGTGACTACATTTCAAAAAAGTACTTCATTGGCTGTAAAGCGCTTTGAGGCGTCCGGTGGCTGTGAAAGGCGCTATATTAATGCAAGTTTTTATTTCTCTCTATCGGGTTGAATGGTGGGCACCAATCTGTGTTTTTAATTGCTAAAGGTCGGCCATGTTACAACTGGCTATGGAAATTTATTATCCTATCGCACAAAACGAAAGGGACCTTGGAATCTTATATACTGGAGAGCAGCTGAGAACAACATTTCACTCTTGGTCTTTTGTGCGCCCTCCTCTGCCCCTGCCACTTCAACCACTATTGGTTGCTGAACCTTCAGCCACCTTGGTTCTACTGCCTGGAGTCATCCTCCTAAATCCCTCCACTTCTTATGACCTTCTTGAAATCCATCTTTTCAATCAAGCTTTGAGTCACTTCTCCTAAATCGGCCACCATGGCTTGTCGTCTGCTTCTTTGTCCTTTCACTATCTATATTTTTCTTGCCTTCCTTTCCGCCTGTAAAGGGTTTTCTGTGTTGAAGGACTTAAAACTTTTGTTGTCATTTGCCAGACCCTGCCAATGGGTTCGAAAAATTAATGTCCAAATGTGTCATTGTGTTGCAGAAGTGGCATCCTGTTGTTTGAGTGCATCCTCCCTCGCCATAGTAAAGGTGATACTAGCTGCCCTCTGTTGGATGGGGTATAGCGTGAAAGCGTAAAGTAAATCATGACGATGAGCATCAGAAAGGTAGGCATGTGAAAGACTTAATCTGAATTTATTCAGCTAATTCTGACAATTAGGTCCATTCTCAGAATTGGAAGTTTCTCCAGAACCAGCTGAGGACTTAACAGTAACCTCATAAAATATTTTTTGGTTAAGGCTCTTTAGTTACCTCTTTCCCTGCTTTCAAAAGCCTCCTCAATACCTTCCCCATCCTGGCCTCTCCTACCCTTGCCATATTCCTTTCCTCCTTAATATAAAGTACTTGGCTTTTCCCTATCGGTGTCTGCCATATCCCTTCCCCCTTAGTGTAAAGCACTTGGGCGGGCCTTTCTGCTTGAGGAAGGTGTTGTCGTTGGTGTTGGCTCACAGGGTGAAGGAAGATCCTGGTCTGATTCCTGGCCTGTGCTGAGCTGGTTGATCTCTACAGGCGTGCGGCAATTGGACGTCACATCCCCGAATAAGGGAGTTGAAAATTCAGCCAGGACTCCTTTTTATTTATTCGCTCATGGGATGTGGGCATCGTTGGCAAGGCCAGAATTTATTATCCATCCCTAGTTGCCCTTGAGAAGGTGGTGGTGAGCCGTCTTCTTGAACCGCTGCAGTCCGTGTGGTGAAGGTAGTCCCACAGTGCTGTTAGGGAGGGAGTTCCAGGATTTTGACCTAGCGACGATGAAGGAACGGCGATGTACTTCCAAGTCAGGATGGTGTGTGACTTGGAAGGAAACTTGGAGGTGGTGGTGTTCCCATGCGCCTTCTGCCCTTGTCCTTCTAGGTGGAAGAGGTCGCGGGTTTGGGAGGTGCTGCCGAAGAAGCCTTGGTGAGTTGCTGCAGTGTATCTTGTAGATGGTGCACACTGCAGTCACGGTACGCCAGTGGTGGAGGGAGTGAATGTTTAAGGTGGTGGATGGGGTGCCTATCAAGTGGGCTGCTTTGTCTTGGATGGTGTCAATCTTCTTGAGTGTTGTTGGAGCTGCACTCATCCAGGAAAGTGGAGAGTATTCCATCACACTCCTGACTTGTGCCTTGTAGATGGTGGAAAGGCTTTGGGGAGTCAGGAGGTGAGACATTCGCTGCAGAATACCCAGCCTCTGACCTGCTCTTGTTGCAACAGTATTTGTGTGGCTGGTCCAGTTAAGTTTCTGGTCAATGGTAACCTCCAGGATGTTGATGGTGGGGGATTAGGCAATGGTACTGCCGTTGAATGTCAAGGGGCGGTGGTTGGACTCTCGCTTGTTGGAGATAGTGATTGCCTGGCACTTGTGTGGAGCGAAGGTTACCTGCCCCTTATCAGCCCAAGTCTGAATGTCGTCCAGGTCTTGCTGCATGCGGACATGGACTGCTTCATTATCTGAGGAGTTGCGAATGACACTGAACACTATGCAATCATCAGCGAACATCCCTACTTCTGACCTTATGATGGAGGGAAGGTCATTGATGAAGCAGCTGAAGATGGTTGGGCCTAGGACACTGCCCTGAGGAACTCCTGCAGTGATGTCCTGGGACTGTGATGATTGACCTTCAACCACCACAACCATCTTCCTTTGTGCTAGGTATGACTCCAGCCAGTGGAGAGTTTTCCCCCCGATTCCCATTGACTTCAGTTTTACTAAGGCTCCTTGATGCCATACTCGGTCAAATGCTGCCTTGATGTCAAGGGCAGTCACTCTCACCTCACCTCTGGAATTCAGCTTTTTTGTCGATGTTTGGACCAAGGCTGTAATGAGGTCTAGAGCCGAGTGGTCCTGGAGGAACCCAAACTAGGCATCAGTGAGCAGGTTATTGGTGAGTAAGTGCTGCTTGATAGCACTGTCAACGACACCTTCCATCACTTTGCTGATGATTGAGAGTAGACTGATGGGGTGGTAATTGGCCAGATTGGATTTGTCCTACTTTTTGTGGACAGGCCATACCTGTGCAGTTTTCCAGATTGTCGGATAGATGCCAGTGTTGTAGCTGTACTGGAACAACTTGGCTAGAGGCGCGGCTAGTTCTGGAGCACAAGTCTTCAGCACGACAGCCGGGATGTTGTCGGGGTCCACAGCCTTTGCTGTATCCAGTGCGCTCAGCCATTTCTGGATATCACGTGGAGTGAATCGAATTGGCTGACGACTGGCATCTGTGGTGGTGGGGACATCAGGAGGAGGCCGATATGGATCATCCACTTGGCACTTCTGGCTGAAGATGGTTGCAAACGCTATCCTGATCGTTATCTGGTTGATTCAGTTGGAAGGTGCCATTGCATGGTTGTTGGGTAAGGACAGGCACCCCCTCCCCTCTCCTCCCTGTGTTAAATAGCTTGCCAACACTCCTTGTATGGACTTGCAGATGATGATTGGCCATTAGGATAATAGGTACTTGAGGGCTCATAGACCTTGTGGAACTTCTTCTTTGCAAGAATCTAATCACAGCAACAAAACAATAAAATTCTTGCATAGGGATCAGAAGTTCCTTCAATATCTTGAGAAACACAGATCAGTAAACAGGAGTGGCACAGCTTAGACATAATATACTGCACCTGATACAGCTGCCAGGAGTGTTGCACTCTCAGTACTGACAGTCCTCACTTTGATAAGGGCAAAACAAAAATATTTTTGGGGGAGACGAAAAGACTAGAACACTGTGTAACCAAAGCAAACAAGAAGCCATTGTACAAAAAGAAAGCCATTGTATGTGAGTTTTAACTAGATGGTTATTAATATTTCATCTGACTGTAAACAGTAATCATTAGCCTACGGTTCACTGCAGGTCCTGCACATGGTATTTATTTGCTATTTTCTTTCATTGTTCTCAGGAATGTTCTTTCAGGGCCACCAACACTGGGGTAATAACAAGTGTCAGACTTTTTCAGATCAAGTAGGGAGCGAGACAAATCGCTTCCCATTTATGTAACCAAATGCCCATCAGCCTCTGCAAGCAGAAAAGACAGGCCGATGTTTCAGCTCTTTGCTCAGAAGAGTGATGAAGGAATAGACTCGCGCTTATTCATAGGAACGAGAGATATTAACACAACAAGCGCTATTCGAAGAGGATCATGGAGTGCCCCAGTCTTCTGGCCAATATTCCTCCCTCACTCAATGCCGCCCGATCACTTACACCATCCACGCTTCGGCAACCGCCTATATCGGGCAAATAGTGTTAACCATTTCTATCACCAGAGGAGTCGATTACACAGGTGCCGCTTATAACGTATTAAGCCCGCCAACTAATACGGGCAGTTGAACAAGTACCTACCCTGTACTGTACGTACCCAGATTCTGGATGAAACTGTTAATGTTTAAGAGAGGCAGTTGCTAAGCAACTTTGTTAGTTATTTACCTTTTTGGTTTTACCGCCCACTGCATATAGTGGCACTGCATATAGTGGGCCAATCGCATTGACACCAACGCACCCACTATAAGCGGTAACTTCACAAATACAGACTGACTGACCACTCATTTAATTGCTGTTTGTGGGATCTTGCTCTGCGCAAAATGATTGCTGCATCCAGCTACTTAATGAGAGTCGCTGCAAAGTAACTCGTTGAATGTGAAGTTCCTGGGAAACACAAAAAAGGGGATATCATACACGGCTACCATCGCGCACCAGTCCATGATTTGTGGGGACTGTCCACGTGTCTGTATTCATGGGTGAAGAAGAGCATTGACCAGGTCCTCTCCCACTAACCCAAGCACCACTCCTGAGACCCCTAAAGAGAAATCCTGCGGCTTCAACACTTGGAGTGATTAAAAGACTGGAATCTAATCAGGGGAACTACAAGGCAAAATACTGCGGATTGCTGGAAATCCGAAATAAAAACAGAAAATGCTGGAAAACACTCAGCAGGTCAGGCAGCATCTTTGGAGAGAGAAACCGAGTTAAAGTTTCAGGTCGATGACCTTTGGAAAGTACTTCCAGCATCTTCTGCTTTTAAATCTAATCATAGGAGTCAACTGGTTTATACTTACAATAATGAATACTTGGGAGCGATCTCAAACCAATAAACTAATTGAGGAGTTCTCAACAGGTCTAAGTCATGACTGTGAATCATAAATCCAGACAATGTAGTACAGCTTTGGTGTGACTTTGCTGGATCGTCATTATTTATATTACCTACTCTCGGTTTTATGTGGCCATTTTCTCGTGGTAACGGTCAGTTTTATTGCTGACTGAGATCAGCTGGGCGTACGCTGCCCATCAGAGCGATCTATCTACTTGATCAACGACATTCAGACAAGAGCATTATCGATTGGGCTGTTAAGGCTGACAGCGTAATGAGAAATAATTTGCGGTCAATAACCCTAAAATTCTACGTCAATTCTCTGCAATAATATTTTCTTATCAACGTTGACTGATTATCAACAGAGTAGTTTTAATGTAAGGGGAAAGGTTGTTAATAAAACATTTACTTAGAAGCGCAGTACTGGTAATAAAAGTTACAGTGGGTGCCAAGCTCAATTTCTCCACTGAGGCCTTTTTGCAAAGCCCAATTGAGGCTGTCTGTAAAGGCCTATATATTTTTTTCAATCTGTTTGGATTCATTTTGCACAAAGGGATGTGAAAGTGGTGCATATATTTGCTGCAATTTCTGTCTTCAACCATTGTTGACTGCATGCATAAAAGAATGTGCTCGCGCGCACAAATCCACATGATCATCTTGACCCATATTTTTTGTGGTTGGTGGCAGGCAGGCAGCTGCATGCTCTGGCAGGAGGGCGTCTCATGCTGGTACCTCACTGTGGTGCCCATTCTCCTTGCATGAGCCTATTTAGTGAATGCTGAGAAGCTATTAAACTGTGGAGTGATGAGAGGGAAAAGCTGGCAGAGGATGAGCAACTTCGCTTTACCATAGCCTCGTTTGACAGGCCGCAGAGTGAATTTATGTGCCCCTGGGCTCGATACAGTCAGAGGCCATTAACTTCATTGGTGCAAATTGAACGGGCTGCCTATTTGAGACACGAGAATAGGCAGGCTAGTGGGATACAAGAGTACGTTTTCTGCTGATGCGCCCTCAGCACATGCCAGGACCGCATATTGAGAGATTGTGTAACCCGCGCCCAAGAATTTCCATCCAAATTTTCTGGTACATGCTCTCAGTGTGTGCCAGGATAATCGTGGAAGAGTCTCCTTAGAATAGGAACATAGGAATGTACAGAACAGGGAAAGACCATTACGGCCCATCTGCCCATCCCTTAGTTGAGGAATTATCATATCCCACAATAACTCTCATACCCCTCGAGCAGATTTTGTTCTCCAGGTACTTATTCATCTTGCTCTTGAACTTGCTGAAACAATCAACCCCACTACCTCCACTCCATACATTCACCATCCTCTGTGTAGTTAACTCTACACTGTCTTTTCATTCCTTCCCCCCCAGCACCCCTTCTAACGTTGAGACTATGTTCGCTTGTTTATAATCTGTGAATACATTAAAAATACTGGGGTAATTTTGACTTTGGGAGATAGTGCAAAATAGGAGATATCGATTCAGCTGCTCTTATATATCCCCATTTTAATTTCCGTTGACTTTAGAGTTGGGTGAGCTGTACAACGGGCGGCTGAATTCCCCAAAGTCAAAATTATCTCCATTGATGTTGATCTTGGCCGGGAATTTCCTTCGAGCTGCCACTGCCATAACTATACCGGGCAGGGGGACCATATTGGTCTTTCCCAGTCCGCTACATTGATTACTTCAGGATCTTGAACACTTCTATAAGATCACCTCGGGCCTTCTCTTCTCCAGTGTTAAAGTTCCCAGCTTCTGTAGCCTCTTCTCCTAACTCAATCCGGACTATCAATTAAATTGCTCTTAATTACACTCTCTCGAATACCTGGCTGCCTTTCTCATAACATGGTGACCAGAATTAAACACACTACTTCAGACAGGGCTGGTGAGAAGCTTTCTGACATTGGTAGAAAACAATGGAAGAAGTGATTAATATCATTATAGACTGATTAATCCATCATGTTAAAAGGCTTCCCATGTTGAGCAGTGAAATGATCTGAATTGTTTAAGGCTGCACAGTGCCTGATTATTATTTGGGAGCAGCAGGTCATACTTTGTCCCGGGTTACTGCTCTTACCCTTTATCTCGAGGGCCTGATTTAGCCTTTATTCCATGGGCCCCGTTCCTGCCCTTTGCCTTGGGGAGGCTGCTCTGATCCTTTGTCCCATTGGTCCTGCTCTGATCCTTTGTCCCATTGGTCCTGCTCTAATCCTATGTCCCATTGGTCCTACTCTGATCCTATGTCCCATTGGTCCTGCTCTGATCCTTTGTCCCATTAGTCCTGCTCTGATCCTTTGTCCCATTGGTCCTGCTCTAATCCTTTGTCCCATTGGCCCTGCTCTGATCCTTTGTCCCATTGGTCCTGCTCTGATCTTTTGTCCCATTGGTGCTGATGCTTATATCCAAATTGGATACTCCTTTGTTAGGGCCAATTGAAGTGGTTTTATTTGTAATTGTTTCTGGATTCTTAATTGGGATTCATTTACTACCGCTGAACTAATATTATGAGGACGTGTGTAGTCCTTGTGATAAGCACAAATTGAGATAGTGATATGTGTGCTTAATGTAATACGTGTCTAACTATTAAAAGTAATCTATACCCTAATAACTGATCAGATTTTACAGCACCCTGGGCTGGCTAAATTAGAGGTCAGGGGTTATCTACTTGCTTACCCTTGCATGTTAGAAATTCCACAGTCCAGAAAATCTGTCATTTAAAAAAAATCAAACACCCTAAACAATGCCCAACAATAAAGGATGGTGTTCTCACGTAAATGGCTCGGAATCCCAGCCAAAAAAAATACAAGTTAGCCGTGTGAAAGTGATTAAAGAGAAAAATTCATTCATATGAATGTGCTCCTATCTGGAGATGACTGAAGGCAAACATTATGATTGACTGCTCGGTGAGAACATTACTGGCGGATCAATGTATAAAAATAACAGGTCAGGAACAAGGCCCGAGATTAGAAGCGATTGTATTCTTTTTCTTCATAGCTCCACGATTACGCGGACTGGACTCCCAGACAAATGCTGTGTAGTTTAACAATTTTTTTAAAAAAAGGTGGGATGACAGGCTGGTGAGGAACAGAGTTAGAGTTGGAAGGGTCCCCACAGATAAAGAACATGCAAATGCTGTACGGAACAAGGTGGCTCTGAGCTGCTGAGACCATGTACATGTCATGCTAAAGAACACCACTCCTTTAGGATGCAAGCTTGGATGGTGTATCCTGGTGTATGGTGTGACTTAATATGGGAGGGTTCAGGAGGGGTTGTCCCATTGGTGTTGATGCTTATATCCAAATTGGATACTCCTTTGTTAGGGGTTGTCACGGCCCTCGACCGTGTCCGTTCTATCTCCCGCACTTCTGCCCTCACCCCTGCCCCTCCCTCCCGGAACCACGATAGAGTTCCCCTTGTCCTCACCTTTCACCCCACCAGCCTCCACATTCAACGGATCATCCTCCGCCATTTCCGCCACCTCCAGCGTGATCCCACCACCAAACGCATCTTCCCCTCACCTCCCCTTTCAGCATTCCGCAGGGACCGCTCCCTCCGCGACACCCTAGTCCACTCCTCCACCACCCCCAGCACCCCTTACCCTTCGCCCGGCACCTTCCCGTGCAAGCGCAGGAGATGCAACACATGCCCTTATACCTCCCCCCTTCCCACTGTCCAGGGCCCCAAACACCCCTTCCAGGTGAAACAGCGATTTACTTGTACTTCCTGCAATTTAGTATACTGTATTCGCTGCTCACGATGTGGTCTCCTCTACATTGGGGAGACCAAATGCAGATTGGGTGACCGCTTTGCGGAACACCTCCGTTCAGTCCGTAAGGGGGACCCCGAGCTCCCGGTGGCCTGTCACTTTAATTCACCGCTCCATTCCCACTCAGACATCACCGTCCTCGGCCTCTTGTATTGTTCCATGGAAGCTCAGTGTAAGCTCGAGGAACAGCACCTCATCTTTCGATTAGGCACTTTACAGCCCTCTGGACTCAACATAGAGTTCAACAATTTCAGATCATAACCCCGGCCTCTATCACATATATATATATATTTTTTTTATCCACACTTTTGTTTGTGCCTTTTTTTCTTCCCTCCCACATGGCAGCTGTCCTTCATTCTGCCAGTGCAATTCACACTTCATCTAGAGCCATCCTTTGTATCGTAACCTGTCCCATTACCATCTCCTCTTGCCTTGAATATCTCTTAATGTCTCTCAGTGTCTCTTAATCTCTCCTGCTTTCTATCCTATCACTGACCTTCCCTTTTGTTCTTTCATCCCCTCCCCCTTTTCCCAGCCCTAAACTTGCTTTAAAATCTATTTCGTTTCCTGCTTTTTTCCAGTTCTGACGAAAGGTCTTTGACCTGAAACGTTAACTCTGTTTCTCTCTCCACGGATGCTGCCTGGCCTGCTGAGTTTTTCCAGCGTTTTCTGTTGTTATAAAGGATTGCAAAACCTTTCTTAAGGAGATTAAATGGGTTGGGTAGAATCCATAATAGAAGGAACTTTACATGCTTGGTGCAAGTTCCACACCTACCATTGTCTTCTGCTTACTCTTAACAGTAAATCCTGGCTTGTATAACACTGTGGGAACATTTTATTCATGAGAAAATCCATTGTAGATCTGTTTCAATGCACTGCATAACTCATTTTAGATTACAGGACAAATACAGATCAGAGAGGCCAACTAAATCACATTTTCATACAGACCCATGATCTCTTGCTCCTTCACGGTATCTCTTGCTCTCTCAGGTGGATTTAAAAGATCCCACGGCACTATTTTGAAGAAGAGCAGGGGAGTTATCCCCGGTGTCCTGGCCAATACTTATCCCTCAACCAATATACCAAAAAACAGATTATCTGGTCATTAACACATTGCTGTTTGTGGGACCTTGCTGTGCGCAAATTGACCGAGAGTTTGCTCACCTGTCCTAATATTGCCTTATGTGGCTCGGTGTCAAGTTTTGTTTGATAACACTCCTGTGACGCACCTTGGGATGTTTTACTACGTTAAAGGTGCTATATAAATACAAGTTGGTGTTGTTGTTGCCCTGAACAGTTCTTTTACCAGCTTGTACCAATGTCCCCTCGTATTATAGAACTGGACAAGGTCCATTCTCATGTGAAGGTTAAACACTGCAAAGGTTGGGAATTTCCTAGGAGCTGCTCCTACTCCACTGTCATAACGGGAAGTGTGGCTGATACCCTACTTAAGTGTATAAGCTCCGTCTCTTTGTAACTCTTCCAGCTCTACAATGCCCATGAACGAATAAAAAACAAATGACAGTTTGGGAACTGAGCCGAGTGGGTGTAGCGAGTCAATGCCCCTTTTGGTCTACAGTGCCAGCCATTGATGTGAGACGTGCAGTAAATCTCATCTAAGAAATGAATCATCCAATAATGAGGAAAAGATGTCATTGATGTACAAAGTGCAGTAGTGGGCTATTTAAGTGCTGTGTACTGAAAGGGCCTTGTTATTTGTATTCGAAGGTGGAGCAGCTATTGATTTGTCGATTACATTGTATGTGACGTCTTCTTGGCTGCAGTGTGTCTGCACTGTGAAGCCTTGCATTTTATTTTTATTAGTTTATGGGATGTGAGCGTCGCTGGCAAGGCCAGCATTTATTGCCCATCCCTAATTGCCCTTGAGAAGGTGGTAGTGAGCCACCTTCTTGAACCAGTGCAGTCCGTGTGGTGAAGGTACTCCACAGTGCTGTTAGGGAGGGAGTTCCAGGATTTTGACCCAGCGACGATGAAGGATCGGCGATATACTTCTAAGTCAGGATGGTGTGTGACTTGGAGGGGAACCTGGAGTTGTTGGTGTTCCCATGCGTCTGCTGCACTTGTCCTTCTAGGTGGAAGAGGTTGCGGGTTTGGGAGGTGCTGTCGAAGAAGCCTTGGCAAGTTGCTGCAGTGCACCTGGTAGCTGGTACACACTGCAGCCACAGTACGCCGCTAATGGAGGGAGTGAATGTTTAAGGTGGTAGATGGGGTGCCAATCAAGCGAGCTGCTTTGTCCTGGATGGTGTCGAGCTTCTTGAGTGTTGTTGGAGCTGAACTCATCCAGGCAAGTGGAGAGTATTCCATCACACTCCTGACTTGTGCCTTGTAGATGGTGGAAAGGCTTTGGGGAGTCAGGAGGTGAGACACTCGCCGCAGAATACCTAGCCTCTGACCTGCTCTTGTTGCCACAGTATTTATGTGGTGGGTCCAGTTAAGTTTCTGGTCAATGGTGACCCCAGGATGTTGATGGTGGGGGATTTGGCGATGGTAATTGAATTTCAAGGGATGGTGGTTAGACTCTCGTTTGTTGGAGATAGTCATTGCCTGGCACTTCTGTGTCGCGAATGTTACCTGCCACTTATCAGCCCAAGCCTGAACATCGTCCAGGTCTTGTTGCATGCGGGCATGGACTGTTTCATTATCTGAGGAGTTGTGAATGGCACTGAACACTGTGCAGTCATCAGCGAACATCCCCATTTCTGACCTTATGTTGGAGGGAAGGTCATTGATGAAGCAGCTAAAGATGGTTGGGCCTAGGACACTGCCCTGAGGAACTCTTGCTGCGATATCCTGGGGCTGTGATGATTGACCTTCAATCACCACAAACATCTTCCTTTGTGCTAGGTATGACTCCAGCCAGTGGAGAGTTTTCCCCCCCAATTCCCATTGACTTCAGTTTTACTAGGGCTCCTTCATGCCACACTCGGTCAAAGGCTGCCTTGATGTCAAGGGCAGTCACTCTCACCTCACCTATGGAATTCAGCTCCTTTGTCCATGTTTGGACCAAGGCAGTAATGAGGTCGGGAGCAGAGTGGTCTTGGCGGAACCCAAATTGAGCATCAGTGAGCAGGTTATAGGTGAGTCAGTGCCGCTTGATAGCACTGTCGATGACACCTTCCATCACTTTGCTGATGATTGAGAGTAGACTGATGGGGCGATAATTGGCCAGATTGGATTTCTCCTGCTTTTTGTGGACAGGACATACCTGGGCAGTTTTCCACATTGTCGGATAGATGCCAGTGTTGTAGCTGTACTGGATCTGCTTGGCTGAGGCGGGGCTAGTTCTGGAGCACAAGTCTTCAGCACGACAGCCGGGATGTTGTCAGGGTCCATCACCTTTGCTGTATCCAGTGCTCTGAGCCGTTTCTTGATATCATGTGGAGTGAATTGAATTGGCTGAAGACTGGCTTCTGTGATGGTGGGGACCTCAGGAGGAGGCTGATATGGATCATCCACTCAGCACTTCTGGCTGAAGATGGTTGCAAACGCTTCGGCCTTGTCTTTTGCACTCACATGCTGGTCTCCACCATCATTGAGGGTGGGGATTTTCATGGAGCCTTCTCCTCCCGTTAGTTGTTTAATGGTCCACCACCATTCGCGACTGGATGTGGCAGGACTGCAGAGCTTTGATCTGATCCATTGATTGTGGGATCGCTTAGCCCTGCTTTTTGGCATGCATGTATTCCTGTGTTGCAGCTTCCCTAGGTTGGCACCTCATTTTTATGTACACTGGTGCTGCTCCTGGCATGCTCTTCCACACTCCTTATTGAACCAGGGTTGGTCCCCTGGCTTGATGGTTCCCCATTTGCTATGCATAAAGTAATTCCACAGGGGATGCACTTCCAAATATGCGAAACCCTACTTACCACTACTTGTCCTTTTTCAGATGGTAAATAAGATAGTCTCAGATAGATCCCAGTTTGCTTTGTAGCTTCCGAGAGCAGCGAAAATGGCCCCAGAACCAGAACCAAGTGGTGACAGGACAGAATTTCTTCAGCATATAGAACAAACTGGCAGTGCAGGTTGTTGAATAGGAAACTTTCAAAGGGGTGGGTAAAAGGCAATACGGTATGGTAATTATAAAAAGCATTATAGGGGAGGTTAGAAAAATATTTCCACAGAGAGTGGTTGGAATGTGAAATTCTCTGCCACAAACCATGGTTGGAGCAGAGTCCATGAATTCTTTTAAAAGCGAATTAGATAAAAGGGTTTGGAGGGCAAACCATAGAGTGAGATTAGAGCTGGCAAAGAAAGAATGAAAGGAAGAACGAAAGAAAGAAAGAAAGAAAGAACAAACTTGCATTTATACAATTTATACATTTCACAACCTCAGGATGTCCCAAAGCACTTCCCACCCAACAAAATACTTTTGAAGTGTAGTCACTGTTGTAATGTAGGAAATACGGCAGCCAATTTGCGCACAGCAAGCTCCCACAGACAGCAATGATCAGTCCCATAAACAGCAATAAATGACCAGCTGATCTGTTTTACTGGTGTTGATTGAGAGTCTCTGAGGTTAACGGCTGGGCCTCATTAGCATCCCGGTGGCCAGCTGCCTGCCCGCAATGGCCGGCTATGGCAGGTGACGATCGGGAGCTGGAGGCCGCCCTCTGGCTCTCGGGTAAGTGGCGGAGGGGTGGGTTTGAGAGGGTTCCGTGGGTGGCAAGAACGGGGGGATCCCAGGGCAACAGAGGCCCAGAATGACCTTGTGGGGCCCAGAGGGGCCGGGTGTCTGGCAGCTTTCACCGGTTGGAGTGACCATGGTGGTCGATCCGGCCAGTTGGCTGTTTAAAATTGTCTCCGGCTCCTACCTGAGACATAGGACCTCGGATTAGCATATGTTAATGAGGTGCCTGCCTGATTCAGGTGCATGCCTCAACCACTTGATGTTAAAATTGCCGCAGGATGGAATCGGAGCGGGGGCAAAGGGGCCGTTCGATTTTAACTCCCGTTCCGCCCGGTTTCTGCTGGGCAGAGGGAGTCAGAATCCCATCTGTAGTGTCAGTTATCCAAAGGAAAACAGTGCTGTCAATGCAGTAAAGTATTTAATATGCCCCCACGCAGCCCCTCCACCCCGCCACCCGACTGACAGAAATCTGATGATCTTGTCGGCCCAAGTATGACTGTCGTATGAGAAGAGATTGAGTAAAATAGGCCTGTATTCTCTTGAATTCAGAAGAATGAGAGGGGATCTCATTGAAGCATAGAAAATTATTACAGGGCTTGATAGGGTGGATGCTGGGAGAATGTTTCCCTTGGCAGGGGCCACAGCCTCAGGATAAAGGGTAGGCCATTCAGGACTGAGATGAGAAGAAATTTCTTCACACAGAGGGTGGTGAATCTTTGGAATTCTCTACCCCAGAGGGCTGTGGAGGCTCAGTCATTGGGTATATTCAAAACAGAAGTCGATAGATTTCTGACTAGTAAGGGCATCAAGGGATATGGCGATAGGGCCGGTGAATGGAGTTGAGGCAGAAGATCAGCCATGATCTCATTGAATGGCAGAGCAGGCTCGAAGGGCCGAATGGCCTACTCCTGCTCCTATTTCTTATGTTATTATGTTCTTAGTGCGATGTAATTCTGACAGACTCCCCCCTCCCACTATCACACCACCCTTTTGTAACTGAGAAGGAAGAAGCTAGATTTACATTGCGCTCACTTTGGGAATCAGTGTACTGAATCTGCTAACCCCAACTTCACCTGTTTCCTATGATTTTAAACATTTATACTATTGCTTTTCCAATTCTTCCGAGGAAAACATTTAAAAATGCCTCTGCCCGTCTTGATAACACGGTTCAAAGTCTTCAACAACCTGCTGTGTTACCTTCTGCGCTCTCGCTAATCCATTAATGTCCATCCTTTCTGCACTAAATGCTACCTCCTTCGAATTGCAGTATAAAGCACAACCGAGCACTCTGCCTGACTGATGTATTGCAGAGAGGTTTCAATGAGTGGTGTGTTATCACATCCAAATCCTTTTTTCCATTTTACCGTCAATTAACCCCTCGTCGTTAATGCATGCTCAATATTTTTAGCGTCACTCTGAATTACTGTGAATTTTTCTGCAAGAAGTGAGTGGTTTGGGTGTAGAAGGAAAAGACAGATACTCAGGGAAAGATAGTCAATTATATCTCTGGGGATAGGCTATTGACAAACATTCACTACAAGCCCACTGACTCCCACAGCTACCTGGACTACACTTCCTCCCACCCCGCCTCCTGTAAGGACTTTATTCCATTCTCCCAGTTTCTCCGTCTCCGTCGCATCTGCTCTGACGATGCTACCTTCCATACCAGTGCTTCCGACATGTCTTCCTTTTCCCTCAACTGAGGATTCCCCTCTACTGTGGTTGACATGGCTCTTGACCGTGTCCGTTCTATCTCCCGCACTTCTGCTTTCACCCCTGCCCCTCCCTCCCAGAACCACAATAGAGTTCCCCTTGTCCTCACCTTTCACCCCACCAGCCTCCACATTCAACGGATCATCCTCCACCATTTCCGCCATCTCCAGCGTGATCCCACCACCAAACACATCTTCCCCTCACCTCCCCTTTCAGCATTCCGGAGGGACTGCTCCCTCCGCAACACCCTGGTCCACTCCTCTATCACCCCCAACACCCCTTCCCCTTCGCCCGGCACCTTCCCGTGCAAGCGCAGGAGATGCAACACATGCCCTTTTACCTCCCCCCTTCCCACTGTCCAGGGCCCCAAACACTCCTTCAAGGTGAAACAGTGATTTACTTGTACTTCTTGCAATTTAGTATACTGTATTCGCTGCTCACGATGTGGTCTCCTCTACATTGGGGAGACCAAACGCAGATTGGGCGACCGATTTGCAGAACACCTCCATTCAGTCCGTAAGGGTGACCCCGAGCTTCTGGTCGCCTGACACTTTAATTCTCCTCTCCACTCCCACTCAGACCTCACCGTCCTCGGCCTCTTACATTGTTCCAATGAAGCTCAGTGTAAGCTCAAGGAACAGCACCTCATCTTTCGATTAGGCACTTTACAGCCCTCTGGATTCAACATAGAGTTCAACAATTTCAGACCATAATCTCTGCCCCTAACCTTTTTTTTCCCATTCATTTTATTTATTATTTATTTTTATTTTTTCTCTCTCCCACATGGCAGCTGTCTTTCATTCTGTGCCATTTACACTTCATCTAGAGCCATCTTTTGTTTCTTAACTTGTCCCATTACCATCTCCTTTTGCCTTGCACCATCTCTTAATGTCTCTTAATCTCTCCTGCCTTCCATCCTATCACAGACCTTCCCTTTTGTTCTTTCCTCCCCTCCCCCCTCTCCCTGCCCCTGCACTTGCTTAAAAACCTGTTCCATCTCCAGCTTTTTCCAGTTCTGACGAAGGGTCATCGACCTGCAACGTTAACTCTGTTTCTCTCTCCACAGATGCTGCCTGACCTGCTGAGTATTTCCAGCATTTTCTGTTTTTATTATAGTCAATTATATCCCCAGCTTCCTGATACTTTAATAGTTTATTTTTCCTGCTTTCTTTGCTGAGAATCAGATTGAAATATAAGGCCTTCATATTAGGCTGTGGGGTCGTGGCCTCTGGATGTTTAACTCATTTGTCTGAAATGTTTTACCTTGCTCTTTTCGGCAAGAGACAAACCGTCTATTTAAAGCGATTATTGCTATCATTGCAGGGATAGGGATCTCAATACGCCCACAACGTAATTTGAAGGCTCTGAAACGATTTTCTGCTTTTTGCTGCCACTAATTTAAAAACTTGCAATAACGTGAATGAGACGTGCCCGTCTTCTTAGGAAAGTCTTAATTCTGGCTGTTGCTAATGCTTTACATTTCGCTCAGGATATGACGCACTCATTCACCCATCTTTTGACACATTTGTTAAAATTTGTTGGCACGGTGATATGATGAAACTATCAGAGTTGCTCTGGGAGCTGCAAAGTCTGGGCATCCAGCCTGTTCTCACTTGGAAGACAAGAATTTTGAAGAGCTGAAAAAAAGGCTATTAGGTCCAACAAGCCTGCAGCCGTTCAATCCACTGATGAATCACTGACCAACCTTGGCTCCTGGTCCACCAACGCCTTGATTTTAAAAGTCTCATCCTTATGTTCAAATCCCTCCATAGCCTCGCCGCTCCCTATCTCTGCAACCTCCTGCAACCCTCCAAAAACTCTCTGGGGGAAAAATTGGGTCGCGCCCCCTACTTTTCACTGGTAGCGCCCCGCCTCCCTCTTGGGGCGTTGCGAGTGAATATCACGTCGCGCCGCGGTACTGCAGGTCTTCCTCCCCTTATTAAAGGGGCGGGGCCTTGCGCAGTGCAACCTGGGGCCCAGCTGGGCCACCAGGGAACGGAGTGCCGGCAAAAGAGCCTGGCACTCAAGAGGAGTGCCGGGCTCGCGGAGCACAGCCGGCACTCCGCGGGGTGGGGGGGGAGGTGCTGCACAGAAGGCCGGGGACAGCAACAGGGGCAGGTGCTGGCAGGCGGCCAGCAACAAAAATGGCCGCCCGGCTCCTCCCCTTTAATTAGTGCCGCCCTGGCCGCAGGTAGGCCCCCATGACCCGGTGGTAAGTCAGGGGGCGCTACCGAAGATCGCAGCCGGGGCGCGAGTGGGGCACTGCGCACGGCGATGACGACATCGGCGGAGGCGCAGCACTGCAGGGCGCTTACGGTTATCGCCGCCGCTAACCTCCCGCTGAATTTCGCGGGAGGCGTTGGCAGCGCCGCACCCAGGTGCTAGTTGCTTTGCACCCAATTAGCGCCCTCTTAGGGCTCTAACGGGTGATGCAAATCAACCGAATTTCTCCCCCTCTGTTCCTTCAACTCCTCCTCCACTTCCTTCGCCCACCATTGGCTGCCGTGTCTTACCTGTTTGACCAAGCTTTTCGTCACCCATCCTCATGTCTCGTTCTTTGGCTCGGTGTCAGTTTGCACTCCTGTGAAGCGCCTTTGGATCTTTTCTTATGTTAAAGGAGCTATATAGATGCAGGTTGTTGTTAATCGTTTGCCAAGAGCCATTTTAAAGATAGCAAAGTGATTGTATTTATTTTTATCCCACATGAGCCTGCTAAATGATACACTGTACACCTTGTACCAACAGAGAGGAGACCAGGGGGATATTAGACTCTGTAATCCTGCCTGAAATACACTTGGCTGAGGCCTTCAGAGGGAGCCTTATTGCCCATGGGACGCATCTGCCCTGTTTAGGTCTCTCGCTGCCTCGGTGTCTCCGCCGCAGCACCCTCGGATTTTCCACCCTCACACTGGTGGGCTCCCCCTTGACAGCGGGAATCCCACCAGCAAGCTGCAGAATGAACCCTGACCCAGGAACATGGGTCAGGGTCAGGGTAGATCCAGAAACCGGGCAGAAGTCCCGCCCTGCCAGAACTCCGCCCCAAAGCGGAAATTCTGCTCCCCCACACACTGCCCCAAATCCTGCGGAGTTCTGCTGGGGTCGCTGGCTCCACTTTTTGACTGGTGTCTGACACAGAATGGTGGCAAGTGGAAGCATAAATGTGGGGGGGGGGGGGGGGGTTGTGAGGGAGAGCAGCACTCTAGGGCCTGGTATAACCCCCCTCCCAAAAACAGCGCAGCAGCGTAAAAGCCCCTTAAAATAGCAGTGGTGTGGATGGGTTAGACGAGGCTTGGCGAAAACCCATTTTTCATGAAGTGCTTTGTTAGTGCACCTCATACAGGAACACAAGGGGTATTAATGACAAGGCTAGTTTTTAAATTGAACTCTAAAGTCGTCTCTACAAATTGCCGTTTCTTTACCAACCGAATCATACAGAGGGGTATATTTTCCATTTGGTAAAGTTCAAATGCTTAGTGCACCTGTAATATCTTTGTTTGTGAACTCTTTCTAAGGTGGTGATAATCCAAAAGAAATAGCGCCAATGGAATGTAGTATGAGTGTATCGAGTGCTTGTTCTTGAACTTTGCTGATTGAGAATATATTCCATAGTGTACAATCGCCCTCTGCCCCACACCTTGGTGAATTTTGTGCTCATCAAGATGACGGATGCTATCAGTACAAGGGAAATGGGACATGGTATCAGCAGCAAGCACCCTTAAGTCAGGCACAGCCTAGTTAGCACAGATTATAGCCTCTTCTATTCTTCCCTAACTACTTGCCTCAGCCCCCTAATCGCATTCCCTGCTGTGCCTTGCATTTCCTCGATCAGCTGCCACGCAGCCTGCGTGCCAGTTAGTGCCAGTTTTGTGTGGTGGGCACATGCCCATTAGGAAATGGAATGAGACTGGCCAGAAATGACTTTGTGCACAATAAAGGTTTCCCCTGTTGGCTGTGAAGGTCCAATCAGTCAGGGGCTGGAATCAAACCCAACAGCCAGAGGTAAAAGCCAGTGTCCTAACTGTGCCAGCCCGCCATCCAATTCCTTAACATTTCAACTTTTACCATTCTTTTCTCTCTAGACAGGAACCTGGTCCTAAAAACTGAAGCTGTACGATTTCCCAAATTCACAGCCATCTAGATTCTATTAGGAAATAAATAAGCTTGGCAAGAATCTAAATATCAAGGCTTCATTAGAATAATAGAAAGAACTTTCAATTTCGGGTGCGGGGGGAAGGGGGGAAGGGTGTGGTGGGCACAATGGGCGGCCAATCTGATATCGCCCCCGTCGAAGTTGATGGTTCCGGGGAATATTTCTGTAACCATGGAGAAGAGAGGGTAAGAATTTAGAGATACCCACTCAGGGAGAAGTGTTTCCATTAAATGACAACAGGTTCGATCTCGACTGCAGAAGTAAGTCAATCTGCAAGACTGAATTTGAAAGCAGAGGCTGAGCTGTTGAATGTAGCGCTGTTTTCAACTGCAACATTTTAGCTGTTATTCCTTTACCATTCATAGAATCATACAGCACAGAAGGAGGCCATTCGGCCCATCGTGCCTGTGCCGGCTCTTTGAAAGAGCTCTCCAATCTAGTCCCACTCCTCCGCTCTTTCCGTGTAGCCCTGCAAATTTTTCCTTTTCAAGTATATATCCAATTTCCATTTGAAAGTTACTATTGAATCTGCTTCCACTTTCAGGCAGTGCATTCCAGATCATAACAACTCGCTGCATTAAAGAAGTTCTCCTTATCTCCCTTCTGGTTCTTTTGCCAATGAACTTAAGTCTGTGTCCTCTTGTGCCCTCCTGCCAGTGGGAACAATTTCTCCTTATTTACTCTATCAAAACCACCATTAATTTGGAATTCAACATTGAATTATTATGGACACTCAAAACAATAACATTCATTTAATATCACAAAATAAATAAAAACAGTGATGTTTTGAGGCATATTTGTTGTGACAGCATATAAACCCTATTCATTTTAGTACAGTGAGGATGTAGGGAGGAGGGAGAGCATGTTCGGTCAGTGCCCTTAGAGCTTACATGTAGGAAAAGGGGAAAATTCAGAACATCACTGCCCATGTAGTGAAGAGACCAGAAAGGTTGCAATAGAAAAACAGTAGAGCCTAGAGGAGGTTTATGGATCATCTATCAGGTGACACAGTGTTTATTTGTATTCTGGTCATAGAGTCTGACTCTATGACCAGAATACAAATAAACATGGTCTATCAAGGAGTGCAAGAGAGGTGTCGGACGAGCCACCTTCCAGGTATGGAAGTACAAATCATGGGCAGATTTGAGCTTTGTGGAGAGGTTCCATCACAGCCCTGTGTTATGTCAGCCGTAGCTCAGTGGGTAGCATTCTTGACTCTAGGTCAGAAGGTTGTGGGTTCAATTCCCCCTGCAGAGACTTCATAAAATCATAGAAATTCACAGCTTAGAAGAAGGCTATTTAGCCCATTGTGTCTGTGCTGGCTGGGAAAAAGAGCTATCTAGCTTAATCCCACTTTCCAGCTCTTGGTCCATAGCCCTGTAGGTTACTGCACATCCAAGTACTTCTTAAATGAGATGAGAGTCTCTGCCTCTACCACTCTTCCAGGCAGTGAGTTCCAGACCCCAAGCACCCTCTGGGTGAAAAAAATTCTCCTCAACTCCCCCTAATCCTTCTACCAATTACTTTAAATCTATGCCCCCTGGTTATTGACCTCTCTGCTAAGGGAAATAGGTCCTTCCTATCCATCTATCTAGTCCCCTCATAATTTTATACACCTCAATCAAGTCTCTCCTCTGTTCCAAAGAAAACAACCCCAGCCTATCCAATCTTTCCTCATAGCTAAAATTCTCCAGTCCTGGCAACATCCTCGTAAATCTCCTCTGTACCCTCTCTAGTGCAATCGCATCTTCCCTGCAATGTGGTGACCAGAACTCTAGTGTTTTATACAGTTCTAGCATAAACTCTCTGTTCTTATATTCTATGCCTTGGCTAATAAAGGAAAGTATCCTGTATGCTTTCTTAACCACCTTATCTACCTCAGGGATTGGTGGACATGCATTCCAAGGACCCTCTGTTCCTCTACACTTCTCAGTATCTTACCATTTATTGTGTATTCCCTTGTCTTGTTAGCCATCCCCAAATGCATTACCTCACACTTCTCTGGATTGAATTCCATTTGCCACTCTTCTGCCCACCTGACCAGTCCATTGATATCTTACTGCAGTCTACAGCTTTCTGCCTCACTATCAACCACATGGTCAATTTTTGTATCATTTGCAAACTTCTTAATCATGCCCCCTACATTGAAGTCCAAATCATTGATATATACCACAAAAAGCAAGGGACCTAGTACTGTGCCCTGCGGAATCCCACTGGAAACAGCCTTCCAGTCACAAAAACATCCGTCGACCATTACCCTTTGCTTCCTGCCACTGAGCCAATTTAGGATCCACCTTGCCACTTTCCCTTGGATCCCATAGGCTTTTACTTTTCTGACCAGGCTGCCATGCCTTGTCAAAAGCCTTGCTAAAATCCATGTAGACTACATCAAATGCGCTACTCTTATCAACCCTCCTTGTTACCTCCTCAAAAAATTCAATCAAGTTAGTTAGACACGACCTTCCCTTAACAAATCCATGCTGACTGTCCTTGATTAACCTGTGCCTTTCTAAATGACAATTAATACTGTCCCTCAGAATTTTTTCCAATAATTTGCCCATCACTGAGGTTAGGCTGACTGGCCTGTAATTACTCGGTCTATCCCTTTCTCCCTTTTTAAACAACGGTACAACATTAGCAGCCCTCCAGTCCACCACGCCAATGGCCAGAGAGGATTGGAAAATGATGGTCAGAGCCTCCGCTATTTCCTCCCTTGCTTCTCTTAACAACCTGGGATACATTTCATCCGGGCTGGTGATTTAACTACTTTCAATGATGCTAAAGCCCCTTAATATTTCCTCTCTAACTATGTTTATCTCACCTAATATTTCACACCCCTCCTTAACTACAATCTCTGCATCGTCCCTCTCTTTTTGAAGACAGATGCAAAGTATTCATTAAGAACCATACCCACATCTTCCGCTTCCACACATAGTTTACCTTGTTGGTCTCTAATAGGTCCCACCCTTTCCTTAATTATCCTCTTGCTCTTTATGCATTTATAAAACATCTTTGGGTTTTCCTTGATTTTACTTGCCAATATTTTTTCATGCCCTCTCTTTGCTTTCCTAATTTTCTTTTTTATTTCCTTCCTGCACTTTCTATCCTTCTCTAGGCTTTCTGCAGTGTTTAGCTCTCGGTATCTGACATAAGCTTCCCTTTTTTGCCTTATCCTACCCTATATGTCCCTTGACATCCAGGGGGCTTTAGATTTTGGAGTCCCATCCTTTTTCTCTGAATCCTCACTATCTCTTCCTTGAATGCCTCCCACTGCCCTGACACTGATTTACCTTCAAGTTTCTGTTTCCAGTCCACTTTTGCTAAATCACATCTCAGCTTAGTAAAATTGGCCTTTCCCCAATTGAAAACTTTTACTCCTGGTCTATCTTTGCCCTTTTCCATAACTACGCTAAATCTAACTGAATTATGATCACTAGCCCCAAAATGCTCTCTCACTGATACTCCTTTCACCTACTCAGCTTCATTCCCTAAAACTAAGTCTAGAACTGCCCTCTCTCTTGTTGGGTTTGCTACGTACTGACTAAAAATGTTCTTCTGAATAGATTTTAAGAATTCTGCACCTTTTACACTTCTATCCCAGTTAATATTAGGGTAGTTGAAATCCCCTACTATAGCTGACCTATTGTTTTTGCACTTCTCAGAAATTTGCCTACATATTTGCTCTTCTAACTCCCTCTATCTATTTGGAGGTCTATAGTACACTCCCAGCAGTGTGATTGCCCCTTTCTTGTTCTTCAGTTCAACCCATATGGCCTCATTGGATGATCCTTCTAATATATCATCCCTCCTCACAGCTGTAATTGTTTCTTAAACCAATATTGCGACACCCTCTCCTTTTTTAACCCCCTCTCTATCTCGTCTGAAAACCATGTAACCAGGAGTGTTGAGCTGCCATTCCTGCCCTTCTTTCAACCATGTTTCAGTAATGGCTATGATATCATACTTCTACATGTCTATCTGTGCCCTCAGCTCATCTTCCTTATTCACTAGACTCCTTGCATTGAAGGAGATACCATTAAGCACTGCCAAACCCCTTTGTTGTCTATGTCCTAACTTTATTTTCCTCTGCCTTCCAAACTCACTTACTAATTTTCTACCTTCCATTTCCAGCTTTGTTTTTCTCCTTTCAAAATCTACGCTCAGGTTCCCATCCCCCTGCCAAACTAGTTTAATCCCTCCCAACAGCACTAGCAAATCTCCCCACGAGGATATTGGTCCTGGCCCTGTTGAGGTGCAACCCGTCCGGACTGTACAGGTCCCACCTTCCCCAGAAACGGTCCCAATGCCTCAGGAATTCTGCATCAACCCTCTAGCCACACATTCATCTGCTCTATCCTCCTATTTCTATACTCACTAGCGTGTGGCACCGGGAGTAATCCAGAGATTATTACCTTTGAGGTGCTGCTTATTAATCTCTTCCTAGCTCCGTAAAATCTGCCTGCAGGACCTCATCCCTCTTTCTACCTATGTCATTCGTACCGATATGGACCACGACCTCTGGCTGTTCACCATCCCCCCTCAGAATATCCTGCAGCCACCCAGTGACATCCTTGACTATGGCACCAGGTAGGCCACATACCATTCTGGAGTCACGTCTGCAGCCACAGAAACGCCTGTGTGTTCCCATAACTATTGAATCCCCTACCATTATTGCTTTTCTGACCTTCTTCCTCCTCCCCTGTACAGCTGAGCCACCCATAGTGCTGTGGCCTTTGCTCTGGCTGTACTCCCCAGAGGAACCATCGCCCTCACCAGTACTGAATACCAGCTAGAGAGTGAGATGCACTTAGGAGACTCCTGCACTACCTGCCTGGCCCTCCTTGTCTGACTGGTGGTCCCTATTCCCTCTCTGCCAGGAAACTCTTAAGCTACGAGGTGACCACCCCTGAAACAAGCTCTCAGCCTTGCAGATGTACTGCAGTGACGCCAGCCACTGCTCAAGCTCTGAAACTCAGAGCTCGAGCTCCTCCAACTGACAACACTTCCTGCACACATAGTTGTCCAGGACACGAGAAGCATCCTGGACTTCCCACATGGCACAGGATGTGCATTTGATGGGACTGAGGTGCCCTGCCATGCCTCTATTTATAAGACTACTAACTAAAGGGGAAAAATTCAGTATCGCCCCATTTGGGGCGCAATTATCGGCCGGGCGCAAAGATTAGCGCCTGGCGCTAATTACCGCCTCCGACTGCAAACTTGACTTTTATCGCCCCTGGAGGTGATTGGAGCGCTAAATCAGGCGCTACACATCTGTCTTAAGGCGCAAAGGCCGAGGAGCGAGGCGCTACCTCAGAGCGCTGGAGAAGCTCATGTGATGTCAGTCAGCAATGGAACACAGACACAGTGGCGGCGGCCAGTTCTTAAAGGGGAGGGTTGATCTTGCTTTCCATCCACACCCTGCTCATTGCAGCCTTGAATCTTGGCCTGGAGAGACCTGTACATCAAATCTGCTGGAAAGAACAATGGAGAGAACCAGGGACAGCGCTCAGAGTGCAGCCCCCACAGTCTCTTCTAAATCGATACAAGGAAGGGCAAATCAAAATGAATCTGCAAAGTGCTGCTCAGTACCCAAAACTCCTTCACACAGCGTTGAATCTCTCCAGAAGTCTCTCTCTCTCTCTCTCTCTCTCAGAATGCGTGGTTCAAAAATGTCACCAACAAAAAAGGCAGGAAGCGGTCGCCTTTAAATAGCGCTCTCCCAGTCCCTTCCTGACTGCAAAACGCTCCCCTCAACCTGTCGTTGCTAGCGGCAGGTGGTAAGGCAGGGGGCGCCACTCAATATCTGGTCCGGGGCGTTGCATACTCGACTGACGTCACGATCTGCCGGCGCAGGAGATCGTGGCGGTAGTGTTTAGCGCCACCGCAAAATGTCTAGTTAATTTTGCGAGGGGCGCAAATATCGCGGCGCCCGGGCGCTAGTTGCTTTGCGCCCCATTAGCGCCCTCTTAAGGTGCTAACGGGAGGTGCAACCAACCGAATTTTTCCCCCTAAATGTCTTAGTTTAACCCACTGCCCTAACGTAGAGAGAAAAAAGACAAAATTATTTACTCAAGTTTAACAAGAACCACTGAGATACTAAATATGGAGAACCTAAATATTAGATCTCTGGATACTTAACTTAGAGTCCTCCTTTTGAGTTGGATGTGAGAAACCGCCTTCCTCCTCTCCACCGAATTCCTACTATCACCAAATTCATCCACTCTGCTTGTGATCCACTCTGATTGCGATTCACCCAGCTCTGTCTCCAAGCTCTGTGCTCAAGCTCAAAAATCTAGGCTGACACTCCAGTATAATACTGAGGGAGTGCTGCACTGCCAGAGTTGTCGCCTTTCGGATGAGACATAAAACTGAGGCCCCATCTGCTCTCTCAGGTGGACGTAAAAGATCCCGTGGCACTATTTCGAAGAAGAGCAGGGGAGTTATCCCCAGTGTCCTGGCCAGTATTTATCCCTCAATCAACATCGCTAAAAACAAATTATCTGGTCATCATCACATTCCTGTTTGTGGGAGCTTGCTGTGCGCAAATTGGCTGCCGCGTTTCCTACATTACAACAGTGACTCCACTTCAAAAGTACTTCATTAGCTATAAAGCGCTTTGGGTCATCCTGAGATCGTGAAAGGCGCTGTATAAAAGCAAGTTCTTTCTTTCCTCTTTCTGATTGGCTGTCCCTACGTTTGCCATTCCCCCTGACCATGATCACATGTTTGATCGCCATTTCCTGTGCACGCCAGCAGCTCTTCAGTGTCACTCTGATTGGAATGCCAAAGACAAGACTTCTATCGGTCCACATTTCAAACACCAACTGAATTCAGATCATGCACATCATATCTGGAGCTGCAAAGTGCTCCACTGCATCGAGACACTAGGCATTCGCAACGGCCCCCTCACCCTGATTTAATGAAAACATTTACTGGGGCACAGGTCAAATAGCATTAGAAATGTTTTATTTTATATGGATCAGGTAACCACTTGAAGAGGGAGACTGTGTTAAACCTACTGTGGAGGAGAAAGTCAGAGATCAGTGTCAAACTCGCACAATACTCAGGCTCTAAGGATTAAGATAAATAACTAGCATTGTACATTGTAAATCAGATTGCAGGATTGGCAGTGCGATTGCACATCTGAAGGCGAGTACAGGCTGACCTTCTAAACGGCCAGTTCAATCAGCTGATTACTTACCCAGCCCTTTAATCTCTCCGCTTACATACTTTAAAGGGACGTAATTGAATTTTGTTTTATGTTTGTTGGCTACAGAGCATATGAAAAATGGGTATCCATGACGATGAAGACAAAAATGTGTCCTGATCCCCAGAGTGCAACTGAACCTCCTTAGGCATGTTCACCTCTCACCTCACTGTATCTGCCTGTTCCCAGATACTGGATATTGGCACTGTTCACTCACTCTCTCTCTGGTAAGAGAAAATAAAGCGAAACTATTGAGAGGGTGGGTTATCCCAGTCTCTATAGCAATAGGCAATAAATTATAGTTTAACAGAGCCCACTCATTTCGCTACACATGTTGGGACAGCCCCCTCCTCCAAACCTTATTCCTGTGCCGGAAAGGGAAATCACTGAATCGTCCAATACCCAAACAGGGCAACAACAGAAGGAGAGAGCCTCCGAGGAATAGAGGCAGATACATGGGGGTAGGAGCCCTGCTCCAATTCTTGGTCAGTTTGCGATTCGTCTGAGCTGACACCATCCGTGAAGTACTGGTAGATGCTGCTGTGAATTTAAAAGATACAAGTACAGTGCCATAGAATCATACAGCACAGAAGGAGGCCATTCGGATCCATTGGCCGGAATTTTGCCGGCGCTCAGGGGGCGGGATTGGAGGTGGGACATCTGGCAAAATCGCAAAGATTGACAGCGGATCGGAAACCCGCTGTCAAGCCGCCTCCAAACAATCTTCCCAGGTGTCGGGTCCCCGATTTGCGCATGGACCCGACACCTAGCGGCGGGAAGAGGATTATAGGCACTTAACTGCTTGTTAACAGGTTGTTAACAGGCAGTTAAGAGGCTTTTTGCAATTTTGACAGGTTTACTGCGGGCTTCCCGACATCCGGACACCACGCCAGGTAAGTGTGGCGTGCTGTGGGTCTACTGTAATGTTTCTGCATTGATGACAGCTGCAGAAGTGGTGTGAAGGATCCAATGGTACACTGGTGAGTTTCAGAGGTAAGAAAATGTTGGGAAACTCATTTTAATGTATTTACACTTTTCTGTAGGTGACAAGTTTTGGATTTTGTGTGTAGTCTCACCTCATTGGGAGAACCTCTCTCACCAGTGACAGATCGCTTCTGTAACCTCACCTTCAGCTGCCATCTGTTCTAGCCTAAGGAGGGAGTCACTGGAGAGCCTGGGTGCAAGGGCTCACTTTTGTACAGTGATTGTCAGTGTTTGCAGCACCTCAATGCTGTCAAACACTGAAAAATCAGCTGTGAAAAAAAATTGTGCATGGCCCCTTTAAGAAAACCGGCAGATGACGTGTCATCAACTGACGTCATCTGACACCGGCTTCCTCATAATTGGCCGGCAAGCCCGCAGGGCAGGTTTAACAAGGCCAATTGACGCAAAATCGCGTCTGTGCGCCTGATGTAATTGGGGGCGGGACTGGAACCCGGAAGGCAGCTGTCCCGCCCCCAAGCCGCATCGATAGGAAAAATCGCGGCCCTTGCGCCTCTGCCGGTATTTTGAAAGAGCTATCCAATTACTTTCACTGTCCTGCTCGTCACCCATAGCTCTGCAAATGTTTTTGTTTCAAGTGTTTATTCAATTGCCTTTTGAAAGTTACTATTGAATCTGCTTCCACCAGCCTTTCAGGTAGTGCATTCTTATGGCCAGTTAGCATGTAATCGGATGGATATGCCTTTTGAGTGCACTGATGAAGCAGGAGAAATAATAAACAAATGACAGTGACAACATTCTGGTTGTACAGTTCAGCTCAATGCAAAATGAGTGGTTCAATAGGCTCTCGAAACATTACAGAGGACAAGGGATGAGTCTGATCCCTCAGAGGGATGATCCATTAGTAGGATGAAATTGATCTTTACCAGTAGCATAATAGGAGCTCACAGTGAATGGGCAGCCCTGTTTGAAGCCAATGGAAAAGAAAATTGGGCACGTGTAAAACGGCTGCCGAGCCGCGATGTGTCTGTTTCACACTAATGGCAAAGATTAATTTTACCCCCTAGGACTCTTCAGTCTGAAGAAGAGCGGACTTTAGAAAAGTGTTGAGGTCCTTCAGGCAGAGTTTCAGGAGCTAGGAAAAAGATTTTTTTTTTAATAAAGGACTTCCGAGGTAGTAATCCGAGGATTGCTCCAGTGCCACGTGCTTGAGAGAAGAGAAATAAGAAGGTAAATGCGTGGATGGAGAAATGGTGCAGGAGGGAGGATTTCAGATTGTTGAGGCATTAGGATTGGTTCTGGGGGACGGGGCACTTGCATAAGGTGGACGGGTTGCACCTGAACAAAGCTGGAGCCGATGTTCTCGCTGAGAGGTTAACTCGTACTGTTGGGGAGGGTTTAAACTAATTTGGCTGGGATGGGGAAACCAGAGGGGTACCAGGAAATAGCAGAAAGGAGCAGAAGTGAGATAAGAGGACAGAGAGATGTAAACAGCAGTAAAATTAGAAATATCCCCAAAATTGCAGGGACCAGATTGAGGAAAATAGCAAAAGTGAGGAAGGAGGTATTGAACTGTATGTACGTCAATGTCCGTAGTGTAACTAATAAGGTTGGTGAACTGCAGGCTCAAATTGCTACATGGGATTATGACGTGGTTGCATTAACAGAGACATGGCTCAAACAAGGCCAGGAATGGGTTCTTAATATTCTTGGTTACCAAGTATTCAGGAATGATAGAGAAGGAAAAAGATGAGGGGGCGTGGCAGTATTGATTAAGGATGATATTAAAGTTCTAAATAGAAAGGATTTACTCGATGGTTCAAGGACTGAATCTATTTGGCTTGAGTTGAGGAACAGATGGGGAGCTGTTACATTGTTGGGAGTTTTTTTTACAGAGCTCCAAACAGTAAGATGGAGATAGATGAGCAAATTTGTCGGCAAATTTCAAAGGTGTGTAACAAAAATACAGTAGTAATATTAGGAGACTTTAATTACCCTAATATAGACTGGGAAAAACATAGTGCTAAAGGTAGGGAGGGAGGGAGGGGAATTTCTGATATGTGTACAGGAGCACATACTCAATCAATATGGCTCCAGTCCCAATGAGGAAGGAAGCAGTGTTGGATCTGGTTCTGGGAAATGAAATAGGGCAAGTGGAGAGTGTTACAGTAGGAAATCATCCAGGTAACAGTGACCACAACATCATTTGGTTTAAAGTAGTTATGGAAAGAGACCAGAAAATATCAAAAGTAAAAATGCTCAACTGGGGAAGAGCTAATTTCAGTGATTTAAGAAGGGACCTAGCACAGGTAGATTGGAAAAGGCGATCGCAGGGTAAAACAGTAACGGAGCAATGGAGGGCATTCAGGGAAGAGAGAGTTCAGGTGCAAACTAAGTATATTCCTTTGAAGGGAAAAGGTAGAGCATCCAAAGCTAATGCACCCTGGATGACAAAGGAAATAAAAGTATAAATTAAACAGAGAAAGGAGGCTTATGACAAATGCCAGGAGTAAGATTCAATTAATAACCAGGAAGATTAAGAAAGTACAGGAGGGAATTGAAAAAGTTAAAACAAAGAGAGGTTACGAGAAAAGATTAGCAGGCAACATTAAATTGAACCCTAATACATTTTATAAACATATAAAGTGTAAACAGTTAGCTAGAGAAAAAGTTGGCCTTATTAAGAACTCAAAGAGAAACCTTATAGTCATAGGGGTAAAAATTCAGTTGGTTGCGCCTCCCGTTAGCGCCTTAAATGGGCGCTAATGGGGCGTTAAGGCGCTAACGCCTGGGCGCAGCGCTGTTTGCGCCGCTCGAGAACTTAACTTGAGATTGTGCGGCAGCGCTAAAACTTACCGCTGCGACCACCTGCGCGCGCAGATTGTGACGTCATTCTGTGGTGCAACGCCCTTGGGGCGCCCCGGAGCGGAAATTGAGTGGCGCCCCCTGCCTTACCGCCTGGCGCTTCCAACGACCGGAAGACTGGAACGTTATCAATCGGTCTGGGGCTGGGGGGGGCGCTATTTAAAGGGGGCCTCTTCCTGTCTTTTTCTGTGGTCGACATTTATGCACCACTCGTTCTGAGAGAGAGAGAGAGATTCGGAGAGAGAGAGAGAGAGACTTCTACATTGACTCAACGCTTTGTGAGGTAGTTTTGCCTAGTTCATCCTAACTTTGCTACTACTTTCGTTGCTGTACCTCATTACTTTTCTGGCAAAGAGAAGATGGGGGCTGCAATGATTGGGGGCGTCGTCCTGCTCCAGCTCAATCGGAGCAGAGTGAGACGCAGACAGAGAGTGGCAATGATGGCCAGACGGAGGAGGCCCATCAGGCGCATGTACAGGAGAGCTTACCCTCCCAGGGTATATCGTGAACAGCTCTCCTACATCCACATGTCCGAGGAGCTGTGTTTGCGAAGGCTGCGATTCAGCAAGGAGGTGGTCACTGAGCTCTGCCACCTGCTGCAGCCAGATCTGCAGCCTCAGCTGAGGTCCAGGACGTCTCTGTCGGTGGCAGTGAAGGTCACAGTGGCCTTGAACTTCTACGCCACTGGCTCATTCCAAGCTGCTGTTGGGGACCTCGCCAATATCTCCCAGTTTGCGGTGCATCGCTGCATTCGGCAGGTCACCAATGCCCTCTTCACAAGGAGACGAGACTTCATCTCCTTCCCTATGACCCCAGACAAGCAGCATGACCGTGCTATGGGCTTTGCGAGGGTAGCGGGCTTCCCCATGGTGCAGGGCGCCATTGACTGCACGCATGTGGCTTTGCGTGCTCCGCGAGAGAATGCAGAGGAGTTCCGGAACAGAAAGGGGTTCCATTCCTTGAATGTGCAGTTGGTCTGTGACCACAGACAGGTGATTCTCGCTGTCAATGCCCACTATCCGGGCAGCTGCCACGATGCTTTCATCCTGCGCCAGAGTACTGTGGCAGAAATTTTCGAGGCACCGCATCAGCCAGTTGGTTGGCTTCTGGGGGACAAGGGGTACGCATTGAGCACCTGGCTGATGACACCGCTCCGTGCGCCAAACACCCCTGCTGAGCTGCGGTACCAGGAAAGCCAACAAGCAACGAGGAACATTATTGAGCGCACAATCGGCGTGCTCAAACAACGATTCCGCTGTCTGGACCATTCCGGAGGAGCCCTGCAGTACTCGCCTGAGCAAGTTTCCAAATTCGTAGTGGTGTGCTGCATGTTGCACAACATGGCAATCCTCAGGACGCAGCCAATGCCACCAGGCCTTGCAGCACCACAAGAGGAGGAGGAGGAAGAGGAGGAACAGGCCGAGGACGATGATCAGCAGCAGCACCAAGGCAGGAGGGCGGCCCACAATGGTCAAACTGCAAGGGCCGTCCGTCAACGACTAATAGCAAGCCGCTTCTAGGACCCCTGCCAGTGCTACAAACACGAATCAACCCAGCACGCAACCCCTAAGCCGGCCAAGGCACCAATAATTCCAACCACCAGCCATGTATATTTTGAATACAGAAACTTATTTATTGTACAAACTCTGTGTGTGTCAATTCCTCATGAGAAACTCATAGAAATAAACACCAAAAAACAGTCAATAACATAACTGGTTCTCACAACCTGGAGATAATGTCCAAAACACTAAACAAAAGTTGGGCCATGAACCTCGGCCTTTAATAAAAAAATGACCAGCATTTTGGCACACATCCTACTTTTTGCCCTTCGAGGGTGATCTCCTTCCCTTGCGCACTTCCCCCCTTCTAACCCTACTGCTCCTCCGTAATGGGACCTCAGTGGCTGCAGCAAGGCTGGTGGAAGGCTGCTGCTTGTCAGACCCTGACACTGCAGATGCCCCTGAAGGCCGGCCTCGACCACTTCTGGGCCTGGAGGGCCCGGCTGCAGACTGCACCAACTCTGCATGGGCGGCAGCAGTCTGTCCTACAGGCGGTGGCAAGTGCAGTGGAGAAGTGACAGTGTTGGCAGCAGGAATGCTGTCATCGTGAGAGAGGACAGCAACTCCCTGCTCGCCCGACACACTGGCACTCCCACGGGGCAGCACTTCAGCATCCGGAGCAATTTGCCTGAGAACAGATTGCTGGCCTGCTGCGGCGCGGTGACAGCCCCGGGGACATGTGCACGAACCATCGAGGATGGCAGCAGTCAGTGCTCGCGTGGCCTCAATCTGAGTCTGCATGAGAGCAGGCTCAGATGGGTTCCTGGCAGCCAGTGACTGAATTGCAGCAGTAAGCTTTAGTGTGGCATCCGCCTGTGCTACAGCGAAGTGCTCCACACTCCTTGCCAGTGCCTCAATGCATTCGGGCACCCTTCCCACTGCACCCATGAGCTCAGTGTGCATGACCACCGCCTGGCTGTTCATTTCTGCAATCATCCGCTCCTCCTCTGCGTCCATTGCATTAGGAGTGTCTGGCATACTCTCCCTCTGGGGAGAAGGCTCCCGTTCTTCCCTCCCCCCCCCATGGCGTTGCTGCAGCCCGCTGGGTCCTGGAACTTCACCATCATCAGCCCCTTCCCCCCTGCTCCCCCGTTCTTCCCTCCCCCCCCCATGGCGTTGCTGCAGCCCGCTGGGTCCTGGAACTTCACCATCATCAGCCCCTTCCCCCCTGCTCCCCTCCGGGGAAGGCGTGTTCCCAGTGTGGCCATGGGCTTCCTCGGGAGAGGGTGGCACTGATGCTCCGGCTTCCTCCTCAGCTGCAGCATCACTCCCAGTGGCAGCTTCAGGGACCATCTCCTCAGCTGGTGAATCACCATCTGAAAGCAGGGAGGTACAAGAGTGGCTTTAGCGTGAGGACAGGGTGGCAGTAAGGGAGGAATAAGTGCAGCGAGTTAGCAAGTTGGATTGAAAGTGTCAAAGGCTGGTATTGTGAGGGACAAGTGGAAGGACAGAGGACAAAAAGGTGATGACCTTACCATTGCTGTCCACAACGGGGTCGGCGTCTCCAGTGGCGACGGGACCGATCACCCGGCTTGCCACAATCCTGTGGACGCGCTCCTCCAGATCGCTGAGGGGTTGCAGCTGAAGCCGCCCTCCACCCGTCCGTTGCTGCTGTTTCCGATTATGAGCCAGCTTAGCCTGCAAGAAAAAGGACAGCATCTGAGTCAATATACAGCCATGGTCTTGCCTGCTGTGCCTCCCATAGGTGAATAGCCCTTACAATATGCAGCCA
Source organism: Squalus acanthias (assembly GCA_030390025.1). Classification (NCBI taxonomy): domain Eukaryota; kingdom Metazoa; phylum Chordata; class Chondrichthyes; order Squaliformes; family Squalidae; genus Squalus; species Squalus acanthias. Next base: position 130,174,024 of record CM059433.1, read on the forward strand.
TGGTCTTGCCTGATGTGCCTCCCATAGGTGAATAGCCCTTACAATATGCAAAGTGTGGAATGTGTGTGTGTGTTTGATGAAAGGGCCATAGGTGTTGGATGAGTGTTGTGCATTGGGGTTTTAAGACCCTCTGGCCATAGAGTGAGGTTGAGATGGAGGGATGGAGAGGTATTGAGAAAAAGCCACTCACCCTGACGACCCGAGTGAGGTCGTTGAACTTCTTGCGGCACTGGACATGGGTCCTGGGCACCATGCTCCTGGAGGAGACGCTCTGAGCCACCTCCCTCCACACTCTTCTGAACTCGCGTGGCAAAGGCCTCCTGCCACTCTCTGGGAACAGCATGCATCGTCTGCGCTCCACTGCGTCAACCAGAGCATCCAAGGCCCGCTCGGTGAAGCGATGAGCGCGTTCTCTCACCCTCTCCATTCTTGGCAGCAAAATGGATTACAGGTCTCTCCAGGCTGAGATTCAAGGCTGCAATGAGCAGGGTGTGGCTGGGGAGCAAGTGGCCCCCCCCGCTTTAAGAAGTGTCCGGCGTCAGTGTGTCTGTGTTCCCGCGCTAACTGGCAGCAGCTGCGCTGCGCTCGTGCGCTGAGTTAGCGCCTCACTCCTAGGCCTTTGCGCCTTAAGAGAGGTGTGCAGCGCCTAATTTAGCGCTCCACTCACCTCCCGGGGCGGTAAAAGTGAAGTTTCCTGTCAGTGCCGATAATTAGCGCCAGGCGCTAATATTTGCGCGCGGACGATATTTGCGCCCCAAATGGGGCGCGACCTAATTTCTACCCCATAGAGTCATAGAGTTATACAGCACAGAAAGAGGCCTTTCGGCCCATCGTGTCCACGCCGGCCATCAAGCCCTATCTATTCTAATCCCATTTTCCAGCACTTGGTCCGTAGCCTTGTATGCTATGGCATTTCAAGTGCTCATCTAAATGATTCTTGAATGTTGTGAGGGTTCCTGCCTCTATCACCCTTTCAGGCAGTGAGTTCCAGATTCCAACCACCCTCTGGGTGAAAAAGTTCTTTTCTATCTACCCTATCTATGCCCCTCATAATTTTGTACACCTCAATCAGGTCCCCCCTCAGCCTTCTCTGCTCTAAGGAAAACAACCCCAGCCTGTCCAGTCTCCCTTCATAGCTGAAACACTCCAGCCCAGGTAACATCCTGGTGAATCTCCTCTGCACCCTCTCCAATGCAATCACATCCTTCCTATAGTGTGGCGACCAGAACTGCACACAATATTCCAGCTGTGGCCTAACTTAGCGTTTTGTACAGCTCCATCATAACCTCCCTGCTCTTATATTCTATGCCTCGGCTAATGAAGGCAAGTATCCCATATGCCTTCTTAACCACCTTATCTACCTGTCCTGCTGCCTTCAGGGATCTATGTACATGCACACCAAGGTCCCTCTGATCCTCTGTCCTTCCTAGGGTCCTACCATTCATTGTGTATTCCCTTGCCTTGTTAGTCCTCCCAAAATGCATCACCTCACACTTTTCAGGGTTAAATTCCATTTGCCACTGTTCTGCCCATCTGACCAACCCGTCTATATCGTCCTGTAGCCTGAGGCTTCCCTCCTCGCTATTTACCACTCCACCAATTTTCATGTCATCTGCGAACTTACTGATCATACCTCCTACATTCATATCTAAATCATTAATATACACTTCATGTAGATGCAAAGGATGAGGACATGGCTAAAGGATTAAATGAGTACTTTGTATCTGTCTTCACAAAGGAAATGGATGATGTGAAGGTTACACTAAAAGAGGAGAGGGAAGTTATGGACAGTAATAGATAGAGAAGACATGCTAAAAAGATCATCATTATTGAAAGTTGGTAAGTCACCTGGTCCAGATGGAATGCATCCTAGGTTGCTGAAAGAAGCAAAGGTAAAAATAGCAAAGGCATTGGTCACAATCTTTCAATCCTCATTGGATACAAGAGTAGTGCTGGAGACTGGATGGTTACTAATGTTATACCACTATTCAAGAAATGAGAAAAGGATAAGCCAAGAAACTATAGGCTAGTCAGCCTAACATCGGTGGTGGGGAAGTTATTGGAAACCATTATCAGGGACAAAATAAACTTTCATTTGGAAAGGCATGGGTTAGTCAAGGAGAGCCAGCATGGATTTGTTAAAGGCAAATCGTGTCTGACTTACTTGATTGAATTCTTTGATGAGGTAACAGTGAAGGTTGATCAAAGTTGTGCAGTAGATGTTGAATATATGGACTTTCGGAAGGCATTCGACAAAGTGCCACAGAGGAGGCTTATTAAGAAGATGGAAGCGCATGGAATTAAAGAGGAAAGTGGTGGTTTGGGTACAAAATTGGCTCAGTGACAGGAAGCACAGGGTGGTGGTGGATGGATGTTTTTCAGACTGGGAGGTGGTTTGCAGTGATGTTCTCCAAGGTTCAGGTTTGGGTCCATTAATCTTTTCAATTTTTATAAACAACCTACACTTGGGTATAGGGAGCAGCGTTATAAAGTTTGCAGATGATACAAAACTTGGCAAAGTAGTAGATAATGATAGGCTTCAGAATGAAATAGACAGGATGAGGAAATGGGCAGAAGCATGGCAGATGGAGTTCAATGCAGAGAAGTGTGAGTGATGCACTTTGGGAGGACTAATATGGAAAGACAGTATACTATAAATGGCACAATTTTGAATAGTAGAGATGCACAGAGAGACCTTGGTGTCCACATACACCGAGGGGGTGAAATTGGATGCCTTTGCATCTCCTGTTAGCGCTCCTGGGTTTGCGACCGGGCGCGGCGCTGACATCGACTCCCGCCATATTCGGCAGGAGTTTTGCGGTGGCGCTACAGCATTGCGCCCCGATCTCCTTTGCCCAGAGATCGTGACGTCATCGCCATGCACATCACCCCGGTCGCGGACTGGGCCCGAAAGTGACTTCAGCCCCTTGCAGCAGCACCGGTCAAAAACACCGACAGCTGCAGGAGGCGTGCATCGGGCGGCCAGCCGCTTCGGGGCGATGATTAAAGGCGAGGTGGCCGAGGTAAGTAAAAAAAAAACTTACCTTTCTTGTTCCCGATTTTTCCGCGGGTTTCTGCCTGTGATCGATCAGTCCGGCACTCTGCTCGAGTACCGGGCTGATTGCGCGGGATCGCGGCTGCCTTGATGGTCCAGGTAAGTACTTTTCCCATTTAAGGGAGGGAAGGAGCCTTTGAACGTGGCAGCGCTGCACAGCCCAGTGTACAGCGCTGCTGAAGTCTCCGCCCCGCCTGCTGCTGATTGCGCTCCAAGAAGAAAGTGGAGCGCTTGATTTAGCACTCCACTTCCTTCCTGGAGCGCAAAGCCGAATTTTTTAAAAGTTTAGAAACGCTAGCACCTGGCGCTAATTTTCTCAACTTTTAAAATTCAGCACCCCAAACGGGGCTATAATGAATTTCTCCCCCAGAATCCTTAAAGATGGCAGGGAAATTGGTGAGGAAAAGGATATGGGTTACTTGGGTTTATAAATATAGGAATAGAATATAAAAGCAAAAAGATCATGTTAGAACTTTATAAATCACTGGTTAGGCCTCAGCTGGAGTATTGTGGACAATTCTGGGCTCCACACATCAGGAAAGATGTCAAGGACTTAGAAAGGGTGCAGAGGAGAGTTACCAGGATGTTACCAGGGATGAGGGACTTCAGTTATGAGGAGACGTGGAAACGTTTGGACTTTTCTCCTCGGAACAGAGAAGGTTAAGAGGTGACCTAATAGAGGTTTTCAAGATGATGAGAGGTTTTGATAGAGTAGAGAGAGAAAAACTATTCTCTCTGGCGAGTGGGTCAATAACCAGAGGTCATAGATTTAAAATCATTGGCAAAAGATCTAGAGGGGAGACGAGGAGAATTTTTTTCACTCAGAGTTGTCGGGATCTGGAACGCTCCACCTGAAAAGGTGGTGGAAGCTGATCCCATAAATAATTTTAAAAGGGAGTTGGATGGGTCCTTGAGGATGAGGAACTTACAGGATTACGAACAAAAGGCAGGGATGTGGGCCTAAGCATGACTGCTCTTTCAAAGAGCCAGCACAGGCACGACGGGCAGAATGGCCTCCTCCTGTGTTGTAAGTTTCTATGATTCATAGAAGTGTGAAAGATACTTAATAGGGCAGAAAAAGTGAACCTGGAGAAAATCTTCAGATAGCCCAAGGCAAGAGGGCGCAGATTCCGTGCAGTGAAGGGCAAGTTTGGGACAGATGCCGCCAAGCATTTCTTTACAGGGCTGGATTGAGGTGCCAGGAAGGGTGGTTGGGACCGTGATATTTAAGAAACAGAAGACGGAAGGCTTGGTATTCTGGAACGATGAGTTCAAATGGTCTGAAGGGCATTTAACCCTTTGAGCCTAACCTGCGATCTTGTAAAGAAAGAATAAGAAGACAGAGAGAGAAGCAAACGGTAAGAAAAAAGAGACTGGAAAAAGGAGAATGTTTTCACAGATAGAAAGCAACTGAAACAACAACAAAAAAAAAGACTTGATAAAGAAGAAGCAGAGAAATAAAAAATGAATGCTTTCCTCTGCTGATTTATTTTTCCGTCTTCCATGCCATCCCCTGCAAGAAATTGGGCTTGGGATTAGCCCCGGGATTCCAGCAACACTATTCTATAGCCTGACCCAGTGGATGCAGTCTATTTCATGTCCATGCCCCATGGGGAAGTAACCACTCTCAGCGGTAGCACGGTTCAGTTTGTGGACTGACCATGTTCCGAGATTCATGGGCATGGATCTGTATTCCATCACTCTGTAGTACAGCATGGTGGAAGTATTCATGAGCGCGGTCCGATCCTTGGACAACATGCCGCTTGAGATAGTGAACCTTGTTACATTTTAATTGAGTAACCCTGCTGTACTGCTCAGCCTGATGGTGTGTATCCAACTCTAGCCGACCGATCGCTGTGTCATTTGTGCTTGGCCAACTCTTCTGTTTTGTACTAGCTTCCTGGAGATTTTATGAAATATCTCCGCAAAACTGTAACCTGACTACGACCATATGTTATGTACTCACAACGCATACTGTGTTCAGCATTAAAACAAACGGGTTATTGACTTGCGTATATGGCCAGAACATTCTGACCCTCAACGTCATTCAAAATAAATGACTAGTTCAAACTAACACAAACACTTCTTACTCATATCCTAGCCCTCAAGTATCATTCGTGCTGCTTTGAGCCTAGTGCAACTACCCTGATAACGAACATGAGTTTAAGGTTTGGCCCCATTACTTGACACCAGTACTCTTGCAGATTAATATCCTAATGCAGATGAATGCCACAACCCTAATACTGCACTGGCAATGGTCCAGAACTATTTGACCTGCTATGGCTACTGGTGCTGGTTCAAGTTTAGGACTATCACCTAGTCCATCAGTGCACCGTGGCTGCAGTGTGTACCATCTACAAGATGCACTGCAGCAACTCGCCAAGGCTTCTTCGGCAGCACCTCCCAAACCCGCGACCTCTACCACCTAGAAGGACAAGGGCAGCAGGCGCATGGGAACAGCACCACTTCCAAGTTCCCCTCCAAGTCACACACCATCCTGATTTGGAAATATATCGCCGTTCCTTCATCGTCGCTGGGTCAAAATCCTGGAACTCCCTCCCTAACAGCACTGTGGGAGTACCTTCACCACACGGACTGCAGCGGTTCAAGAAGGCAGCTCACCACCACCTTCTCAAGGGCAATTAGGGATGGACAATAAATGCTGGCCTTGCCAGTGATGCCCAAATCCCAGGACCGAATAAAGAAAATCTTTGCTGTAATTTCTACACTGGCACTGGTATAGTAATAACTGGGTATGTAAATTATTTCTATGTCGTTATTATGGCAGTCTCTGGTGGCCTGTGACATTTTTTCAATTGGATTACTGCCTTATAATCAATACCAGTCATTAGTTTAGCGATATAAAATAAATTACATACACCACTTGATGAGATTACAGCCTTGCAGTTGCTCACAGTTATCCATTACTCTCTATATATCATTTTTTTAATATTCAGTGGGAGAAAAAATGGTGCAGCAAACAAACAGCAAGAAGGACAGATGTCTCACAGATCTGATGCTGGTGGGTGCTGCGAATGGTCAGTGTGGCTTTAGACTGTACCAAGTCCAGGAATCTATTACTAAAACACATGCTTCCACTTCTGCCCTATTGTCCGCCCTCACCTCTACTTTAGCCCCACCATCTACATTTTCATTACCTCAAGACTTCACATTTCCAATGCCCTCCTCACAGGCTTCCCTAGTTCCACCCTGCACAAATTCCAACTCATCAAAAACTCCACCACTCCATCCTGTGGCACTAAGTCCTGCTCATCTATCCACCTTGATGATGTGCAATGGCTCCCTGTCTCTCAACACACCGAATTCTTGTCCTCCTTTAAAAATTCCTCCATGGCCTCACCTCACCCTACCTCTGCAGCCTACGCCATCCCTCCATCGCTATGGGGGTCCTGTGGTCTTCCATCTCTGGCAGCGGTGCATCCCTTCCTCCCAGTGTTTCTCCATTGGAGGCAGACTCTCTGGATCTAAACTCCTACTCCCCACATGCCCCCCCCCCCCAACTCTTTGCCTTGCTAATTCCCTCTGTACTTTTAAACTCTCCTGAAAACCTATCTTGTCTGTCTATGCTTTCAGTTACCACTCTTGGTTCTTGTACTATCACTTGGTTCATTCTCTTTGACCTGAAGCGAGTTGGGATGTTTTATCATATCAACAAATATAAGTTACTGTTGAATAGGAAGATGGGTCTTCCCTGCAGCATGCTGAAATATTCCAGTACTAGGCAGATGTAGACTTTATGGAATATTGTAGTTATCAATAGCGATAAGTGAACGATTCCCACATTCCACCAAATTTTCCAACCATTTATTTGCCCCAGGGTAAATCAGATATGAATATCATGTTAAAGGTTGTAACTTGAAACTTACAAAAGTAGACCCTGCCAGTTACCATAGAGATGTGTGTATAAATTGTCCCCAAACTGTAACCCTCACCAGGAAAACAAATACTTATCCATTTCAATATAAGTTGCCGCAATGCCGAATCAAAATTATTTTTTCTGTCAAAAAAAAATAAAAGGAGTAGCTCGAAGAATTTTTTCCCTGTGTTCGGAGATGGAATGCTTTACCAGAGGAGCCTCTTGATGCCAAGTCAAATGTGGCTTTAAAGGAGTATTTAGGCACTTGAAATAGAAAGATACCTAAAGGGCCTGGGAGATGGGATTAGAGCAGCTAGGTCTGGAGTGGAGCAAACACCAGCACAGGTACGATGGGTTGAAAGGTCTCCTTACACATCGGACGTGCAGTCTGTATGACATTGACTTTGTCCACGGAAGAGAACTGCTACTCTTAATTACTGCCTGTACTGGTTGTCTTTCACAAGGAGTGTTAAACACTATGTTCAGGCTGGTGTCATCAGCAAAGGGAACAATGTAACTTTGAAGAATTCCACCATTGATCAGGACGAGAAGCAAAGCTTGGCCATGCCGCTTCCCTCAGAGACTCCGGCATAATTGTTGAAATCAGAAGAAAAAAAAGTATTTATCGCCACCCGACGTTTTCATCCATCTGTTTGAGCATCTGACCAGATATGTTGCAAGAGCCTAGCTTTTCAATGAGACTAGGATGTGCTATCCTATCCAACGCTCCAGCCACTTGAAGCTGTCGCTTCATGCTGGCCATCAAGAGAATGACTCCATTTCTGGGCTAGCAGATTGGGAGCATCACTGAATGACAAAACAAATTGAACCCCTCGATTAGATTCCAGCCTGTAATCACTCCCAGGTATCCATTATTCTATATATAAACCTTCCGAACCCCTCGATTAGATTCCAGCCTGTAATCACTCCCAGGTATCCATTATTCTATATATAAACCATCTGAACCCCTCGATCAGATTCCAGTCTGTAATCACTCCCAGGTATCCATTATTCTATATATAAACCTTCTGAACCCCTCGATTAGATTCCAGCCTGTAATCACTCCCAGGTATCCATTATTCTATATATAAACCATCTGAACCCCTGGATTAGATTCCAGCCTGTAATCACTCCCAAGTATCCATTATTCTATATATAAACCATCTGAACCCCTCGATCAGATTCCAGCCTGTAATCACTCCCAAGTATCCATTATTCTATATATAAACCATCTGAACCCCTGGATTAGATTCCAGCCTGTAATCACTCCCAGGTATCCATTATTCTATATATAAACCATCTGAACCCCTCGATTAGATTCCAGTCTGTAATCACTCCCAGTTATCCATTATTCTATATATAAACCATCCGAACCCCTCTATTAGATTCCAACTCTCTAATGAGGAATCCATTGTTCTCCTTAACCCTAAATTACCCGAGATATACTAGTTGTACAGTTGAAATCAGTTGTTTTAGCAGAGGTGTTAACCCGTCGATCTTAAACAGGCTGGAGCCTCCAAGAAAGTAATTTCAAAGGTGCATGTCGGGGATTGTTGTGCTGTTATACCTTCGGTACAAATACTAGTTTGACACAAGCATAACCTAATAGTGTGTGATATACTACTCCTTTAAGATTCCGTCCTTGAGGCGCTGGCCTGCGAAATATATGCTTTGCCTGTCACACTGAGTTCTAAGTGTTCTTTAACTAATGCCAAAGACTACAATTGAGTTATGGGCCTTTTCACTAGTAATTCAATGTCATGGGTGAGCAGTTTTCCACTGGGTAGAGGAATACAATTTCCCATTGAAAGCTATATCACGGGTTCTATTACTTTACTGCAGTGTTTGGTCAGATGGAAACCACAAAAAGCTCTGCTGATCTGCTCAACAAATAATTTTCCATTATTTTTTAACAAGACAACAAAGCCCAATAATATATTACTTTTTCCATATACGAATCCACAGAAGCTTCACACAAATTTCCTGTCAGATATTTGTCTGGTAAGCTCATCCGATGGAGCGCACTCACTTCCAACATGTGCGCCCTTAATGCGAGACAGCTGTCGCGTCCGGCCTTCGTACTAATGCACAAAGAGGCAGCTGCCACTGAGTCCGACCCTCTGCCCTTGACCTTTGGCCCTCGGCCGGCTGTTAAATACAATTAGAGATGAATAGAGCGTGCTCCTGGGGGCTGGAGTAGGTGGGGGATTGCGGGGGGAGGGCGGCGGTGGGGGGCCTGGGGGGGAGACGTTTAGAGAGTTCTCACAGGTGGTCCCAAACGCACAGTCTTTGATGCACTAGTTGGAACAAAAAGCATCATGGGAATGTGGCCCAGTGTAAAAAAAAGGCAATGACATCTGGGCAATTTCTTGTACTCTCTCCAATCCTTTTCATCCTTTCTACAAAGCTGTCAGAGAAAATGAAAACCTCTCCTTCTGATTAACCGCTCTACTAGTGTATAGACAAAAGTGCCGACAGTGGAGGGGGGCGGGGAATATAACAACAACAACTTGTATTTATATAGTGCCAACACTCCCAAGAAGTTTAAATTCTCTCCCATTCAGCACCAGGTATAGCTTCCCTGGTGGCTCAGTTGGGAAGGACTCTGTCACGGACAGGCTCAGCTGTGGCACCACAGTCCAATAGCAGTGGAAAAATGAAGGAAAATCAGGTGGCAAGGCTTACAGCTGCATCCCCACCCCTAGCAGCGTCGATCTAGATTTCCCTCGCTCCCACCACTGCAGGCCGTCTGACCCCAGACCGCCCTCACCGCCTGGTACATGACAATGGGGAGTCTTCCCCCACTGCTCCTCTCGGCCCTGGGATGAGAGAGGGATGGTGGTAGATCCCGGGGGCAGCTTCGGAAAGTCCATTGAATCCTCCTTTAGGAAGGACAGGGCTCACTAGTGGGACCTACCTCCCCTCTGCCTCCAAAACCTTTGCCCTCGTCTCATTCTGAGACCATACAACTGCGCCGATCTTCGGGCCTCTTGTGCCCTATTTTAAACTTGTCCCCCTCCTCTACACCCACAGCGGTCCTGCTGCATCTTCCCTCCCCCGGCAGTGGCAAGCTCCAACCTTGCTGACGGCAATCCCACCGGGAGCCCAACCCAGGAAAACAGGCTGGGGGTCACGGCAAGGGCCAAGGCACCAACAGAGGTCCTGCCCAGTCCTCTGCCAGGTGGAAAATCCCAGCCTTGTTGTCTAGGTTCTCTTGTGAGGAATGGCCACTCGGACAACAACAACTTGCATTTATATAGCGCCTCTCAGGTGCTAAAACGTCCTAACGAGCTTCACACAAGTGTTAACAGACAAAGAATAACTGACACCGAGCCAAAGAAGGTAGACATTAGCACTGGTGGCCAAAGGCTTGGTCAAAGAGGTAAGTTTTATGGAGCGACTTACAGGAGGAGGGAGAGAGGTGGCGAGGCAGAGCGGTTTAGGGAGGGAATTCCAGAGTTCAGAGCTTAGACAGCCGAAGGCACGGCCACCAATGTTGGGGCGAAGGAGGTGGGGGATGGACCAGAGGCCTGTGTTGGAAGAACGCAGAGTTCTCGGAGGGCTGTAGGCTCTGTTCCCGGCCGCGTGGCCACGCAGTAATCACAAAGATCTTGCGCAGGCCGCTCACCGGCTTTTACATTGCAACTATCGTGTACGCACAGAAATTTAAAGGGACCACACATTAAAAGAAACAGGCTGCGCAGAACAAAGTGCAGTTTACAGGGAGCATTGGTTGTTTGGCTAGGGTCGACTTTAAGGAGCATCTTATAGGAGGTTACAGAGACAGGGAGGGGTGAGGCCATAGAGAGATTTGAACAAGAGGATGAGAATTTTCAATTTAAGGACATGATACTGGAGGGCAGTCAATACTTGTGAAACTGTAGCCTAGCAAGGAGTCAGTTGGGGGGTGGGGGAGGTGGTAATGGGGGGGGGGGCGGCAGATAGGGGAAGATTGCAGATAAAAGTAAAAGCCCTTCAGATAGAAAGATTTCAAGGCACCTCACAAACGGATGGATTACTTTGAAGTAGAACAAGTTGTGTAAATAATTGCGGCAGCCATTTTGCGCATGGCAAGATCCCAATAAATGTACCAAGATTAAATCATTTCTTGCTTGAAGGAGGAATGTTGGCCAGAACAACGGGAGGACTCAGATCTTTGATATAAAGTCAAGCATCCGGAACAGGTTGTTGGGACCTTGCTTTAACAGCTGAAGAGTGGCACCTCCGGCAATGCAGCACTCCATCATTACTACACCGGAGTGTCGGCCTAGATTATGGGCTTGAACCCACAATTTTCCAACCGAGAAACAAGATGTTAACAACTGAGCCAAGCTGACAGTGCCATAGCCTAGCACAGAAAAAAAAATATGATTCTCATTACCATGCATTATGAATCAGTGACCACTGGGACAGCTTGGGAATAACAGGCTCATGTGGATCTGTTAAATAACTTCTCTGTTCAAGCAACTACATTCCCAAGAATTTTGCCTGTGGACTTAAATTGGCTATAGTGCACTCTTGTCACGTATTTATCTATCGGCATTGGCTGACGACTTACTGGAATGGTCTTAAACTTGCCGCCTGTTAAATGTTAGTACTTATATTTATTGTTAAATTAACTTATATAAAAGTTGGAGATATTTAAACAGTTTTTACCAGAATGGCTATTGATATATCACAACAGCCGAAGTTAGCAACCCTTTCCCATATCATGTAACTTGTTCTATCATTAGTTCCCCACATTATCTTTTAAAATTGAGTGTAATATAATAGAATTAAGAAACCTTGGGGGCTAAATTCGGTTGATTTGCGCCTGCCGTTAGTGCCCTAAGAGGCGCAAATCAACTAGCGCTTGGGCGTGGTACCGCTAACGCCTCCCGTGAAATTCAGCGGGAGGTTAGCGGTGGTGCTAACCGTTAGCGCCCTGGATGTAATATTGGGTGGCGCCCCCCGACTTATCACCGGACGCTATGTCTGCCGGGGTCAGGGGGGCCTACCTGCGGCCGGAGCGGTGCTAGTTAAAGGGGAGGTGGCGGGCGGCCATTTTTGTTGCTGGCCGCCTGCCAGCACCTGCCCCCGTTGCTGTCCCCGGCCCCCGTGAAGCCCTCTTGAGTGCCGGGCTCGTTTGCCGGCACTCCCGATCCCTGGTGGCCAAGCCCCTCCCCTTTAATAAGGGGAGGAAGTCCTGCAGTACCGCGGCGTGACGTGGCGCAGCGCGTGGCGCTGCGGCACATAGCACCGCGATATTGGCTCGCAGCGCCCCAAGAGGGACACGGGGCGCTTCCAGTAACGTCCCTCCTCCCTCTCGGGGTGATACCTGGGAAAATCGGCCACGGGGGCGCTAACTTTTTTGGGGCGCTAAAGTTAAATCGGCCCCAAAGGGGGCGCTACCCAATTTTTACCCCCCTTGGATTTATATAGTGCTTTGTCAACAACAACAACTTGCATTTATATAGCACCTGTAACGTAGCAAAACATCCCAAGCTGCTTCGCAGGAGTGATTATCAAACAAAATTTGACACCGAGCCACATAAGGAGATATTGGGACAGATGAGGCTGGTTTTAAGGAGCAACTTAAAGGAAGAAAGCGAGGTAGAGAGGCGGAGAGGTTTAAGGAGGGAATGCCAGAGCTTGTGGCCTAGGCAGCTGGATGCACGGCTGCCAATTCCTTTTTTGATGGTGAATGCTCGGTATCCTGACAGCAGTCATGATGCCTTCATCCTGCGCCAATCTGCTGTGCCAGCATTCTTCCAGCCACCATGTCGAACCCGAGCGTGGCTGCTCGGAGACAAGGGCTATCCGCTCTACACCTGGCTGATGACTCCCCTCCGCAGCCCCACCGCTCATGGCCAGAAATCATATAATGACAGCAATTCTGCCACGAGGAACCTCATTGAGCAGACCATCGGGGTGCTCAAGCGATGGTTCCGCTGCCTTGACCGCTTGGGAGGAGCCCTCCAGTACTCACCAGAGCAGGGGTCCCATTTCGTGGTGGTCTGCTGCATGCTCCACAACTTGGCCATCATGAGGGCCCAGCTCTTGCCACCACAGGTTCCGCGATGACCTCAGGAAGAGAAGGCGGAGGAGGAGGAGGAGGAAGAGGAGGAGGAGGAGGAGGTAGAGGAGGAAGAGGAAGAGGAGGAGGAGGAGGAGGAAGGGGAGGAGGAAGAGGAAGAGGAGGAGGAAGAGGAGGAGGAGGAGGAAGAGGAGGAAGGGAGGAGGAGGAGCAGGAAGAGGAAGAGAAGGAGGAGGAAGAGGAAGAGGGGGAGGAGGAGGAGGAAGAGGAAGAGGAGGAGTAGAAGCAGAAGGAGGAGGAGGGGGAGGAAGAAGAAGAAGAGGAGGAGAAGGAGGAGGAAGAGGAGGGGGAGGAAGAGGAGGAGGAGGAGGAAGAGGAAGAGGAGGAGGAGGAGCAGAAGGAGGAGGAGGGGGAGGAAGAAGAAGAGGAGGAGGAGGAGGAGAAGAGGAGGAGGAGGAAGAGGAGGAGGAGGAGGAAGAGGAGGAGGAGGAGCAGAAGGAGGAGGAGGGGGAGGAAGAAGAAGAGGAGGAGGAGGAGGAAGAGGAGGGGGAGGAAGAGGAGGAGGAGGAGGAAGAGGAAGAGGAGGAGGAGGAGGAGGAAGAAGAGGAGGAGGAGGAGGAGGAGGAGGAGGGGAGGAGGCAGCCTGCAAATCCCTGTTCTGGACGGGCTGTCCGTGAGCTCATCAGACTCTGTTTCCCTTGAATGAACCAACAGCAACAACAACTTATATTTATATGGCGCCTTTAACGTGATAAAGCGTCCCATGGTACTTCACAGGAGTGTTATTAAAAAGAACACAATTTGACACCGAGCCATATAAGGAGAAATTAGGGCAGATGACTAACAGTTTGGTCAAAGAGGTAGCTTTAACGGAGAATCTTAAAGGAGAAAAGAGAGGTAGAGAGGCGGAGAGTTTTAGGGAGGGAGTCCCAGAGCAGCCCAGGCAGCTGAAGACAGGAGCCTTATACCATGGATCACACACCGTGTATTATTCTGCCACTAAGGTGCAGCTGTGTTTAACTAAGTCTGTCGCTTTAACCCATAAAATTTAAATGCTGTATACAGTAGATCCTGGGGCTAATCAGAGGTTAACTGCCAGGGGGTGAGGGAGGTTCGCAGTTTGGCAAGTGTAAATCCAGATCAGAAGGAATCTGCAGGAAATGCCTTTCTTTAGTTTTGTTTTATACTTTGAAGTGTGGTGCACTCAAAACTTACATATCGACCTATTAAAAACCTTGTGAGGGATGCAAATATCCTGTCTACAAACCTTACTTCCTGTTGTCGCAGTTTCTGGTAATGGTTTCATGTCAATGTTTACAATTGAAACTGCCCATGTAAACATTTACAATGCAGTAAACAGATATCTATCAACAACAACTTGCATTTATATAGTGCCTTTAACTTAGTAAAACAGATGCATCTGTGACAGGTAGATTGGCCAGTCTGGCAGCTTTCTCCTTCAGGACTCAGCCAGTAGTGGTGCTATCGAGCCACTCTGGGTGATGGACATTGAAGTCCCCCATCCTTGCTACCCTCAGTGCATCTTCCAGGTGGTGTTCAACATGGAGCAGCACTCATTCATCAGCTGAGGGAGGGCGGTAGGTGGTAATCAGCAGGAGGTTTCCTTGCCCATATTTGACCTGATGGCATGAGACCTCATGGGGTCCAGAGTCAGCTCCCTCCTGCATGTATACCACTGTGCTGTCACCTCTGATGGGTCTGTTCTGCCGGTGGGACAGAACATACCTAGGGATGTCTGGGATGTTGTCTGAAAGGTATGATTCTGTGAGTATGACTATGTCAAGCTGCTGCTTGACTAGTCTGTGGGACAGCTCTCTCAAATTTGGCACAAGATATAACTGAGTGATTGCTAGGCCATTTTAGAGGGCAGTTAAGAGTCAACCTGTGAGTCTGGAGTCATATATAGGCCAGACCAGGCAGATTTCCTTCCCTAAATAATCTGGTAGTTTCATGGTTACTGATACTAGCTTTGCATTCCAGATTTTATTTAATCAACTGAATTTAAATTTAAATGGGATTTGAACTCATATCTCCGGATCATTAGTCCAGACTTCTGGATTACTAGTCCAGTAACATAACCACTATGCTACCGTACCCGTGCTCTATATGGGGGATTTCAATGTCCATCACCAAGAGTGGCTCGGTAGCACCACTACTGACCGAGCTGGCCAAGTCCTGAAGGACGAAGTCCCATCTTTACACTGAGGACACCCTCCATCGTGTTGTGTGGCACTACCACAGCGCTGAATGGGATAGATTCAGAACAGATCTAGCAGCTCAAAACTGGGCATCCATGAGGTGCTGTGGACCATCATCAGCAGCAGCAGAATAGTATTCCAATACAATCTGTAACCTCATGGCCCGACATATTCCTCACTCTACCACTACCATCAAGCCAGGGGACCAACCCTGGTTCAATGAGGAGTGTAGAAGAGCATGCCAGGAGCAGCACCTAAAAATGATGAGCCAACCTGATGAAGCTTCATCAGAGGACTGTATGCATGCTAAACAGCGGAAACAGCATGCTATAGACAGAGCTAAGCGATCCCACAATCAATGGATCAGATCAAAGCTCTGCAGTCCTGCCACATGCAGTTGCGAATGGTGGTGGACAATTAAGCAACAAACGGGAGGAGGAGGCTCCATGAATATCCCCATCCTCAATGATAGCGGAGCCCAGCATGTGAATACAGAAGAAAAGGCTGAAGCGTTTGTAACTATCTTCAGCCAGAAGTGCCGAGTGGATGATCCAACTCAGCCACCTCCTAAGGTCCCCACCATCAGAGAACATCTTCAGCCAATTCCATTCACTCCACATGATATGAAGAAATGGCTAAGCGCACTGGATAAAGCAAAGGCTATGGGCCCCGATAACATCCCGGATGTAAAAAGTAAAAAAGAAAGACTTGGATTTATATAGCGCCTTTTACGACCTTGGTGAGTCCCAAAGGACTTTACAGCCAGCAAAGTACTTTTTGAAGTGTAGTCACTCAAACAGCACTGTGATAATGACCAGATAATCAGCTTTAGTGACGTTGGTTGATGGATAAATATTGGCCAGGACACTGGAGATTACTCCCCTGCTTTTCTTTGAAATAGTGCCATGAGATTCTTTCACGTTCACCTGAGAGGGCAGGTAGGGCCTACAGTTTAACACTGCATCTGATAGACAGCACCTCCTGCAGTGCAGCACTCCCTCAGTTGCACTCAACTGTCAACCTAGATTTTTGGGCTCAAGGCTCTGGAGTGGGACTATGAACCCACAACCTTCTGATTCAGAGGCGAGAGTGCTGCCAACTGAGCCACGGCTGACACAGACTGTGGGGATAAAGACTTATGCTCCAGAACTAGCTGTGCCTCTAGCCAAGCTGTTCCAATACAGCTACAGTACTGGCATCTATCTGACAAAGTGGAAAATTGCCCAGGTATGTCCTGTCCACAAGAAGCAGGACAAATCCAATCCGACCAATTACCACCCCATCAGTCTACTCTCAATCATCAGCAAAGTGATGGAAGGTGTCATCGACAGTGCTATCAAGCGGCACTTACCAATAACCTGCTCACTGATGCTCAGTTTGGGTTCTGCCAGGACCACTCAGCTCCAGACCTCATTACAGCCTTGGTCCAAACATGGACAAAAAAGCTGAATTCCAGAGGTGAGGTGAGAGTGACTCAGGCTCCTTCATGCCACAGTCAGTCAAATGCTGCCTTGATGTCAAGGGCAGTCATGGCAGCATTTGGCCAAGCTTGGCATCAAGGAGCTCTAATAAAATTGAAGTCAATGGGAATCAGGAGGAAAACTTTCCACTGGCTGGAGTCATACCTAGCACAAAGGAAGATGTTTGTGGTTGTTGGAGGCCAATCATCTCAGCTCCAGGGCATCACTGCAGGAGTTCCTCAGGGCAGTGTCCTAGGCCGAACCATCTTCAGATGCTTCATCAATGACCTTTCCTCCATCGTAAGGTCAGACCTGAATGACATTCAGGCTTGGGCTGACAAGTGGCAAGTAACATTCACGCCACACATGTGCCAGGCACTGACCGACTCCAACAAGAGATTCTAACCACCTCCGCTTGACATTCAATGGCAATTACCATCGCCGAATCCCCCACCATCAACATCATAGGGGTCACCATTGACCAGAAACTTTACTGGACCAGCCACATAAATACAATGACTACAACAGCAGGTCAGAGGCGGTATTCTGCGCTGAGTGACTCACCTCCTGTCTCCCCAAACCCTTTCCACCATCTACAAGGCACAAGTAAGGAATGTGATGGAATACTCTCCACTTGCCTGGATGAGTGCAGCTCCAACAACACTCAAGAAGCTCGACACCATCCAAGACAAAGTAGCCCGCTTGATTGGCACCCCATCCAACATTTTATACAATCACACCCTCCACCGCCGGTGCACTGTGGGTGCAGTGTGTACCATCTACAAGATGCACTGCAGCAATTTGCCAAGGCTTCTTTGACAGCACCTCCCAAACACATGGCCTCTATCACCGAGAAGGACAAGGGCAGCAGGCGCATGGGAACACCACCACCTCCAAGTTTCCCTCCAAGTCACACACCATCCTGACCTGGAAATATATCACCGATCCTTCATCGTCGCTGGGTCAAAATCCTGGAACTCCCTCCCTAACAGCACTGTGGGAGTACCTTCACCACACGGACTGCAGCGGTTCAAGAAGGCGGCTCACCACCACCTTCTCAAGGGCAAGTAGGGAAGGGCAATAAATGCTGGCCTTGCCGGCGACGCCCACATCCCATGAATGAATTTAAAGAAAGTCCCAAGGCGCTTATCCAACAGTTGCAGGCTCCAGTCACTAGCTGGTACTAAATCTTCAGGGCCAGTTCAGATCCCACTGCTTCCTGACCACTCTCCATTATGCACTGCCACCTCTTTGCCACCTTAGTCCTGTTGGCGTGTCGATACTGCTGCTTCAATGCGCTTTTAGTCTCACCAGTTTGGTGCCACTTCTCCACTCTTGTTCTATGCCTGTTTTCTGATATGCCTCAACTCTCTCCCTCACTCACTTGCTCCCCAGTTCTCCTTTCTGACCTTATTCTTGGCAAGGCCTGGCACGTTCTCACCAGCATAAAGTTCTGACCGGCAGATGATGGAAGAAGAAATATCTGCTCTAGAGAGCTCCAGAGAGAGTGCTGCCATGAGGAACCACAAGATGAGAGAATGGCAGCTGACAAAGCAAGATAAAGGCAAAGGCCTCAACTCATTAAAGGACAATAGGGAGCAGGATAGACATTCAGTGTGAAGGACATGATGACACGTCACATGGCAGCAGATTGTGGTAAGTGGGAGAGAGAATGTGGATGCAGATCCCAGTGATATGGGGGAAATGTGAATGAGTTATTTCGGAAAATAGCATTTTGGGATACAGTCTGGGGGGAATTTTATCCCCAAAAAACGTGCGGGCTTGAGTCGGTTGGGAGGTTAAAATGTTAAAAATCTGAATCCCGACCCCAGCCTGCCTCCAACCCGCCCACTTCCGTTTTTAACGCAGGCGGGATGGGGGTGAGAAGCCAACCTGCTCCCAGGAGACGGGTTGGCACTTTAAATATAATAATGAGGCTGGATACCACGGATTTAACCTGCTTTGCAGGTTTAACTGCGGCCGGTCGGGGTTCCTGAGCCTCGGGAATCCCGGCAGCTGCAGCGAGGCGAGGACAGCCTCGGGGGATAACACCTTGTGAGCCGGGAGGTGAAGGAGTGCTTCCTCTCTCCTCCTGGCCCCCCCAAGCTCCCCCATCGTCAGCCCACACCCCCAATACACCCCCCTCCCCTGGGATCGCCTCCCACCTCCCAGGGTTAGGGATCGGGCCCCCTCCCATCCCCGGGATAGTAACCCCGCCCCCGGAGTCAGGGATCAGACCCCGCCCCCCGGGATCAGACCCCGCCCCTCCCCCGGGATCGTAACCCCCCCCGGAGTCAGGGATCAGACCCCGCCCCTCCCCCGGGATCGGACCCTTCCCCTCGGGATCGGACCCTTCCCCTCGGGATCGGACCCCTCCCTCTGGGGTCGGGGTTCAGACCTACCTGGGGCTGCGGCAGCTTCTCCAGCCTTCCCCGTCCGACTGGAAGCCAAGCCTGTCAATCAGGCTGACTCCTGGGTGGGGAACCTGTCAGTGACGTCACATGCACGCGGTGGAGTTTTGACTCCACAGTGTGCGGGGAGTCCCAGACTTCTGGGTATCCCGTGCGCTACCGGGTGCGCTACCGGGCCCCCCCCCACCCCACCCCAACCCCTCCTCTCCCGGCGGGTCCAAAAGTTAAAATTTCCCCCGGCATTTGAGTAATTTGAATTATAGCATGTGTAAGGAAAGCATGCTTGGGAGGAAGAGATGACTTTGGACCTCTGGTTCCCAAAGCTCTCCACCACTGGCAGTTTCCTCACCTCAGGCCTGGGTCTGTTGTAGACTCATTGATAAGAGATTGATTGCTATGATTAGTCAACACTCCATTTTTATTGTATCATGCGACTACCAGGATGGTAGAGGGCGAGCTAGATGGACCTTGGTCTTTTTTTGTCTAGTGTTTCCTATGGGAAGCGCTGGCGGCAAACCATTACTGTACAAACAAAATGCTGGAATGATTGGGTATTGAATCTACAGCAAGCTTCTGTGCGCCTGTCACCCGAGCAGCTCCGCTCCCCTCCGTGACACACACTGCCTGCCACCGCAAGGAAAGAACAAGAGAAAGAAAAGGATCCCAGAGACACAAGTCAAAACACAAGACATGCTCAGAGACAAGCAGATTAAAAGAGACAGACAGAAAATAAAGCATAAACATGACTGAGACAGATAACAGAGAAACTGTGGCCTCCAACTTACAGACAGCAACACAATAGTAGTTCCATTATTTTATATAGAGAGCGCGAGAGAGATAGACAGAGTCACAGAGAGAGAGAACGAGACAAGAGTGAAAGAGAGACAGAGAGAGAGTGAAAGAGACAGAGAGAGAGACAGAGTGAAAGAGAGAGAGACACACACACACAGAGGGAGAAAGAGACAGAGAAAGAGACAGAGAGACAGAGACTGAGAGTGAGAGAGACAGAGACAGAGAGTGAAAGAAACAGAGAGTGAAAGAGAGAGAGAGAAAGAGACAGAGAGAGAGAGAGACAGAGAGTGAGAGAGAGACAGAGAGAGTGAAAGAGACAGAGAGAGACAGGGAGTGACAGAGAGAGAGAGAGAGAGAGACAGAGTGAAAAGAGAGAGAGAGAAACTTTCTTGTCAGGGCCTGTAACATATTGACTTTAATTTTTTGCGATTCATTCCCACAACTCCCCAGCAATCCAAAGATTAGAGCGCACAATGTGGAGAGGATATAAAAGATAGTTCAATCATTATTGTCCTTTTCAAGGCTGAATATTTGTATTGCAACAGTACAAGTAGCAGCTTTATAGTAGAGAGATTAGAGGAGCATTCTTCCCACACAGCTGTAGGTATCTGGAATAGATCTTCCGATGCTGGGTTGGTAGGCGGTACTGACCTGGAGTCCCAAATTCGAATCCCTGGTACACGCTCAGTAAGGCGATTTAAACCAAAGCAGCAGTTGGCCTCAGTGCCCCTTGGGCTCCGGTGGGAGAATGTCAGCCAGGTTTCCTGCTCATGACTGCTGTCTAGTGACCCCTGGTGGAAAGCACACATATGTACATACAGGTATATGGATATTGGTGAAGGAGAAGATCATGCAAAGCAGTCATGTCTTCCAGGGTTGAATAGTCTGCTATCACTTACATATGAAGAATGTAATTGATTACAGACTGAAATCTAATCAAGAGGTTCAGATGGTTTATATATAGAATAATGGATACCTGGGAGTGATTACAGACTGAAATCTAATCAAGAGGTTCAGATGGTTTATATATAGAATAATGGATACCTGGGAGTGATTACAGGCTGGAATCTAATAGAGGGGTTCAGATGGTTTATATATAGAATAATGGATACCTGGGAGTGATTACAGGCTGGAATCTAATAGAGGGGTTCAGATGGTTTATATATAGAATAATGGATACTGGGAGTGATTACAGGCTGGAATCTAATCGAGGGGTTTGTTAATATCATGAACTGTGAGTGTGATTAATAACTGTTATGCTAGCTTAGAGATGAGTTCACTGCTTCATCATACTTCCCAGGTATCCATTGTTTTTAGTAATACTAGTAGATTTCCTATGGCATCAGTCATGTCAAATTGGAAGATATGGTGGGCGGGGGGTTGAGATTGAACATGGACGGAGACGCAAAACAGGCGGTATTGCATCGGTCAGCTGTGATACGCCCCGCCCGATATTCAGATCCTTTGAGTGCAATAGAACTGAATATTGAGCGTATGGTATAATGATTCACCCTGCTCTGCGCCATCGCTCGTGTCCAATCTCACCCCCAGTCTGTTCTATACCACGTAATGCACGATATATTATTTTGCTGCTTAGATGCAAACACCTGCTCTGCATCCCTCTCTGGCTACAAGGTCCAATTGCTGTAAACGGGCACATCCTGAGATCAATCGGAGGGCAATCCGTGAGAACAATTCGAGGGCGATTATGGATTAGCAGCTGCCTGTCAATCTCCAGCCCTTCCTCCAGGTCAGAACAACCATCAGGAAATGATTGGACTGTTTTCAATTTCTTTTTGAGAGTGAGAAGGTGACGGGGAGATTCAATCGAGTTGTTCAAAATGGCGAGGCGTTTCGATAGAATAGATGGGGAGAAACTGTTTCCAGTGGCAGGAGGGCTGGTAACCAGAGGACACCGATTGAAGGGAATTGACAGAAAAATACACGGGGGGAGATGAGGAGAATGCCTGAAATAGCGGTGGAAGCAGATTCAATAGTAACTTTCAAAATGGAATTGGATATCTACTTGAAACTAAAACATTTGCAGGGTTACGGGGAAAGAGCAGGGCAGTGGGACTAATTGGATTGCTCTTTCAAAGAGGCGGCACAGGCACGATGGGCCGAATGGCCTCCTTCTGTGCTGTACGGTTCGATGACTCTATTGTTCTGTATCTGTAAATTTGACGCCTGACGTATGATTGACTCAAAACTGCTACAAATGAACGAACAGATCTGCGGTGGCATTGCTCACAGTGAGTTAGAGGACACATTGTTTCCGAACAATGGGGCTGTTTATGCCAGATATGGGATACTATCGGGGACGCTGATCTACAGTGACCGAATAAGTCCAATTCCACTTTTATTCAACAATATGCTGGGATTTTCACTGGTGCTTTGGGGGGGGCTACATTCCATGACTTTATCCATGACTTTTTAAAACTGTAAATATGTTTCCTTTGTATTACACGTAATTCCTTTACCTATGCATTCACTTTTTTTTGGCATCCGTTACATCTTTTTAAGCTAAGAAAACACAGCAAGACATTATGTAAGATGTTCCAGTTGGAGATAGATAAGCATTTAGCAACACTGGGGAAGAGGAGTGCGAGTTAGCTGCATTGGAGGGCAGGGTGGGGGTAGCCCTTGGCTGTAGTGATGCTGGGGAAGAGGAGTGCGCGTTAGCTGCATTGGAGGGCGGGGTGGGGGTAGCCCTTGGCTGTAGTGACGCTGGGGATGCTCCTAGAATTTGGAGGAACGGCATTGAGGATGCTGGGATTTTTTAAAAATTCGTTTATGGGATGTGGACGTCGCTGGCAAGGCCAGCATTTATTGCCCATCCCTAGTTGCCCTTGAGAAGGTGGTGGTGAGCTGCCTTCTTGAACTGCTGCAGTCCGTGTGGTGAAGGTGCTCCCACAGTGCTGTTAGGGAGGGAGTTCCAGGATTTTGACCCAGCGACAATGAAGGAACGGCGATATACTTCTAAGTCAGGATGGCGTGTGACTTGGAGGGGAACTTGGAGTTGGTGGTGTTCCCATGCGCCTGCTGCCCTTGTCCTTCTAGGTGGAAGAGATCGCGGGTTTGGGAGGTGCTGCCGAAGAAGCCTTGGTGAGTTGCTGCAGTGCATCTTGTAGATGGTACACACTGCAGCCACGGTACGCTGTTAGGAAATGGGGGGGTGGAGTTTTCTGGTCTGGCATCACAGTGGATTTGGGATCACTTTGGGTGGAGTGTGGGGTTTGGCTCACAGGTTGGTTCCTGGTGCCCATCAGCAGTGCGGGGAGGGGGACAGTACAGGCCTCACAGTACCCCGGCGGGGAGGGAGAAGGTCCTTGGTCTAGTGGCACGGGGTGGTAAGTTTCTAAGAGATTTCTCTTACAATTGGGGCTCTTGTGTCTCACAGATACTCCTTTACATTTTGTAACTAGCAACAAGACACAGGTGATAAATATGATTCAAACATAATCAAAAGCTACTACAGGCATGTAATCAATACAATTTGTCATTTTTTCACACACACACAGCCTCTTTTAGAAAAAAAAACTCAACATAAACTCTATCTGAATTAACTTTTCTTCAAATCATTTTGAAAATCAACCAAAAGGATATTGTTTGTGACTGAAGAGAAGCACTGTATTATTTAGGCTAACTAAATGCTACTGAAGTATCCTGGGAAATTGTGCGCATTTCACACGCTTAGACTGAGAACGTACCTTCAGTTTACAGAGTCACAGTCGTGGCCAAAATATCAAGTCCAAGCTTAGGCTTTTGGGAAAGAATACAGCTTTCGAGTAAAAACTTTAGTGAAAGTAGTTAAATACTTTAAAAAATGCAGCAATCGTGTTATTGTGAAATATGTACTTTTGGACGCTATAAAAGCTGATTTTGAACATTAGAAATTTCAGTTACTGAAAAAAATAAATGGCAAATTAATTTTTTTCAAAAAGTATTTTCACTGATTTGATTGGTTTGCTTTTCTAGTCAAGGTTTAGTATTATAGAAGATAGATGTGAGACATCCAAATGCGAGATATATAGATTAACACTGACAGTGTGACACCAATGTTGAGACTTTATAAATGTTGACTTATACAGCATGATTGAAAACTCTTGACACATAAGAACATAAGAATTAGGAGCAGGAGTAGCCCATATGGCCCCTCGAGCCTGCACTGCCATTCAATAAGATCATGGCTGATCTTTGACCTCAACTCCACTTTTACGCTCGATCCCCATATCCCTTGTTTCCCCTCCCAAAATCTATCTCTCTCAGCCTTGAATATACTCAATGACTGAGCATCCACAGCCCTTTGGGGTAGAGAATTCCAATAATTCACAACCCTCTGAGTGATGAAATTCCTCCTCATCTCAGTCTTAAATGGCCGACCCCTTATCCTGAGACTATGCCCCCTAGTTCTAGACTCTCCAGCCAGGGGAAACAACCTCTCAGCACCTACCCTGTCAAACCCCCTCAGAATCTTCAATGAGATCACCTCTCATTCTTCTAAATGCCAGAGAATATAGGCCCAATTTACTCAATCTCTCCTCATAGGACAACACTCTCATCCCAGGAATCAATCTAGTGAACCTTCATTGCACCGCCTCTAAGGCAAGTATATCCTTCATGTGTACAGGAAGTGCATGTCATAAGCAAGATTTTTGATATATTTTCGATATTTAGCGCATACTAGTGAATCTCCTGGCAAATTTCAGGATATTCTCTCTGTTTTACCTGTCCCTATCATATTCATATTGCTGGTTCTCTCTCCTCTTCCAGTTCTTTCTCTTTTTTGCTTCCCTCTCTCTGACCTCTTTCGCTTCTCCCTCTGTTTATCGGCCTTTCTGGTGGTCTCTCTTTTCTGGTCTCTCGCATTTCTTTTGCTGTCTTCTCTTTTCTTCTTTTGACTTGTGTCAGTGGTCAGTGGGACGTTTCGGTTAGGGCCGCAGGTCAGTGGGTGGAAGGTATATGCAGTGGTCAGTGGGACGTTTCGGTTAGGGCCGCAGGGCAGTGGGTGGAAGGTATATGCAGTGGTCAGTGGGACGTTTCGGTTAGGGCCGCAGGTCAGTGGGTGGAAGGTATATGCAGTGGTCAGTGGGACGTTTCGGTTAGGGCCGCAGGTCAGTGGGTGGAAGGTATATGCAGTGGTCAGTGGGACGTTTCGGTTAGGGCCGCAGGGCAGTGGGTGGAAGGTATATGCAGTGGTCAGTGGGACGTTTCGGTTAGGGCCGCAGGTCAGTGGGTGGAAGGTATATGCAGTGGTCAGTGGGTGGAAGGTATATGCAGTGGTCAGTGGGACGTTTCGGTTAGGGCCGCAGGTCAGTGGGTGGAAGGTATATGCAGTGGTCAGTGGGACGTTTCGGTTAGGGCCGCAGGTCAGTGGGTGGAAGGTATATGCAGTGGTCAGTGGGACGTTTCGGTTAGGGCCGCAGGTCAGTGGGTGGAAGGTATATGCAGTGGTCAGTGGGACGTTTCGGTTAGGGCCGCAGGTCAGTGGGTGGAAGGTATATGCAGTGGTCAGTGGGACGTTTCGGTTAGGGCCGCAGGTCAGTGGGTGGAAGGTATATGCAGTGGTCAGTGGGACGTTTCGGTTAGGGCCGCAGGTCAGTGGGTGGAAGGTATATGCAGTGGTCAGTGGGACGTTTCGGTTAGGGCCGCAGGTCAGTGGGTGGAAGGTATATGCAGTGGTCAGTGGGACGTTTCGGTTAGGGCCGCAGGTCAGTGGGTGGAAGGTATATGCAGTGGTCAGTGGGACGTTTCGGTTAGGGCCGCAGGTCAGTGGGTGGAATGTTGTCTTTGGACTGCAGGTGGGTAGAGGGCTTGTGCAGGTTTCTTGGTAGTCGACTCAAGGTGCCAGTGTGGGGGAGGGACATGTGGAGGGATCAAGATTGAAGGCCATATTTTTGATTAGTGGCTGTAGGACTCCATTCAGGGTAAAGCGATGACTGCAGGCACTAATGCCATGGGAAGCAAAGCAATGTGCAGGAGGTGGCACTGTGGCTGTTCACCTTTGCAGACACAAATCTCAGGACATGGGGAGCGCTAAAAGGTAAGTATATGGGAAATGTAAACCTCACCAGTTTAAATCTAATACACACGGCAGGGCACCTAGGTGTGATGCGCAGGCATGATGAAAATAGCATGACTGGACCTTCCTGTCACCATAGGACATGTGCTATAGGTAAATGCTTAAATCTATTACTAGTTGATCTACTGTGGCATTGCTCAGGTTTAGTCAGAAGTTGTGGTCTCTCTTACCTGTCTCTGTCTTGCTCACATTGCTATTTTCTCTCTGTCTCTCTTGTCCTCTGCTCCTGTGCCTCGCTTTCCCTTCACTTCAACTCTGCACTGTGTTTATCTTCCTTTTTGCTTTTCTCTCTTTGCTCCTCTGCTTCTCTGTTTTTCTCTGCTTTCCTTTCGGGTGGGAGTTGGTGGTTGGTGCGGGAGGGAAAACAATTGCTGAGGGCTTTTGAGTTGCATTTTCTGTTGGTGGGTGTGGAGGAAAATGTGACGTCTTCTTTCAATTCCCTACCGTTTCTTCCCATCGCTGATGCTTCCCCCATCACCTCACTCCTGTCACTGTACGTACTGCATCTCCTTCCCACCATCTCACTCCTGATACCCCTCTCCCCTTCCCACGGACCTCACACATTTGCCACCCCTTTCCCTTCTCACTACTTGCTCATGCGCTGTATCCTCCTTAAATCCTCGCTGCCCTCTCAGCCTCTTCTGCTGATGACCTGTCCATTGCCTGCTCTCTTACCCTTCACTACCCATCCCTTCACCTACCATCCCTTGCAGTTTCCCCTCATCATCTTCTACAATCCTTGCCCTCAGCCTCACCTCCATCTGCTCTCCCCTCACTTCTTCCAGCACCTCCATTCCATTTCCTCTTCCTATCCCAACACTTCCCTCCTTAGGTGCCATTCCCTTTGTCTCTCCTTTGACCCCCATTCTCTTACCCAACCAGTCTCTTTCCTATCCGTATCCCCCACCCCCCCCACCTTGGTCTATTTCTCCTTCCCCTCTACCCTCAGCCTCTTTATCCATTATGACCAATCTCGATCTCCTCCCCCTCCATCAGCCTCATCCAAAACTTCCACTCCTTTATACCCCTCCTCCCCAGCAGCCTGATGCAAGTCCCATTTCCATACCCACTTCCGACTTGCTCCTTCTATTTCGGCTTCTCAGCACTTGGAAACTGCCGAACCAGGAGCTCATCACAGGACACAGGTAGGCATAAGAGTAAAGACATCTTACTGCAATTATATAGGGCTCTGGTGAGACCACACCTGGAGTATTGTGTACAGATTTGGTCTCCTTACCTAAGGAAGGATATACTTGCCATAGAGGGAGTGCAACGAAGGTTCACCAGACTGGTTCCTGGGATGGGGGATTGTCCTATGAGGACAGATTGAGTAGACTAGGCCTATATTCTCTAGAAGAATGAGAGGTGATCTCATTGAAACATACAAAATTCTTACAGGGCGTGACAGGGTTAATGTCGGGAGGATGTTTCCCCTGGCTGGGGAGTCTAGAACCAGGGGTCACAGTCTCAGAATAAGGGGTCGGCCATTTAGGACTGAGATGAGGGGAAATTTCTTCACTCAGAGGGTGGTGAATCTTTGGAATTCTCTACCCCAGAGGGCTGTGGAGGCTCAGTCGTTGAGTATATTCAAGACAGAGATCGATAGATTTTTGAATATTAAGGGAATAAAGGGATATGGGGATAGTGCAGGAAACTGGAGATGAGGTAGAAGATCAGCCATGATCTCATTGAATGGCAGAGCAGGTTCAAAGGGCCAAATGGCCTACTCCTGCTCCTATTTCTTATGTTCTTATGCAGGCATGGAACTGGGGGTGGGGGCTGAGGCCTGAGGCCAGGTGGACACATGGGCCTACAGTTGCAATGGTTCGCGGCAGTGGGGAACAGTACAGCGAGCTTCAGAACTGTGCCAGTGGGCGTGGAAGGGAGGCTGGGCAGCCTGAGTCTGGAGGCTCCACAACTGGAGGACAAGCAGATACTGTGGAGGAGGCTGTAAAAGTAAATACTAGGGTAAATAAAATAAAGATAGACTCTAATTAGAAAGGTTAATTAAAAACTTTAATTACAATCTATAGAAAGAAAGAACTTGCATTTCTACAGTGCCTTTCATGTCCTCAGGATGCCCCAGAACTCACAGCCAAAGACGTACTTTGCTTGTTATGTAGGTAAACATGGTAGCCAATGACAATCCACAAACAGCAGAGATAAGTTAGCCTGTTTTAGCGATGTTGGCTGAGGGATAAATATTGGCCAGGACACCGGGGAGAACTCCCCTGCTCTTCTTCAATTAGTGCCATGGATTTCTTAATGGCCAACTGAATAGAAAGACAGAGCCTCACTCATCTGAAAGATGGCTTCTCCGACAATGCAGCGCTGCCTCGGTACTGCCCCGAAGTTCAGCCTGGATTAGGTGCTTCGGCCCTGGAGTTGGGCTTTTATATACAACCAGCCCTCTGATTCAGAGGCAAGGGCTCTACCACTGATTCATGCTGCTGTAATTTAAAAAAAGGCTTCAAATAAAACTTAGCTGTTGGAACATCAGAAACATTTGATAGTTTTAAGAGCAGAGCTAACCTAAAACGTACCTGCAGCGCCCCCTAGAGAAAGGGAGCGGGTGATGCAGCAAGGAGCAGTGGCAGCGCCACCTAGGGCTGAGTGGCCTGAAAGGTAAGCATCGAAACTCGAACAAGCTTCACAATTAAAAAAAATTAATTCTAGGCACCACACAACAAAATAGTAATATCAGGCTTGACTTATTGGCTGTTTGATAGATTTTTGTTCGGCAAGGGTATTAAGGGTTACGGAACCAAGGCGGGTAGATGGAGTTAAGATACAGATCAGCCGTGGTCTAACTGAATGGGGAACAGGCTCGATGGGCTGAGTGACCTACTCCTGTTTCTAGGTTCCTATGGTGACAAAACCGTGACGTTGAAAGTAAATGTGATACACAGGAAGCGCACGGTAGACACAAGACTATATAACTAGCTGATCTCCCATGGTGTACACGGACAGTCAAGAGAGCACTTGGTGTGTAGCTGAAGTGGAGTTAGAGGATGGGGGTATACTTAGACCAGAGGGCACAGATGTAAGGCAGTCCCCATTTAAAAACCACACACACACACACACACACAGACATCTTCCAATCGGATCGCTGGACAGTGATGAAAAGTGGGTAACCTGGCAGTTTCATTCCACTCGCTGGCACGGGGCACTAAGGACAATTACAGCGCCCCTATTGCTGCCTCTGTTAACATCAGTAACTCAGAACTGGGGAAGTAAAGTGGAGATCTTCTTATTCTTACAAGTCAGTTCCACACTGGGCAGTGAATTACCAACTGAGCCACTGGGAAGCTTCTCTCTGAATTTAGTGCAATAATCCAGTTTTGGGGGGTTGGGGGGTGGGGGGGGGGCAGGGTGGTTGTATCAGCATAAACCACACAAGCTTCTCTCATTCTGAATTCTGAGATTAGATTAATGCCTTGTAATTTACTCACAGGTACAGGTGAATCTGGGCTTCTAGAAAAATAGGAGCCCTTCGAGCCTGCTCCGCCATTCAATATGATCATGGCTGATCCTCTATCTCAATACCATATTCCCGTGCTCTCCCCATACCCCTTGATGCCTTTTGTGTCTAGAAACTTTCAAAAGGGAATTGGATAAATTCTTGTGTTCTGAAACCAAAGACTTGAGATTATCACTTGGACAAACCCTTAACACATCGGAACACAGGAACAGGACTAGGTCATTCAGCTCCTCGATCTGTAGCTCAACTCCATTTATCTGCCTTTGTTTCATATCTCTTGAAACCCTGACCCGAACAAAAATCTATCTCTCAGTCTTGAAAATTTTAATTGACCCAGCATCCACAATCTTTTTGTGGGAGCGAGTTACATATTTCAAATACCCTTAGTGTGAAAAAGTGCTTCCTAATATCACTCCTGAACGGCCAAACTCTAATTTTAAGGAGAGCACCCTTGTTCTGGACTCCCCCACCAGGGGAAATAGGTACTCTGTATCTACCTTATCAAATCCTTTCATAATTCGAAACACTTCGATTAGATCACCCCTCAACCAGCTACCCTCAAGGGAATACAAGCCGTTTATACAATCTCTCCTTATAATTAAACCCTTTAAGCCCTGGTATTATTCTGAAGAATTTGCACCACATTCACGGCCAGTATATCCTTCCTGAGGTACGATACCCAAAACTAAATGCAGTACTCCAGATGGAGTCTGACCAAGGCTCTGTACAACTGAAGCATCACTTCCGACCCCCTTGAGATAAAGGCCAACTTTCCATTAGTCTTTTTGATTTTCTCCTGTGCCGGCTCTTTGAAAGAGTTGTCCAATTAGTCCCACTCTCCTGCTCTTTCCCCATAGCCCTGCGAGTTTTTCCTTTTCAGGTATTTATCCAATTCCCTTTTGAAAGTTACTATTGAATCTGCTTCTACCGCCCTTTCAGGCAGCACATTCTAAATCATAACAACTCACTGCATTTAAACTAAATTCTCCTCATCCCCCCTCTGGTTCTTTTGCCAATGATATTCATTCAGTAGAAGTGTCTCTATAAGTCCCATCATCCAAGAGCTGACTGACACTCTAAATCTCTTTTCAAGATCCACGATCTGCAAGTCTTACCCGGTTCCTGATGAAGAACACGTGCCAGCTCACACTGGCTCACACTACTCCCACTTTCATTGTAATAAGCTAATGTGTATGAAGCTACTGTGGGAAATCTCCTTCAGGGCTTTAGGTACCGTTATGCCATTATTGAACTCCACATCAAACTTTCTGGGGGCTGGGCAACACAACGGATTGGCAGGCAGCCCTTTGACCCCCTGGGACCTAGGTTGAAACCCCAGCCCCGACTGACTGAAGGTCTCATCTCTCTGCCAGCTGTAAGGGCCAATGTGAAATGAGTCTGGGGGAGTCTCAGCCCAGCTCCTAGTGGGCACAAGCCCACACAACAATAAAATAGCCCAAGGTACATGGCTGCTTGGCACCAATCTGGCAGGTTCTCTCAGGCCGCAGAACGGCCCGTGCCAGAGATACAAACTTCATGATGGCACAGTAAAGAGTTGGCGTTGAGACGCATCAATCAGACCGTGCTGGACTCGACATCTAACCTGTGCTGCAGCTGACGTGGACGAAAAGTTCAGGAGCAGATTTGGCCCTGAAATTCCGTGTGGAGGGAAGATTGGAATTTCGAGGCTACTACATCTGGTCGAGATGCTGTTTGTTAAAATGATCAATTGCGCCACCTATAGGAGATGATATCATACAACAGAGGGCAGCAATGGAAATTTCCTTTTTGTCGATGTATTTGTCATCCTATCAAGAGAAAGTTAACAAATATGCAAATAATCCAGCCCGCATTGGAAGAGTAAAACTCTCACTATTTAAAAAACATTATTTTCTTGCTAATTTCCTCCCCTCTGCTCTTCTCCTCGAGGCACTGACTCCTTGCTGGGGTGCTGGTTCCACAAGGCCAAAGACCCTCCAGTACCTCACCCAGGTGGCTATTATTAATATGTGAGCCAGCGAAGGCTGTCAGACTATTTGACCATAGGAGGCAGCACAGCCAAACCCAATCTTTTTCTCAATTTACACTTCCTTCAGATGAGAAATTATTCCAAGGCCCTGTCTGCCCTCTCAGGTGGACGTAAAGATCCCATGGCATTATTTTGAAGAAGAGCAGGCGAGATCTCCCTGGTGTCCTGGCCAATATTTATCCCTCAACTAACATCACTAAAACGATTATATGGTAATTATCACCAGCCATTCAATAAGATCATGGCTGATATTCTACCTCAGCTCCACCTTCCCGCACTATCTCCATTTCCCTTGATTTCCTTAATATCCAAAAATCAATCGATCTCTGTCTTGAATATACTCAACGACTGAGCCTCCACAGCCCTCTGGGGTAGAGAATTCCAATGATTCACAACCCTTTGAGTGAAGCATTTCTCCTCATCTAAGTCCTAAATGGCCAACCCCTTATTCTGAGACTGTGACCCCTGGTTCTAGACTCCCCAGCCAGGGGAAACATCCTCCCTGCATCTACCCTGTCAAGCCCTGTAAGAATTTTATATGTTTCAATGAGATCACCTCTCATTCTTCTAAACGCTAGAGAATATAGGCCTAGTCTACTCAATCTCTCCTCATAGGACAACCCTCTCAACCCAGGACTCAGTCTAGTGAGCTTTCGTTGCACTCCCTAAATGGCAAGTATATCCTTCCTCAGGTAAGGAGACCAAAACTGTACACAATACTCCAGGTGTGGTCTCACCAAAGCAGTAAGACATCTTTATTCTTATACTCCAATCTTTTTGTAATAAAGGCCAACATACCATTTACTTTCCTAATTGCTCTCTGTACCTGCATGTTAACTTTCTGTGATTCGTGTACAAGGACACCAAGGTTCCTCTGAACACCAACATTTCCCAATCTCTCACCATTTAAAAAAATTCGGCTTTTCTATTTTTCCTACCAAAGTGGATAACTTCACATTTCTCCACATTATATTCCAACTGCCATGTTCTTGCCCACTCACTTAACCCGTCTATATCCCTTTGCAGCCTCCTTGTGTCCCCCTCACAGCTTACTGTCCCACCTAACTTTGTATCGTCAGAAGACTTGGATACATTACACGCCGTCTCCTCATCTAAGCCATTGATATAGATTGTAAATAGCTGATCCTTGCGGTATGGCTCAGCTGCTCAGTGGATAAGCTCGCGGAGTCTCCTCGGGGCTTTTAAAGGGTATTTCCCCCTCCGCCGCGTGCCTCACACTATCCCAGGCCTCCGCCATGGAGCAGCAGCACCAGCTGGAGCTACGGACTGGGAGCTACGTCAAAGGAGCAGCAGCGACGCCACCTAAAGGTACGGAGCGGGCAATGCAGCAGCAGCACAACCTCGGGCTGGGTGGCCTGAAACCCGTCCAAGCTTTTCTCTGTAACCGGGTTGCCTCACTCAACTGCGTCACTGGGGCAACTAGCGAGGGGAGCAGAGCCACAACATAGGGGGAAAAATTCGGTTGATTTGCGCCTCCCGTTAGTGCCCTAAGAGGGCGCTAACAAGGCTACAAAGCAACTCGCGCCCGGGCACGCCGATCTTTGCGCCGCTCGCGAAATTGACGAGACATTTTGCGGCGGCACTAAACACTACCGCCACGATCTCCTGCGCCGGCAGATAGTGACGTCAGTCGAGCGTGCAACACCCTGGTAGCACCCCGGACCGGATATTGAGTGGCGCCCACTGCCTATCCACCTGCCGCTAGCAACAACAGGTTGAGGGGAGCGTTTTGCAGTCGGGAAGTGACTGGGGGAGCGCTATTTAAAGGCGGCCGCTTCCTACCTTTTTTTGTCGGCGACATTTTTGCACCACACATTCTGAGAGAGAGAGAGAGGGAGACTTCTGGAGAGTTTTGGGTACTGAGCAGCACTTTGCAGGTTCATTTTGATTTGACCTTCCTTGCATCGATTTAGAAGAGACTATTGGGGCTGCACTCTGAGCTCTTTCCCTGGGCCTCTCCATTGTTCTTTCCAGCAGAATTGATGTACAGGTCTCTCCAGGCTAAGATTCATGGCTGCAATGAGCAGGGTGTAGATGGAGAGCAAGATCGACCCTCCCCTTTAAGAACTGGCCAGCGCCAGTGTGTCTGTGTTCCATTGCTGACTGACATCACATGAGCTTCGCCAGCGCTCTGAGGTAGCGCCTCGCTCCTCGGCGTTAGTGCCTTAAGAGAGGTGTGTAGCGCCTGATTTAGCGCTCAAATCACCTCCAGGGGCGCTAGAAGCCAAGTTTGCAGTCGGAGGCGATAATTAGCGCCAGGTGCTAAACTTTGCGCCTGGTCGATAATTGCGCCCCAAACGGGGTGATACCGAATTTCTCCCCCCATAGTGCCTCCATCAACCTTAAAACACACAATAAAAATAATTTTACTAATAGACAGGAGATATGAATCTTTCTATTAGGCACTTTACAGCCTTCTGGACTTAACATCGAGTTCAACAATTTCAGACTATAAACTGGCCCCTGTATTTCTTTCTTTTTTTTTCCTCTTTTTTTCTCTTGTTTCCTCACATGGTAGCTGTTAATGTTGCTGCCATCATCATCCACACATCGTCTAGAGCCATCTTTTGTTTCTTAACTTGTCCCATTACCTCTCCTGTTGCCTTGCACTATCATCACTTTTGTCATTCAATCTCTCCTGCGTTCCATCCTATCATAGACCTTCCCTTTGTTCTTTCCTCCCCTCCTCCCTGCCCCTGCTTAAAAATCTCTCTTCCCGAACCTTTTCCAGTTCTGACGAAGGGTTCGACCCGAAACGTTGACTCTGTTTCTCTCTCTTCGATGCTGCCTGACCTGCTGAGTGTTTCCAGCACTTTCTGTTGTTATTTTATATGAATCTGGGTGTTGATGTTGGACAGAAAAGTGAAAGAAAGCTTATGTAAAGCTTTATGAAAGAAAGTGTATGGATGGTATTTCTCGCTCCGCTATTTTATTAGAGGCTTTAATCCATTTAAGATATGCAGCTTAACACCTATTGGATGGAGGATAGAGGAGTGCGATTCTGCAGGTTGAGCCTTCGTCAATGCTCACCACAGCCATCCCTGAATAACATGGAATATATTTGCTCTCCCAAAAGTTAGAAATGTAAATGATTAAAGAGTTGGGATGGGGAGTGTGTCAATACCTCTTTAAAAAGTATGCATAGCCACGCATTGTTAGAAAGAATATCAACATTTTATTAACGATATAAACAAGTTTAACTTAAAAGAGTGGCAGGAGCCAGTGCTGAGCTCCACAAGTCTGCAGCCCAACATATGCATACACACAGGAGAGAGAGAGAGCGAGCGAGAGCAAGTCACATGACCATGGTGCAGATGCCACGCATGTACAGCAAACGTTTGCCCCACGTCACATTTTTCCCCTCACAGAAAAAGATATATTATTTAATTGATTCGGAGTTCAACATAAACATACATAGTGGAACTCTGAACTTTAGCCGAAACAAAACGCCCAATCACAATCAGGCACTACAGAAACACATAGGGGGAAAAATTCAGTTGGTTGCGCCTCCCGTTAGCGCCTTAAGAGGGCGCTAATGGGGCGCAAAGCATCTAGCGCCCGGGCGCGGCGAAGTTTGCGCCGCTCGCGAAATTAACTAGACATTTTGCGGCGGCGCTAAACACTACCGCCACGATCTCCTGCGCCGGCAGATCGTGACGTCACTCGAGTGCGCAACACCCCGGTGTCGCCCCGGAGCGGATATTGAGTGGCGCCCCCTGCCTTACCGCCTGACGCTAGCAACGACAGGTTGAGGGGAGCGTTCTGCAGTCATGAAGGGAAAGGGGGAGCGCTATTTAAAGGTGACCGCTTTCTGCCTTTTATTGTTGGTGCCATTTTTGAACTACGCATTCTGAGAGAGAGAGGGAGAGACTTCTGGAGAGATTCAACGTTGTGTGAAGGAGTTTTGGGTACTGAGCAGCACTTTGCAGGTTCATTTTGATTTGCCATTCCTTGTATCGATTTAGCAGAGACTGTCGGGGCTGCATTCTGAGCTCTTGGCCTGGTACTCTCCATTGTTCTTTCCAGCACATTTGTTGTGCAGGGTTCTCCAGGCCGAGATTCAAGGCTGCAATGAGCAGGATGTGGATGGAAAGCAAGATTAACCATCCCCTTTAAAAACTGGCCCGTGCCATTGTGTGTGTGTTCCATTGCTGACTGACATTACATGAGCTTCGCCAGCGCTCTGAGGTAGCGCCTCGCTCCTCGGCCTTTGCGCCTTAAGACAGGTGTGAAGCGCCTGATTTAGCGCTGCAATCACCTCCAGGGGCGATAAAAGTCAAGTTTGCAGTCGGTGGCGATAATTAGCGCCAGGCGCTAATCTTTGCGCCCGGACGATATTTGCGCCCCAAACGGGGCGCGACTGAATTTTTCCCCCATACTCCTTCAATGGGAATGGAGGCTTGCGCTGTCTTCCAGATCCGCGATCAGTGACTGGTGTCTGACTACCAGGTGTTTCTGGAGTTGTAGGTGTTGTCACTTGATTTGGAGACTGTGGACCATTCAGAGGAGCGCTGAGGACCTGCGTTTCAGAAAAGTCCTCAATCTCAGGAGTGTTGCTTACAGATGGCTCATCAGCGTAAAGCAACAGACGGCGATTCCCGCGGTATGATGAATCTCTAACTTGCACTCCGTAGCTTCCAGGACCCACCACACTTGTGCATCTACCAGCACTCCAAGCACGCTAAACCAGGAAGTTTCATCTGTATCGCCAGGCTGTATTGCTTGAAGTGGTTTAGCATGCATGTTGTAGTAATGCTGCTGACGTTACTTCATGCCGACAAACGTGCAAGTGTCTTCCTCAGTCGAATATCTAGGCTGTAGGAGTATTCCCACTATCGGAAGTAGTGTCTTGCACCTACGACCCATAAGTCGCTGTGCAGGGCTTGTGTCGACACCTTCACTCAGCACGTTGCACCAATCTAATAGAGCTAAGAACGCTGATTGACCTTGCATTTCTGGAAGAGTCGTTTGTCGGTTGTGATGGCAGTCTCGGCTTTGCGATTGGACTGCGGGTAGTGAGGTGATGACATCACGTGTTTAAATCCCCATCTCTTGGTAAACACTGCAAATTCTGCTGAAGTGAACTGTGGACCGTTATCCGTCACTAGATGTCTGGTAGTATCTCACCTCCTGACTCCCCAAAGCCTTTCCACCATCTACAAGGCACAAGTCAGGAGTGTGATGGAATACGCTCCACTTGCCTGGATGAGTGCAGCTCCAACAACACTCAAGAAGCTCAACATCATCCAGGACAAAGCTGCACCTGCATGTTAACTTTCAGTGATTCGTGTACAAGGACACCCAGGTCCCTCTGAGCACCAACATTTCCCAATCTCTCACCATTTAAAAAATACTCTGCTTTTCTATTTTTCCTACCACATTATATTCCATTTGCCATGTTCTAGCCCACTCACTTAGCCTGTCTATATCCCCTTGAAGCCTCTTTGCATCCTCCTCACAACTTACATTCCTACCTAGCTTTGTATCATCAGCAAACTTGGATATATTACATTTGGTCCCCTCATCCAAATCATTGATGTCGATTGTGAATAGCTGAGGCCCAAGCACTGATCCTTGTGGTACCCCACTAGTTACAGCCTGCCAACCCGAAAATGACCCGTTTATTCCTACTCTCTGTTTTCTTTCGTTAACCAATCCTCAATCCATGCTAGTATATTGCCCCCAATCCCATAAGCCCTAATTTTGTTTCATAGGATTACATAGGATTAAATAGGAAATACAGCACAGAATCAGGCCATTCGGCCCAACCAGTCCATGCCGGCATTTATGACGAGCCTCCTCCCGTCTTTCCTCATCTAAATCTATCAGCATATTCCTCTATTCCCTTTTCCCCCATATGCATGTCTAGCCTCCCCTTAAATTCATCTATACTATTCACTTCAACCACTCCCTGTGGTAGCGAGTTCCACATTCTCACCACTCTTTGGGTAAAGAAGTTTCTTCTGAATTCCCTATTGGATTTCTTGGTGAGTATCTTATATTGATGGCCTCTAGTTATGCTCTTCCCCACAAGGGGAAACATTCTCTCTGTATCCACTCTGTCAACATTTTTCATAATTTTAAAGACCTCTATTAGGTCACCCCTCAGCCTTCTTTTTTCAAGAGAAAAGAGACCCAGCCTGTTCATCCTTTCCTGATATGTAGACCCTCGTATTTCTGGTATCATCCTTGTAAATCTTCTCTGCACCCTCTCCAGTGCCTCTGTATCCTTTTTATAATATGGCGACCAGAACTGTGCGCAGTACTCTAAGTGTGGTCTAACCAAGGTTCGATACAGGTTTAGCATAACTTCTCTACTTTTCAATTCTATCCCTCTAGAAATAAACCCTAGTGCTTGTTTTTTTTTATTGCCTTGCTAACCTGTGTCGCAACTTTTAGTGATTTGTGTATTTGTACTCTGAGATCCCTTTGTTCCTCTACCCCACCTAGACTCGCACCCTCCAAGTGATAAGTGGCCTCCCTATTCTTCCTACCAAAATGTAATACCTCACATTTATCTGTGGTGAACTTTATTTGCCAATTATATGCCCATTCTGCAAGTTTATTAATGTCCTCCTGTAATTTGTTGCAGTCCTCCTCAGTATTGACTATCCCCCCCAATTTGGTGTCATTTGCAAATTGAGAAATTGTGTTTTTGATTCCTAAGTCTAATTCGTTAATATAAATTGTGAACAGCAGTGGTCCCACTACCCACCTTCTGCCACTGTGAATAGCTACCCTTTACTCCTACTCTCTGCTTTCTGTCCTGAAGCCAGCCAGCAATCCATTCTGCTACTTGTCCCCTGACTCCCGATTCTCTGACATTGTTCCTCAGTCTATTATGGGGTACCTTATCGAAGGCCTTGTAGGTGGTTTGCCTTGGTGGTTCGAATCACCCCCCTATTTAGTTCTATACAACAGGAATTACGGTGAACAAGATTGGAAACACAGACAAGCTTTTCGGACTCAACCGTACGGTGTTTAATAAAAATGAGAAGTCGCACAACATCAGGTTATAGTCCAACAGTTTTATTTGAAATCACGAGCTTTCGGAGCGCTGCTCCTTCGTCAGGTAAAGTGAAGGAATACGGTGTTTAATAAGGTTAACACACACACCCACCTCCAGTATGTAAAATGCCTGGTGGCGTAAAACAAACAGTACAACAATACAACTTGGCCCGTCGAACAGGCCCATGTCTCGTATTAATACGTCTAAAATCACACTGTGTTGCAATACAGAGTATAACATGGACTTGTCCCACAAACCCCGGATCATACACTATATAATACACACAGAACCTCTCCACTAAACCCCTCTGGATTGGTTGGGACACACAACACCCCCTCACACAGTACCGGTGGTCTTAAGGATGCGTGGGCTTGGACAATGCTCATCCTGATTGTCCGTTTTCTTGCTCGCTGCTCCCCTGTGTAGAACGTGTCTCCTGGTTCCGTATCGCCGATGCAGTATCCAAGTCCCAGTTTCGAGGTTCGTTCCTACAGTTGAAGAGCAAGGCAAGGCTCTTGTCGCTCGTGGTGGTTTAGAGCAAGCGAGAGAGAACGAGAAATGGCCAAGCTGCCTTCTCTATATCCTCTCAGGTCTGTGTAGTTGCAGTGATGTCTTTTTAATCACCCTTCTTTGTCTTCTTTGTCTGGTTTCCCGCCTTTCGGGGCTATCCCATCTAGGTGCTGGTGTTAATGGCAGATGATGGGCCGCACTTCTCACCTTATTCTGGGTTAAGTGGCTTCCCATTGATTTACAATGGCCCTTTTCTGGTCCGGTTCCCTCCTTTCGGGGCTATCTCATCTAGGTGCTCGTTACTGTGAGTCACCTACCCGGGCCCATTGTCTTCCCAGAGAATTCTGTCTGCCCAGAAATTCTCCCATAATTAGTTTGTAGGCCTGGCTGGAATCTCCTGTCCATCACGAACAGCTGGGCCCCTTCCATCTTCTCCAAACAGGCTGCTGGTGTTAAATCAGCAGTAACAGTCATTCAAAAAGTCTGAAATGAACTTGGGGCCTGCGTTCGATGCTTACAGCCTTTTGAAAATCCAGATAAATTACATCTACTGCATTACCATTGTCTACTCTCTCTGTTACCTCTTCAAAAAATTCAATAAGGTTGGTCAAGCAAGACTTTCCCTTTTGAAATCCATGCTGACTATTCATTATTATATTTTTGGTTTCTATTTTCTCCTTTAGAAGGGATTCTATTATTTTTCCTACCACTGAAGTTAAGCTGACTGGTCTATAATTCCCTGGACATCTTCTCTCCCCCTTTCATAACCTCTTGTGTGGTACCTTATTGAATGCCTTCTGAAAATCCAAATACGCCACATCCACTGGTTCCCCCTTATTTATTCTGCTAGTTACAACCTCAAAAAACTCTACCAGATTTGTCAAACACGATTTCCCTTTCATAAATCCGTGTTGACTCTGCCCAATCCTATTATTATTTTCTAAGTGCCCTGTTACCACATCCTTAATAATAGATTCTAACATTTTCCCTGCTACTGATGTCAGGCTAACTGTTTTCTCTCTCCCTCCTTTCTTAAATAGTGGGGTTACATTTGTTATCTTCCAATCCGCGGGAACTGTTCTAGAATCTATGGAATTTTGGCAGATGACAACCAATGCATCCACTTTCTCTGTAGCCACCTCTTTTAAAATCCTAGGATGTAAGCCATCAGGTCCGGGGGATTTATTGGTTTTCAGTCCCATTAATTTCTCCAGTACGATTTTTTTTTACGAATACTAATTTCTTTCAGTTCCTCATTCTCGCAGCCTGTGTTGGAGCTGTGAATGACAGACCCCAACTTCAGGACTTCTGCATGTGCCTGAAATCCCGAAGTTACGGTCAGTTTCAAAGGGGGAATGATGGCGAATGCTGCCAGTTTGCCATCACCCAGTTCGACAGCAAATCCCGGGCCAGTATGTTAAACCAAGGCCCCGTCTGCCCTCTCAGGTGGACGTAAATGATCTCGCGGCACTATTTCGAAGGAGATCAGGGGTGTTCTCCCCGGTATCCTGACCAATATTTATCCCTCAACCAACATCACTAAACCAGATTACCTGGTCATTTATCTCATTGCTGTTTGTGAGAGCTTGCTGCGCACAAATTGGCGGCTGCGTTTCGCAACATAAAACAGTGATTACATTTCAGAAGTACTTCATTGGCTGTGTAGCACTGAGGCTGTGATCTACAAATGCACGTTTGGACTTTCTTAGTACTGCAAGAATGAATGCAAGTAACATGACTGGCTGCACTCATCCCAGCGTGCTGGCCTGCCATTGAAGGATTAATAAATCAAATAGCTTATTGAGTCGGT
This sequence comes from Squalus acanthias, assembly GCA_030390025.1. Classification (NCBI taxonomy): domain Eukaryota; kingdom Metazoa; phylum Chordata; class Chondrichthyes; order Squaliformes; family Squalidae; genus Squalus; species Squalus acanthias. Next base: position 130,214,796 of record CM059433.1, read on the forward strand.
TTTCAGGAATGAGAGGAAACAGCTTGCGTGCAGTAACATTACAGAGAGAAGATGGTGGTGCACAGGGGCACATGTGGTGCATGAATGAGATACCAGTGGCGTTGGAAGGTGTGCTGGACTAGGTCCTACCATGGAAAGTCAAAGCTGAGATAGTGGGACTACGTAAGAGAAGACCTGCAAAGAATAATCAGAAGAATGGAAGTGTCACTCACAACAGTTGTGAGGGAATTAGATTAACACTGTTTCCGTCAGACTGAAAGGTGATTTGATAAGATGCAAGGGATTTATGACAGAGAGCAGAGGCTACAGAGTGTACGACCAGAGTTAATGATTGGAGCAGAGACCACATCAGCATTTAAGAATAGGTTAGATAGAAGGTTGAAGGAAAGGGGAATAAAGGGATATGGAACAGAGCAGACACATGAGATTAAAACTACTCTTCATGTATACAGTTGCCAAACCTCCAGGATTGTTCTGGAGTCGCCAGGAATTGAAGATTAATCTCCTGGACACTGCTGCGAACAACCCAGTAGAAAAATCATAGGGGCATTCAAATTAATTGTGGTTTTTTTTTTAACACTGTCATTTAATAATTATAAAAATATTGGAGATGGGACCGTGTAGGGTGATTGGAGGTGGGAAGTCATGTGGTGAATCCTCCAGGAATGCGTTCAACCACGGACGGCCACCCTCTCGATGTGCAGGATCAATGCCAATAGTGGTGGGCCAGTATGAGCAAAGAACAGGGTGATGGGATTAAAGAAAAGAGCTCTGGTAGTGGAACAAACGCCAGTCACAGGCACAATGCACCAAATAGCCTCTTCTGTATTAAAGTTTCTATGATTCTATAATTAGAGAGACAAGGGGGGGGGGGGGCGGTGACAGAGAAAAGAGCCTGAAGGCTGGGTCTTGTGTCATATAGTTACGATAACTGACTGATTGAATAAAAAATGTAATTAATTCTCGGGATGCGGTCATCACTGGCAAGGTCGGCATTTATTGCCCATCCACTTCAGAATCAATCACGGTGTGGGTTTGGAGTCACATAAAGGTCAGACCGGGTAAGGACGGCTGGTTTCTTTCCCGAAAGAACTTTAGTGAGCCAGTTGGGTTTTCGCAATAATCACTCCTTTCAAAATCAAATTCAAATTCTCAAACTGCAACAGTGGGATTTGAGCTCACGTTGTGACTGGATTATTAGTCCAGGCCTCTGGATTGCTCGTTCAGTGATATAACCACTACACTACCGTACCCACTGTTGATGAGCTCACTGTTAATGTTTCACTTTAAATAATGAACTGTCTGCAGTAAATCTTTCCATGAATAGCAGGTGGAATATACTGCCATCTAGTGCAGGAAGCAAAGTTTGTGAACAGTTTCCCAAAACTGCGAGAAGCAGACTTGCTGTTCAAAGCAGGACAGAGACTGGATTAAGGCCCTTGCAGGCCTTCACGTCTTCTCAGTTTGAGAATTCGAATTCAGTTTAAAAAAAAACCACAAAGAGCCTCCTTCTGTGCTTCTGAGAAATAGATGAGATCGTATTTCTCATCTACACGGCAACATTATCCGAAGACGTACCATCACGTTCCACATGTACGCTGACGATACCCAGCTCTACCTCACCTCCACCTCTCTGAACCCTTCCAATGCCTCTGTGCTGTCAGATTGCTCATCCAACATCCAGTCCTAGACGAGCCGAAATTTCCTCCAATTAAACATTGGGATAAACCAAAGCCATTGTCTTCGGTCCTCTTTTTTTTCATTCGTTCCTGGGATGTGGGCGTCAATGGCAAGGCCTGCATTTATTGCCCATCCCTAATTGCCCTTGAGGTCCCTGCCACAAACTCTGTTCCCTAGCCATCAATTCCATCCCCCTCCCTGACCACCGTCTTAGGCTGAACCAGAATGTTCGCAACCTCTGCTGAAACCCTCATCCATGCTTTTTGTTACCTCTAGACTCGACTATTCCAATGTTCTCCTGGCCGGCCTCCCACCTTGCACCCGCCGTAAACTTGCGCTCATCCAAATCTCTGCTGCCCGTACCCTAACTCCCACCAAATTGTTGAAATGGCAGCACAAAGGAAGGCCTTTCGGTCCATTAGGCCTGTGTTCACCAGCGAGAATTCTGGTCAATTTGTCCCCTCTCCTGTCCTTTAGTCCAGTCTGGTATTGAGCACAAATTGTAGAGCCTCTACTGCCATGTTGACTGAGATGAGATGACTCAGTGAAGGTTAGGGACTCGCTTCCTGTCAGCATGACTCTCACTGGTCTATCGCTGGTCTGGTACCATAAGGCTGCAAGTACTTTTGTTGAAGTGGGTGTTGTACTTACAGCCAGCAGATGTCACTGTCAGTCCCAGTATTGCAGCATCCTGAGCCTTACACTTAACCTAAAATACCATTTCTTGTCTCTTTACTGCAAGTTTATTGATTTCAGCTTCGTACTGACTGGTAGTGGAAATCCGGAGTCAGACCCCGCCCTGATACTGGAGTGAAGCAGAGTGAGACTCCCTACTCTCATACTGATCCAGTTTGAATGCACAAAGAATATACATCCTAAGCATTGGCAAAAAATTGTTTTCAAACTGCCTGGTGGAGGGGGAGAGGGGTCTGGCACTCTGCAAATCGACCTGATCTCCATGTAAATGTATATTATAACAGTGACTACACTTCAAAAATACTTCATTGGCTGTAAAGAGCTTTGGGACGTCCTGAGGTCGTGAAAGTTGCTATATAAATGCAAGTCTTTCTTTTTTTTCAGAGAGCACAGGTCGTCTGTCAGAGAATGGGTGTTCTTACTTCTAAGTTTATAAGTTACCCCCATAAAATAATAGGGTTCAAAAGCCTATTACAGAAATTAAGCAGACATTAATAGCTATTATTGCACTTCAGCGTACACTTACGGCAATACCTTGCGAGTTCATCGGAGACTCCAAAACATGTTGCAGTGCCCAAGCTCAAGGTTCTTAGTTGGCCAGATCCGAAACAAATTCCACAGTATCAAGTCACTTTTTAAAAAACCTTTTTTTCCACCCTGCTACGTGAGATCTCGACCGCGATTTTGCCGGCGCTCAGAGGGCGGGTTTGGAGGCGGGTCGGGAGTTAAAATCCAAATGATTGACGGCGGGTTGCAAACCCGTTGCCATCCCGCCTCCACGCAACTTTGCAAAGTGTCGGGTCTGCGAGTCCCGATCAGACCCGACACCAAACAGCGGGAGAGGCACTTAAGGCAGTTAACTGCCGACGTAATGCCATTTTTACTGGCTCTGCCCATTTTAAGAAATTTTCAGCGTGTTGCCCGTCGTGCGACAAACCCGCCAGCTGATTGTGCCGGGTTCAGCAAGTATCTGAATTGTTGACAGCTGCTCCTGCAGCATAAAAGCGGACCTGCAACATGGCTGACTTTCAGATGACAGAACTCTGTGCTTTGATGTTTTGGAACACATTTTGCAGGTCTATTGAGCTTGTGAGTGTTTAAGCTGAGATCCATATGCACTGTGACCTCCTTGGAATACCCTCTGGCCACATTGACTGAGCGCTTATAACATCTCTTCCTCAACTGAGATATAGACCAGCGGAATGGGAACCATTTATCCCCTCTCATCCTGGTCCTCAGAATCGGAGGAAGAGCAGCCGCGGCAGCAGCAGAACCAGGCACAATAGCAGCACCAACAGCAGCAGTGCCAACCTTCTCCTCAGCCACCTGATGATGTACAGGGCAGAGGACATCAGCGCAGGGCTGCACCTTGCCGCAGGAGATACCCCCAACAGGCCGAGGATAAGCTTCCTCAACATGAGTGAGAAGCAGTGCCAAAGGAGGCTGAGACTTTCACAAGAGGTAGTTACTGACATCTACGCAATGCTGCACCAACACCTGGAGCCCAGAGGAGCGGGTGGACACTCCTTACCAGTGGCTGTCAAAGTCACCACCGCACTCAACTTCTTTGCTCCAGGGCCCTTCCAGGGATCATCAGCAGACATCAGCGGCATCTCCCAGTCGGCCACACACACTTGCATCACACTGGTAACAGGTGCCCTCTTTGCAAAGGCGCACAATTACATCCACTTCTCCACGGATGGCCCAAGTGTAACCGCGCGTGCGGTTGGCTTTGCAAATATGGCAGGATTCCCAAGGGTGCAGGGCGTCGTAGACTGCACACATGTGGCCATTAGGGCACCCCACCACAACCCAGCTGTATTTGCAAACCGCAAGGGCTTCCAATCCCTTAACATCCAGCTGGTGTGTAACCACAGGAAGATCATCATGCATGTCTGCGCCAAGTTCCCTGGCAGTTGCCATGACGCTTTCATCCTGCGGCAGCCTCAGCTCTTCAATCCGCCAACCCAACTTTCCAGATGGCTAATTGGAGACAAGGGCTATCCCCTGAAAAAGTGGCTCATGACTTCTTCTTAGGCAGTCCCTCGGAACCGAGGATGACTTGCTTCCACATTAAAAATGAGTTCTCAGTTGACTGATGAGTTCAATGCGGGATCTACAGTCTCTGTCACAGGTGGGGCAGACGGTGGTTGAAGGGCAGGTGGGTGGGGTGCTTGGGTTGACGTGCACTCCTTGCGCTGCTTGCGCTTGGCTTCCGCTTGCTCCCGGCGAAGAGACTTGAGGTGTTCGGCGCCTGAGGAGGCCATCAAAGCTGAGGAGCGCTACAATGTGAGCCACATTTCCACCAGAAGCATCATAGAGCAAACCATCAGCTCAAAATGCGATTCAGATGCCTCGACAGATCTGGTGGAGCCCTACAGTACGCACCAGCCAGGGTCTCCAAAATCATCGTGGTCTGCTGTACCTTGCACAACATCGGACAGCAGCGTGGCTTACCACTGCCTGAGGAACGAGTGGCTCAGCGCACAGCCTCAGAGGAGGAGGAGGAGGAGAAGGAGGAGGAGGAGGCGGCAGATGAGAGACGCCTTGCGGGAGCGGATGTGCTAAATCCACCAGTATGCATGCACATTGCTGGCCGTGAGGCAAGGGATGCACTCATCCATGCCAGATTCGCGTAATTTTACGCATCAACCACATGTGGCTGGCACATGGAAATGAATGTCTGGCCAATCTTCTTAACACACCATACAGCATCTGTACAATAAACTGTGGTTTTCTATCACTTTCACCACCATCATTACAGATGAAAGGCACCCTGACCCCTCACTGTGCAACTTCCATTTCTGAGCACACATAGGCCAATTCTTTGACTCTTTGCCATCGCTTTTCTTTAATACATTTATAATCACGATGACAAACATTTGTATCAGATGAAAACACCCAAGTGACTACCCTTGTGACTATTTGTGTGTTAACTTTCTCTTACGCATGCTTCTACATAGTTTTTCCCCTGTGGCTTCAGCAGATGTAGAGGCACCTTGCTCACTTCTATGCTGCGCCTGCTTTGACACCTTTGGCGTGCGTCCTCTGGGTTTGGGAGCCTGGGAGGGCTCTGCAACAGTCTGCTCTTCCTGTGGCTGTGCAGGGGCTGAGACGGCCATCTCAGTTGGGTGAGGAATCTGGGGCTCTGACCGAGGGCTCCGCAGTGGCATGGTCGTGTGAGCGCTTGGAGAGGAGCCCACACTCGACCACCAACATCCCTCTCATGGGTCACCCGCACTTCACTGCTAGCAAGTAGCTGGAGAGCACCTTGCTGCACATCAGTGGGGCCATGAGGACCCGTCTCTGTACTGACAGTCCTCATAATGGGGACGTCTATGTACCTCTGGTTCCTCTCCTCAATAGATGCCCATCTATCCTCCATAGCAGACCATCTATTTAGAAGAGTCACCATGTTCATTTGAGTTTGGCGATTTATGTCTTCCATGGAGGTTGCCATCCTTTCCATGGCGGCACCTACATTCGCCATTGAGTGCACCACGCATTGCTCATGTTTGAGATGGACTCCTCCATTCTCTGCACACTCGCAGTTACCATGGATGCAAACCCTGTTAGAGACTCCTGCACTTGTTCCTGGAGTTCCAGCACCGCTCCCTTTCTGGATGGCCCCAGAGGCACAGCGTCGACATGCAGCAGAGCAGAGCTAGGAGAGTCCTGCAGCCTCCGACGAGGACTCTCCACTGCTGTCGCTGTCTCCACCATCTGCTGATGCTCACTTGTGAGCTGTGATACATCAGGTGACAACACTACTCTATGTCGCGATGGATCCACCGAGATGTGCGTATCTGCGCTGGTGCTGGGTGCGCTGATTTCTAGTGACGCTGCTCCCTCAGAGGCTCCAGGTTCCTCTGAGGAGTCGTCCAGCTCTTCCTCCTGGACAGTGGGGAGGGGGGCTCTCGATGGTCCTGTGGGGGAGTAAAGGCATGAGTTAGACACGTGATATTTAGGTAGCAGACACATCCTATTGTGCAGATGATCAGAAATCAATCTGTATGAACATCAGATACCATATGAGAGGGTTGCAAATCTATTCTGTCACCAGCTTCCTCTACTGCGCCCGTCTCTCCGTCCCCCACTTCCAGCTCCTCTGCACCTCCGACGATGTCGAGGGCAGCCTCTTCAGCATTTGTTATAGTCGCCAGGGATGGTGGGCCTCCTCTTGTCCTCCCTCTCTCCCTCTTATTGTGGGCTCTCTTTTCCTGCAATGAGGGACACAAGTGGAGTTTCAACAAGATTGATGGAGTGAGTGTAACGATTCCATAACATAAAAACTTAGAGGGAGACAAAGATAGAGTGAACTGGCAAGAGGAAGCTGCCTCCCTGTGACGGGTGCATAGTAGGATGGTGAAGTGATTCTGTACATAGAGAGAGAGGGATAGGTAAGGGTGCAAGGGAAGTAAGGGTAAGTTGGGATGTGGAGGAGTAGGTTGACAATGCAGAGTGCTGGAGATGGGGAGCAGATTGAAGGTAAGTGTGATGTTATAATCACTTTTGCTGAGCGTAGCAGGTCATTGAACCTTTTCCTGCACTGAACCCAGGTGCGTGAACACAAAGACCTGGCGCTCACCTCCTCAGCAATTTGCAGCCAGGCTGCCTTGGTTTGCTGAGGAGGCCTCCTCCGTCCATTGGAGGGGAACAGAACCTCCTTGCACCCTCTCACTCCCTCCACAAGAACATGGAGGGAGTCATCATCAGATCGAGGAGCAGCCTTAGATTTTGCAGCAGTCATGTTCAAAAGACCCGCTCTCAGGAGCAGCAGAAAGCAAATGAAATGCAAAGGCTGCATGGGCCCCTTAAAAGCTCCTGAATGGAAGACGTCAGCAGAGGCGAGCAGCACACCCGCACCCACTGATTGGGCCGGGTAGCGCGCACGGCGGGCTTAATAAGCCCGGTTAAATTAAAATCGTGATTTCAGAGCGGCTGAAGCCGGCAGCGGGACTGGAAGCCGCCGTCCAGTCAACCCGACTCCGACCCGACTCCGCTGGGAAAATCGCGGCCTTCACGTTTCTACAGCATCATCTCATATCAGTCAGCCGTTCTCCCTCATCAATAACTGCAGTTTAAACAGGAATAACTCCCCAAATGTTGTTCCAGCTTCACCTTGACTGAAATGTCAATCTAATGATTGATCTGGAGGCAGTTACAGAGAGATTAATGAAAAAAGGTTCCGCTACAGGCCATTTAATCACAAACACATTCCTTACACAGATGTGGCCTTGGAGGAGTTAATATCCCGAGCTATTGAAATTATAAATTCTCGAACTCATGGTCAAAACATGTATCCTGGAAGGACATTTAATGACCATAAAGATGTCACTTATCTCATGTTTCCCTGCACAGCTGAGCGATCTATAGGGGCTAGAAGACCAAAGGAAGCCTGTTGCTGAATCCCTTATCAGCCAAACGTCTCTGTCTAATACAACTATTAGTTCCCACTGACTAACTCAACATGGCCAGATCCTAAACAAATTCCAAAGTATCTGTTCTAATACCCACTTTTAAAAAAAAACTTTTTCTCCACGTGCGATTTCACATGTTTCTACAGCATTACCTCATACCAGGCAGCTGTTCTCCCTTATTTCTCATTTAAAAAGCTTATAAGTTAATACGAAGAAATGAATATAAAAGAAATCGATAACAGTACCATCTGATTAACCCTTTTCTTACATCTCCCTGTGACGCGGGGCGCACCTTTGCTGTACGTGCGTGGCGTCAACGTCATGATCACGTGACTCGCGCGTGACTTTCTCTCTCTCTCTCCTGTGTCTGTGTGTGCGCGTGTAGGTTGGCAGAATCATGGAGCTCAGCACTGGCCCCTGCAACTTTTATAAGTTTAACTTGTTTATATACTTCATCAAATTGTTGATGCTCTTTCCAACAACGCATAGCTAGGCCTACTCTTTAAAGAGGTATCGACACTTGGTGGCAGCAGTGGTAGTCATTATTTAAAGCAGCTTTCACTTCTGGGTGGACATGTGTGAAGTTATCCACTTTGGTAGGAAAAATAGAACAGCAGAGTATTTTTTAAATGGTGAGCGATTGGGAAATGTTGGTGTTCAGAGGGACCTGGGTGTCCTTGTACACGAATCACTGAAAGTTAACATGCAGGTACAGCAAGCAATTAGAAAGCAAATGGTATGTTAGCATTCATTACAAGAGGATTTGAGTGTAAGAGTAAAGACATCTTACTGCAATTATATAGGGCCCTGGTGAGACCACACCTGGAGTATTGTGTATAGTTTTGGTCTCCTTACCTAAGGAAGGATATACTTGCCTTAGAGGGAGCGCAACGAAGGTTCACTAGACTGATTCCTGGGATGGGGGGATTGTCCTATGAGGAGAGATTGAGTAGACTAGGCCTGTATTCTCTAGAGTTTCAAAGAATGAGAGGTGATCTCATTGAAACATACAAAATTCTTACAGGGCTTGACAGGGTAAACATAGAAACATAGAAGATAGGAGCAGGAGTAGACCATTCGGCCCCTCGAGCCAGTTCCGCCATTTAATGAGATCATGGCTGATCATCCAAATTCAGTACCCTGTCCCTGCTTTCTCCCCATATCCCTTGATCCCTTTAGCCTTAAGAAATATATCTAACTCCTTCTTGATAGAAACTTCAAGATGCAGGGAGGATGTTTCCCCTGGCTGAGGAGTCTCAGAATAAGGGGTCGGCCATTTAGGGCTGAGATCAGGGGAAATTTCTTCACTCAGAGGGTGGTGAACCTGAAATGGCCTCACAAGTCGGATGTATACCCCCAAGCAGTTATAGGAGGCGGGGAGGGGGCGCAGGCGTGGAGGCAACATTTTTGGTTTGGGGAATTGTAGCAAGGATTTAGTGAGAGAGTACCAAGGTTTTGGGGCAAGATGGCTGAAGGTTCCATCACCAACGATGAACATACAGTGGACAAGCTTTGCAATGTGGTTGACTCTTAACTGCCCTCTGAAATGGCCCAGCAAGCCAATCAGTTGTACCAAACCACTACGAAAAACAATAATAAGAATAAAACCGGACGGACCACCCGGCATCGACTTAGGAACCGGCTTCGGACATGACAAAGGCACACCCAACACATTCGACTCTACAAAGCTCTCCTCACTAACATCTGGGGACTTGGAAGAGCTGTCCCACAGACTGGTCAACAACAGTCTGACAGAGTCATACTCACAGAATCATACCTTTCAGCCAATGTCCCAAACTCCTCCATCACCATCCCTGGGTATGTCCTGTCCCATCGGCAGGACAAGCCCACCAGAGGTGGCGACACAGTGATATACAGATGGGACGGAGTGGCCCTGGGTGTCCTCAACATTGACTGCGGACCCCATGAAGTCTCATGGCTTCAGGTCAAGCATGGGCAAGGAAACCTACTGATTACCACCTACTGCCCTTCCTCAGCTGATGAATCAGTACTCCTCCATGTTGAACACCACTTGGAAGAAGCACTGAGAGTAGCAAGGGCACAGAATGTACTCTGGGTGGGGGACTTCAATGTCCATCACCAAGACTGGCTCGGTAGCACCACTACTGACCGAGCTGGCCGAGTCCTGAAGGACATAACTGCCAGTCTGGGCCTGCGACAGGTGATGAAAGAACCAACATGAGGGAAAAACCTACTTGACCTCGTCCTCACCAATCTACCTGTCGCAGATGCATCTGTCCATGACAGTATTGGTAGCAGTGACCACCGCACAGTCATTGTGGAGACAAAGTCCCGTCTTCACACTGAGGACACCCTCCATCGTGTTGTGTGGCACTACCACCGTGCTAAATGGGATAGATTCAGAACAGATCTAGCATCTCAAAACTGGGCATCCATGAGGCGCTGTGGGCCATCAGCAGCAGCAGAATTGTATTCCACCACAATCTGTGACCTCATGGCCCGGCATATCCATCACTCTACCATTACCATCAAACCAGGGGACCAACCCTGGTTCAATAAGAAGTGTAGAAGAGCATGCCAGGAGCAGCACCAGGTGTACCTAAAAATGAGGTGCCAACCCAGGGAAGCTGCAATACAGGACTACATGCATGCTAAAAAGCGGAAGCAGTTTGCTATAGACAGGGCTAAGCGATCCCACAATCAACTGATCAGATCAAAGCTCTGCAGTCCTGCCACATCCAGTTGTGAATGGTGGTGGACCATTAAACAACTAATGGAAGGAGGAGGCTCCATGAATATCCCCATCCTCAATGATGGTGGACCCAGCACGTGAGTGCAAAAGACAAAGCTGAAGCGTTTACAACCATCTTCAGCCAGAAGTGCCGAGTGGATGATCCACATCGGCCTCCTCCTGAGGTCCCCACCATCACAGAAGCCAGTCTTCAGCTAATTCGATTCACTTCATGTGATATCAAGAAACGGCTGAGCTCACTGGATACAGCAAAGGCTGTGGGCCCCGACAACATCCTGACTATCGTGCTGAAGATTTGTACTCCAGAACTAGCTGCGCCTCTAGCCAAGCTGTTCCAGTACAGCTACAACACTGGCATCTATCCGACAATGTGGAAAACTGCCCAGGTATATCCTGTCCACAAAAATCAGGACAAATCCAATCCGGCCAATTACCGCCCCATCAGTCTACTCTCAATCATCAGCAAAGTGACGGAAGGTGTCATCAACAGTGCTATCAAGCGTCACTTACTCACCAGTAAGCTGCTCACTGATGCCCAGTTTGGGTTCCGCCAAGACCACTCTACTCCCGACCTCATTACAGCCTTGGCCCAAACATGGACAAAGGAGCTGAATTCCATAGGTGAGGTGAGAGTGACTGCCCTTGACATCAAGGCAGCATTTGACCGAGTTTGGCATCAAGGCGCCCTAGTAAAACTGAAGTCAATGGGAATCAGGGGAAAAATATTCCACTGGCTGGAGTCATACCTAGCACAAAGGAAGATGGTTGTGGTGGTTGAAGGTCAATCATCACAGCCCCAGGACATCACTGCAGGAGTTCCTCAGGGCAGTGTCCTAGGCCCAACCATCTTCAGCTGCTTCATCAATGACCTTTCCTCCATCATAAGGTCAGAAATGGGGATGTTCACTGATGACTGCACAGTGTTCAGCGCCATTCACAACTCCTCAGATAATGAAGCAATCCATGCCCGCATGCAACAAGACCTGGACGATGTTCAGGCTTTGGCTGATAAGTGGCAGGTAACATTTACGCCACAGAAGTGCCAGACAATGACTATCTCCAACATGCGAGAATCTAACCACTGCCCCTTGACATTCAATGGCATTACCATCGCCAAATCCCCCACCATCAACATCCTGGGGGTCACCATTGACCAGGAACTTAACTGGACCAGCCACATAAATACTGTGGTAACAAGAGCAGGTCAGAGGCTAGGTATTCTGCGGCCAGTGTCTCACCTCCTGACTCCCCAAAGCCTTTCCACCATCTACAAGGCACAAGTAAGGAGTGTGATGGAATACTCTCCACTTGCCTGGATGAGTGCAGCTCCAACAACACTCAAGAAGCTTGACACCATCCAGGACAAAGCAGCCCGCTTGATTGGCAGCCCATCCACCACCTTAAACATTCTCTCCCTCCACCACTGGCGTACCGTGGCTGCAGTGTGCACCATCTACAAGATGCACTGCAGCAACTTGCCAAGGCTTCTTCGGCAGCACCTCCCATACCCGCGACCTCTACCACCTAGAAGGACAAGGGCAGTTGGTGCATGGGAACACCACCATCTCCAAGTCACACACCATCTTGACTTAGAAGTATATCGCCGATCCTTCATCGTCGCTGGGTCAAAATCCTGGAACTCCCTACCTACCAGCACTGTGGGAGTACCTTCACTGCATGGACTGCAGCGGTTCAAGAAGGCGGCTCACCACCACTTTCTCAAGGGCAATTAGGGATGGGCAATAAATGCTGACCTTGCCAGAGATGCCCACATCTCAGGAACTAATAATAAAAAGAGTGAAGGATACAAGCAGTGCTGTTGGGCAGGTGAAGAAGCAATCATGCATGGTCTACAGACCATGTACAATCCACTCTAAAGAATGAGAAAATTGTGTCAGTTTCCATTGAGTTTCTGCCAATGCTAACATAACACGTAGTGAGCTCCTCCATAAACATTGAGCTCCTCCATACACATCCTTTACAATGCAAAAACAGGATGGTAACCCAACGTGGCTGCTTAAATACTCTTTACTGGCAAAAAAGGGCCGATTTTTTAAGTACGTGTTGCCAGTGGAAACCCTTCACCTGTGGGAGATGAGGGTGACCCTGGCAAAGCCGCATTTATTGCCCAACCCTAGTTGGCCCGAACAGATGGCGCTCAGCTTTCTCCTTGAACCCGAGCAGTCCTAGTGGTGTTGACGTTGGGTCGGGAATTCCAGGATCGGACCCAGTGACGATGAAGGAGCAGCAGTGTGTGTCCAAATCAGGATGGTGTTTGATTTGAAGGAGAACTTGGAGATGATGGTGTTCCCATCGCATTGCTGCTCTTGCCCATGGCTGGAAGGTGCTGTGGAAGTAACCTTAGTGAGTTGCTGCGTTGCCTCCGACAAATGAAACACACATGCAGCCACAGTGGGCCAGAGGAGGTGGACAGTGGGCCGAGTGGCAGGGGCACCAATCAAGCAGACTGCCTCACTGTGGCCAGCTGGGGATGACTCTGTTCTTCGTTCAGAAAACTGTCCCATTTTTATGCAATTTAAAGACAAGAAAATCTTGCTGGCAAGCAAGAAATGAGTAGACCAAGTAACAAATGAGAAGGCATGTGTACTTCAAGGTTGCACCACAGCATTGACTGTTCTGGTACACAATCACTGTTGACATTGGATTACGAAGTTGCGTCATGTAGACGATAAGTATTTGAACGGTTCCCTGTTGATGTGGGATTTTTTTTTTAATTCTTTGTTTTGCAGTCATGTTCTTATTTTCTTAATCCTGAAGTCCTTCTGTGCAACAAATATTCCTACCAGGCCACGATCAGAGGCCGCAGACCAGCTACCAGCAAACTGCCGCTCGACCCTTGGTCTGCTACAAGGAAGAAATCCATCACGCGGTTGAGAATGTCAAAGGAAGGCAGCCAAAAAAAAGAAGCCCCTTATGTTTGATGAATATGTTTCATTCTCCCTTTGGGTCAGAGAGGCAAATCAAAAGAAGGGAACTGTTTGGCTTGCAGGAAATCAAAAGAAATCAAGGAACTCCAAATGTTCCGGAGCAATCAAAAGGACAGAGTGCTGGGGGCACGAGGGTTGAAATGACCGCTGTGTTACTAGTGGCCAACGTGTTAACGTGCTCGTGTAAGTGTTCTCTCTGCACGATTTAATGATGTGGCAAATTCACTAAAATAACGGATATAGGAGTTTCTTAGTGAAAGCATACAATGTGATTTGTATCCCGTGGATCGAGAGGAGTTTAACAAAAATAAATCACCAGATACTGAGATTGTCCTGAGGTTTGTGTGAGATTTTATTGGACGTGTATCCAAACAAAGAATTTTAGCCGAGCAGAACAGAACTTTGTTTACATTCACAGCTCAAGCCTTCTCAGTTTTGTTTTTACAATTAGTGATATTGGTATTGGGCCATCCAGTCCCTCGAACGTTAGTAATACTTTGACATTGTTAATGCCCTGACGTATATGTTTCATTCTCCCATTTCTCAATTGGTCTTGAAGTCAATCGAAAATAAATTGAGCGGGGTGTAAAGCAAGTTGCCGATACGCTACGACCCAAGACTGAATTCACCCCCTTGATGTCCTGTACCAAGCAGCATGGTCCAGAACCCTATCACCTGCCATCCCATGCCAAGTCACACTCAGCTATTAACTCAGTCCTCAACAAACTCCACTGGCTCCCTGTTCCCCTCGTGAAGTGCTTTTGAAATTCTTCTCCGACAAACCTCCTCCACGGCCTCACTCCAGCCCACCTCTGGAACCTCCCCCAGCCTTAAGTGTCAGCTTGCGCCTTCAGATCCTCAGTGTCTAGACTGCTGTGTGTGCCAAGCCTCTGTCTCACCACTGGTGGCAGAGCCTTGAGCTGTCATGGGCCTGCACTCAAAAACACTTCTTTTCCTAAATCTCTTGCCACCTGTAAGCGTTTCTCTTACTACTGTTCGGACTTTTGAGAATTACGAATAAGCATAACAATGACAGATAAGTATGTGATCAATAAAATTGGTCTTTATTCACACTACAGTTCAAAATTCACGTGTACATCGCAATCAACATGCACCCAATTTACCCGCACATAAAAGTACCCCCAGCAACTCATACGCTACCTCCTGGCAATTTATATCCCAAGTCAACCGTACATAAAGTGCCCTTTAACAATATCTAAGCTCTATGTCTGACTTTTATACATATTCCTTTATCGTTGGGTGATCGGTCCAGAAAAGTCGTAAGTCGAAAACATAGACTGGCCAGCTTTCTTTGTTCCTCTGTTCTTCCACTTCTGTCTTCTTTCCTTCTGAATTTCCCGCCTCTGGGTCACTTCTTTTATAGGGCCTTTCTGCCGGCCCCACTCGTATATCACCGTCTGCCTCCCTCTGATAGGTCAGTTGCACTCCAAACCATCCCATTTGGAGTTCTTTCTGCATGACATGTTCATGTTCCTGTGAGATGTGTGGGTGCGGGACTTCCTCTTCACTCGTGTTTCTCCTTCCTGTCCATGTGGTCTTACAAACAAAGGACCATGCTGACCACCAGGCAAAGGACCCCCTGCTGACTTCTGTCATTTTGTGTCTTCACAAACAAAGGAACACATGCTGACTTCTTAGTATTTCATAACCATTTCACAATTTGTTCTGAGCTTCGATCTCCACATGGTGGCAGCGGTTTTATTACAGTTTTTAGAATCTTACAACCGTCATGAAGATTCTTGAAAACTTATCTCTTTGATTACGTCTTTGGCCATCACCCTAACCTTGCTTCGAGGTGTCCAAACTGCCACTCTGCGAAACACCTCAGGACACTGGTCAAGGCACCACATATAAATGTAAATTTTTGTTGTTGAATGTACAATAAAGTTTGAACTGTCTCCAATTCCTCTGATCAATCAATCAATCCTAAAACAATGAATGTGTCTGTCACGCCTCACGCGCCACATCTTTTTGCATGTAAATCTTCAGTTTCACACTTACACAAGATTGACTCAAATTTTACAATCATAGAATTAGGTCCATGAATATGTTTTTTATGCAAGCCCTTCCCTCCGTGAGAAGCCTGGGTGTTAATTTTTCACTGGTGAGATTTGCTGGGTTTATGAGCTGCGTATTTGCATGCTGCTCTGGTCTATCGTCTATTCATGATTGCCAGCCTTGCAGTCTGTGTTTGCATGTTCAAGATGCATTTCCAAGCAAGACCATTTTTGTGATATATTTTTGGTCGGGCTGATTTTTTAAAAATCGAGGTCCAATTGAACCTTTGCACCTCGTGGTCCATGCATGTATGATGAGGTCGGCAACCCTCCAGGATTGTCCTGGAGTCTCCAAGAATTAAAGATTCATCTAAGAACATAAGAAATAGGAGCAGGAATAGGCCATTCATCCCCTCGAGCCTGCTCCGCCATTCAATAAGATCATGACTCATCTGATACCATAGCAAAATACTGTGGATGCTGGAAATCTGAAATAACAACAGAAAGTGCTGGGAACACTCAGCAGGTCAGGCAGCATCTAGGAAAGAGAAACAGAGTCAACGTTTCGGGTCGAACCCTTCGTCAGAACTGGAAAAGGTGAGGGAAGAGAGATTATTAAGCGGGGGCAGGGAGGAGGGGCGGAAAGAACAAAGGGAAGGTCTGTGATCTGATCTTGGCCTCAACTCCACTTTCCCGCCCGCTCCCCATAACCCTTGACTCCCCTGTAGCTCAAATATCTGTCTATCTCCGCCTTGAATATATTCACTGACCCAGCCTCCACAGCTCTCTGGGGTAGAGAATTCCAAAGATTCACGACCCTCTGAGAGAAGCAATTCCTCCTCAAGTCCATTTTAAATGGGCGACCCCTTATTCTGAAACTATGCCCCCTAGTTCTAGATTCCCCCATGAGGGGAAACATCCTCTCAGCATCTACCCTGTCAAGCCCCCTAAGAATCTTATATGTTTCAATAAGAACCCCTCTCATTCTTCTAAACTCCAATGAGTATAGGCCCAACCTGCTCAACCTTTCCTCATAAGACAACCCCTTCAATTCAGGAATCAACCTAGTGAACCTTCTCTGAACTGCCTCCAATGCAAGTATATCCCTCCTTAAATAAGGAGACCAAAACTGTACGCAGTACTCAAGGTGTGGTTTCACCAACGCCCTGTACAGTTGTAGCAGGACTTCCTTACTTTTACACTCCATCCCCCTTGCAATAAAGGCCAACATTCCATTTGCCTTCCTAATTACTTGCTGTACCTGTGTGCTAACTTTTTGTGTTTCATGTATGAGGACCCCCAGATCCCTCTGTACCGCAGCATTCTGTAGTCTCTCTCCGTTTAAATAATATTTTGCTTTTTTATTCTTCCTACCAAAGTGGATAACCTCACATTTTCCCACATTATACTCCATCTGCCAAATTTTTGCCCACTCACTTACCCTATCTATATCCCTTTGCAGACTCTTTGGCCGTGATTTTATCGATTGATGCGGCATGGGAGCGGGTCAGCTGGTTTCCAGGTTCCAACTTCATCCGGCCCACGGACGTGATTTTACGTCAATTGGCCTTGTTAAGCCCGCCCTGCGGGCTTGCCGGCCAATTCAGAAGAAGCCGGTCAGATGACATTATTTGATGACACGTCATCTGCCAGTTTTCTTAAAGGGAACATGCACAATTTTTCTTTGACAGCTCATTTCTCAGTGTTTGACAGCATTGAGGTGCTGCAAACACTGACAATGACTGTTCACAGGTGAGCTCTTGCACCCAGGCTCTCCAGTGACTCCCTCCTTAGGCTAGAACAGATGCGATCTGTCACTGGTGAGAGCGGTTCTCCCAATGAGGTGGGAATAGACATACAAATCAAAACTTGTTACCTACAGAAAAGTCTAAATGCATTAAAAATGAATTTCCCAACATTTTCTTACCTCTGAAACTCACCAGTGCACCATTGGATCCTTCACACCACTTCTGCAGCTGTCATCAATGCAGAAACATTACAGCAGACTCACAACACACCACACTTACCTGGCGTGGTGTCTGGACGTTGGGAAGCCCAAAGTAGAAGTGTCAAAATTGAAAAAGAGCCTGTTAACTGCCGGTTAACAACCTTTAACAGGCAGTTAAGTGGCTATAATCCTCTTCGCCCCGCTAGGTGTCGGGACCATGCAAAAGTCAGGGACCCGACACTTGGGAAGATTGATTGGAGGCGGGTTGATGGCAGGTTTCCTGCCCGCTGTCAATCTTTGCGATTTTACCGGAAGTCCCGCCTCCAAACCTGCCCCCTGAGCGCTGGCAAAATTCCGGCCTTTGTGTCCTCCTCACAACTTGCTTTCCCACCTATCTTTGTATCATCAGCAAATTTGGCTACAGTACTCATGGTCCCTTCATCCAAGTCATTAATATAGATTGTAAATAGTTGAGGCCCCAGCACTAATCCCTATGGCACCCCACTAGTTACAGTTTGCCAACCTGAAAATGACCCATTTATCCCGACTCTCTGTTTTCTGTTAGTTAGCCAATTCTCTATCCATGCTAATATATTACCCCCAACCCCGTGAGCTCTTATCTTGTGCAGTAACCTTTTATGTGGCACCTTATCGAATGCCTTCTGGAAATCCAAATACACTACATCTACTGGTCACTGCTCCCAGGAGAAAAATTATTGGGACATTAAAACATTTTTTTTTCATTTTCTTTGAACACTTTTGCTCATTAGTTGTACAAATATTGGAGATGGGGCAAAAAGGATGTTTGATTAACAGTCAAGAGTCTGCTCGCTTTCCAATTGATGTGGTGAGGCGGGGCGCCATGAGGAAGGACATGTCGGGCATCCAATGGGAACAGGGCAGTTGGAGGTGGGAGGTTCATGTGACAATACCTCCAGGAATGTGTCCCACCAGAGTTGGCCCTATCTTACACAGCTCGGTTTTTCCCCCCCTCTAATTTCTACATGTTTTTTAATTGCCAGAAAATATCAGGCATTGCACACGCCCCCCCCCCCCCGCCCCCCCCCCCCCCCCCGAATTCCTGATTTGCACTTCCAAAAGGCAAGATTCTGTGCCAGGAGGACTCATTTGAAAAATTGGCCCTGTAATACAAGGGGCAATCTCCTGAGGGCTATGGGGGAGGGGAGGGGTGGTGGGGAGTGGGACTAAGTGGATGGCTCTTTCACAGAGCCGGCATAGGCATGAAGCCGTAAACATCCATGGACGACTAAAGAGGTGAGGGACAGCCTAAAACGAAAAGAAAAAGCATACAAAGATGCAAAAAATAGCACAGATCCTGGTGAATGGGAAAGATACAAAGAACAGCAAAGGATCACAAAACAGATAGTAAGAGCTATAAAAAGGGAGTATGAAAAGAAACTTGCAAGGGATATCAAAATCAACACAAAGAATTTTTACAATTATATTAGGAAAGAGGGTAGTCAGGAGCAATGTCGGCCCCTTAAAAACTGAAAGCAGTGATACTGTCAATGGTAATAAGGAAATAGTGGACATGTTGAATAATTACGTTGCGTCAGTATTTACAGTAGAGGAAGAGGATAGCATACCAGAAATCCCAAAGAAACTAATATTGAATCGGGAACAGGGACTCAATAAAATTAACGTAAGTAAAATAACAGTAATGAAGAAAATAAAGAGAGACAAATCCCCAGGGCCAGATGGTTTCCATCCCAGGGTTTTAAAGGAAGTAAGTGAGCACATTGCAGATGCCCTAAGTATAATCTTCCAAAGTTCTCTCGATTCAGGAACCGTTCCTTTAGACTGGAAAATTGTGCATGTCACTCTGCTATTTAAGAATGGTGAGAGAGGGAAGCCAGGGAAGTATAGACCAGTTAGTCTAACATCTGTTGTTAGGAATTTGCTAGAGTCTATAATTAAGGATAGGGTGACTGAACACCTTGAAAATTTTCAGTTGATCAGAGAGAGCCCGCATGGATTTGTGAAAGGTAGGTCATGCCTGACAAACCTGATTGAATTTTTTGAGGAGGTGACTAAAGTAGTGGACAGGGGAATGTCTATGGATGTTATTTATATGGACTTCCAGAATGCATTTGATAAAGTCCCACATAAGAGACTGTTATTGGTTTCTTGGCCTCAGTGGGGCCCAGGATAAGTGTGGAGGTCAGTGGGGCAGACTGACTCATTGTGAAGGATGGAAGGTGACCCTACTGGAGGGGTCCAGGCTGGAGTCAGGACTTGAACTCCCTAAGATATGGGCAGAATTTTTTTCAAAGGCGTAGATCTTGACTGTGAAGTCAATGGGGGCTAAATTCGGTTGATTTGCGCCTCCCGTTAGCGCCCTAAGAGGGCGCAAATCAACTAGCGCCTGGGCACGGCGCCACTAACGCCTCCCGCGAAATTCAGAGGGAGGTTAGCGGTGGCGCTAACCGTTAGCGCCGCGCGGCATTGCGCCACTGGCAATGATGTCATCGCCATGCGCAGCGCCCCACTCATGCCCCGGCTGTAACATGACGCTATGTCCGACGGGGTCAGGGGGGCCTACCTGCGGCCGGGGCAGCGCTAGTTAAAGGGGAGGTGGCGGGTGGCCATTTTTGATGCTGGCTGCCTGCCAGCACCTGCCCCCGTTGCTGTCCCCGGCCCCCGTGAAGTCTCCCCGCGGGGTGCCGGCTGCTCTCCGTGAGCCTGGCATACCTCTTGAGTGCTGGGCTTGTTTGCCGGCGCTCCCGATCCCTGGTGGCCCAGCTGGGCGCCGGGATCGCTGCACCAGGCTGCTCCCCTTTAATAAGGGGAGGAAGGCCTACAGTACCACGGCACATAGCACTGCGATATTGCCTCGCAGCGCCCCAAGAGGGACACGGGGCACTTCCAGTAGCGCCTCTCCTCCCTCTTGGGGCGCTACCTGGGAAAATCGACCGCAGGGGCGCTAACTTTTTCGGGCACTACCGAATTTTTACCCCAATAAAAATAAAACAGGGAGAGATGTAAAAGGGGCTGCCGACTCGCTATCACCTGCTTACCTATCGCACAAATTCAAAATCTACTCCCAAATGTTTAAAGCAGTCTGTTGACGCAGGGGCCTGCAAGGTCATGATCCTCTGAATTCCGGGTGGGAGGGATCCAGACCCACCCCTCCTCCCCTGGGCCGGCCCCTTTCCTCCCGAGTTCCTGGGGTGTTTGGTGGGGTATAATGTGCTGCATATGTGTTCTCACAATGGCAAAGTCCTCCTTGTGCAGGACCCTATAACCTTTGGTGGGGGTCAGTGGCGGAGTTCCACAGTGGGCACGATCACAGCATAACTGCTGGAACGAGGCCCCTATAAATTTTCAGGGCTGATGTGCATAAGACAACAAATATATGAATATTACAAAATCCACAAGAAAACGATTAAACTTGCATATAGAATAATTACATATAGAATAGCATTTCGTACGTTTAAAGTTGACCTATGACTGTTTCTGTTGGAGGCCTCTCTCTGCCTTTCTAAAATCCCAGGCCTCGAGTTTATATCAAAGCCTTCACTTTGTCACCCGAACAGGTGACAGCTACAACTTCCAGGCAGGATCTGGGCCTACAACTCCCAGCATGCCTCATGAGCACTGTGGAGAAAACCAGCAGAATGCATCACTGCGCAATCCTCTCTGATAATCTGTGTGCACTGCTTGAGAGTTGTCATTCCTCAAGCTCAAACAGTAATTATAAGTTTGTTTTTCCAAAGTATTGAAAAAAACAGTAAAGCATGAATTTTGGAACTTTTTTGAGGTAGAGTTTGGTGAGGAAACTATTTATACAGCGCCTTTCATGACCTCAGGACTTCCCAAAGCAATTTACAGCCAATTAAGTAATTTTGAAGTATAATCACGGCTGTAATGTAGGAAACGCGGCAGCTAATTTGCGCACAGCAGGGACCCACAAACAGCAATATGATAATGATCAGATAATCTGTTTTTAATTATGTTGGTTGAGGGATAAATATTGGCTAGGAAACAGGGAGAACTCCTTCTACACTTCTTTGAAATCGTGCCAGGTGATCTTTTGCATCTATCTGAGAGCAGACGGGGCCTCAACTTAACGTCTCATCCGAAAGACAGCACTTCACTACAGTGTTAACATAGATTATGCGCTCGAGTCTCTGGAGTATGACTTGAACCCACAATCTATCTGACATCAGAAGGGTGAAGGTGATACCCACTGAGACAGAACTGACACAGGGAGGAGACAGGAGAAACAGGGAGGTAGTGAGGTATTTTTGTACAAAACATAAAAACAAAACGAGGTAAAGGATTAATTCTTCAAGTTTTCCTGAGGCAATGTCAAACATTGGAATGGTGCCTAGCTGGTCTCCAGCAGGTATAGCTGACGAGCGCAGTAAGAGAGTTACATACAGATACAGCTGAGGAAGAAATCAGTGAGTAGAAAAGGAGTGAGTCTTTATATCGTGTAATGGTTGCCCGCCCGTCCGTCCGTCCGTCTGTCTGTCTGTCTGTCTGATTAACCTGTCTGTCACCTGTGAACAGTCTATCAATCCATCCATCTTTCTATCTCTCTCTCTCTATCTATCTCTATTTTTCTTTCTTTCGGGGTAAAGGGATGAATAATCATTTATTTTGCAGGAACCAATCAAAAATCACTGTCCCTGGGTTGACCACTTTCAAACTTCTTTACTAGCGATGTGCAACCCTTCCTCACGGCCATGCAGTGCCCCCTCACAACCTGATAACTTCTGATTCTCTAGAGACCACACCATGGGAGATCAGCTAGTACACATATAAACACAATGGGGGTGAAATTTATATTGGGCGGCAGCGCAAAATAGCTGACAGCCTCCGTGCGGACAGTATTCCTCCTCCAAACAACGCCATCAAAACAGATTCATTGGTTGTACATCTCACTGCTGTTATGGGAGCTTGCTGTGTGCAAATTGGCTGTTGCGTTTCCCTACAAAACAGCTGTCAGCTGTGGTTCAGTGGGTATCACACTTGCCTCTGATGTCAGAAGGTTGTGGGTTCAAATCCCACTCCAGGGACTTGAGCACAAAAAGCTAGGCTGAAACTCCAGTGCAGTGCTGAGGGAGTGCTGCACTGTCAGAGGTGCCGTCTTTCGGATGAAACGTTAAACCGAAGCCCCGTCTGCTCTCTCAGGTGGATGTAAAAGATCCCATGGCACTATTTTGAAGAAGAGCAGGGGAGTTATCCCCGGTGTCCTGGCCAATATTTATCCCTCAATCAACATAACAAAAACAGATTATCTGGTCATTATCACATTGCTGTTTGTGGGAATTTGCTGTGTGCAAATTGGCTGCTGCGTTTTCCACATTACAACAGTGACTACACTCCAAAAAAAGTACTTCATTGGCTGTAAAGCGCTTTGAGACGTCCGGTGGTCGTGAAAGGTGCTATATAAATGTAAGTCTTTCTTTTTTCAATTCACATCCAATGTGTTTCTAGCCCACATAGAATTAGTGCTGCTGCCATGGCAACTGTCTGTGACCTGGAGTAAGTGTACTAGCTGGCTACAGGGTTTTGTTGACAGGCTGCTAGGATTCTGGTGGCCCTAGACCTCTTTTGGCGGTGCATTGTATGAGGCCTGCATCTGAGTCAGCCACATCCAGGATGGCAGTGCTGATCGGTCCCACCTGGCTTCTGCCACAACCAAGTGCGTCTGGAAGTGGGGGGCAGGAGGAGGGGGAGCAGGTGGTGCGGGGGGCGGAGGGAGGATGGTGATCAGTCACATAACTTCTTTACTCAGAGAGTGGTTAGAATGTGGAACTCGTAACCACAAGGAGTGGTTGAGGCGAATAGCACAGATGCATTTTAGGGGAAGCTAGATAAACACATGAGGGAGAAAGGAGTCGAAGGTTATGCTGATAAGGTGAGATGAAGTAGGGTGGGAGGAGGCTCGTGTGGAGGATAAACACTGGCATGGACCAGTTGGGTCGAATGGCCTGTTTCTGTGCTGTAAATTCTATGTAAAATGAGTGCATCCTCTCCCTAACTCCTTACAGTAGGGTTTCCAGTCTTAACAGTGCACCTGGCTTGCTGAAACGTACTATTCTTCTGCATTTTTTTTCAGTTAAGCCAGATAATCGGGTCAAATCATCAGGTAAACTCATTGCTTGAGCAAATAGGTTTCACCAAGCTATGTGGCAATTTGAGTGAAACTTTGCTAAAGCTGCTCTGATTAGCTGAAATCTAGTTTCCACATAAAGTATGTTCAATTGCGATAGATACAAAAGTAGATTAGAACATTGTTGGAATAAGGTGACAAAAGAGCAGATTCCTGCTGACGTTGTAGGATTCTTTGTGCCCATTCACATAAAACTACCAGAGGCAAAATGGCAAAGTGCTGTCCCTGAGAGATTTTGCAGAAGATTGGATCATGCCACATTCCCAGAATGAATGGACGAACCAGGGGAGGAACACAGCACAAAGCGTGCCCAGAGTTGAGCAGAGACAGTCGCTCCTTACATTTCCACTGTGTTTTTGGAATCAGATAGGAAAGGGGATGAAAAGATGTAGTAAACATTTGTGCTAGGAATGATTTTAAAGTGAGCTGTATTGGGCTTGCAATTTCATTTAATGTCAGCTGTGGCTCAGCGGGTAGCACACTCGCCTTTGAGTCAGAAGGTTGTGGGTTCAAGTCCCACTCCAGGGACTTGAGCACATAAAGCTAGGCTGACACTCCAGAGCAGTGCTGAGGGAGTGCTGCACTGTCGGAGGTGCCGTCTATCGGATGAGACATTAAACCGAGGCCCTGCCTGTTTTCTCAGGTGGATGTAAAAGATCCCATGGCACTATTTCGAAGAAGAGTAGGGGAGTTATCCCCGGTGTCCTGGCCAATACTTATCTCTCAACCAACATAACAAAAAAAACCAGATTATCTGGTCATTATCACATTGCTGTTTGTGGGGGCTTGCTGTGCACAAATTGGCTACTGTGTTTCCCACATTACAACAGTGACTCCACTTCAAAAGTACTTCATTGGCTGTAAAGCGCTTTGAGATGTCCGGCGGTCGTGAAAGGCGCTATAGAAATGCAAGTCTTTCTTTTTTTTAAATCTTTTATAACTACGCGAGATTTAGTCCGTTTTCTATATTGTGGGCTTAGTACTGAAGAACACGGGCTGGAACATTGGGCCAGTGGAGGTTGTGGGGTAAGGTGAGCCAAGGCCATGGGTGAATTGTAAATTAAACGCTGAGTTGTTGTTGGTCTGATGCACTGGTCTTTTCCAGTGGACTGGAAAACTGCAAATGTAACGCCCCTATTTAAGAAAGGAGGGAGACAGAAAGCAGACAACTATTGACCAGTTAGCCTAACCTCTGTCATTGGGAAAATGCTGGAGTCCATCATTAAGGAAGTGGTAGCAGGACATTTAGAAAATCATAATATAGTCAAGCAGAGTCAGCATGGTTTTATGAAAGGGAAATCATGTTTGACAAATTTGCTGGAATTCTTTGAGGATGTAACGAGCAGGGTGGATAAAGGGGAACCAGTAGATGTGGTGTATTTGGATTTCCAGAAGGCATTTGATAAGGTGCCACATAAAAGGTTACTGCACAAGATAAGAGCTCACGGGGTTGCGGGTAATATATTAGCATGGATAGAGGATTGGCTAACTAACAGAAAACAGAGAGTCGCGATAAATGGGTCATTTTCAGGTTGGCAAACTGTAACTAGTGGGGTGTCACAGGGATCAGTGCTGGGGCCTCAACTATTTACAATCTATATTAATGACTTGGATGAAGGGACTGAGTGTAATGTAGCCAAATTTGCTGATGATACAATGATAGGTGGGAAAGCAAATTGTGTGGAGGACGCAAAGAATCTCCAAAGGGATATAGATAGACTAAGTGAGTGGGCAAAAATCTGGCAGATGGAGTTTAATGTGGGAAAATGCGAGGTTATCCACTATGGTAGGAAAAATAAAAAAGCAAATTATTATTTAAATGGGGAGAGATTACAAAATGCTGAGGAATATATTTTTGTTGAGAGTTATAAAATATCTCCTTAAGTCTGCTACTGCATTTCAACTGTCTTACCTTTTAATTTATTTTTCCAGTCCACTTTAGCTAGTTCTGCCCTCATGCCATTGTAATTGCCTCTGTTTAAGATCAGGACGCTGGTTTGAGATACAACTTTCTCACCCTCCAACTGAATTTAAAATTCAACCATGTTATGATCACTCTTTCCTAGAGGATCCTTTACTATGAGATAATTTATTAATTCTATCTCATTACACAGTACCATATCCAAGATAGCCTGCTCCCTGGTTGGTTCCATTACATACTGTTTTAGGAAACCATCCCGGATACACTCTATGAACGCCTCCTCAAGACTACCATGGCCAATGTGATTTGTCCAATCAATATGGAGATTAAAATCACCCATGATTATTACCGTACCTTTTTTACAGGCCTCCATTATTTGTTGATTTATACTCTGTCCAACAGCATTGCTACTGTTCGGGGGCCTGTAGACTGCGCCCACCAGAGACTTTTTCCCCTTATTATTTTTTATCTCCACCCAAACCGATTCTACATCTTCTGACCCAATATCACTTCTCACCACTGGACTGATCCCATCCTTTACCAACAAAGTCACCCCACCTCCCTTTCCTTTCTGTCTATCCTTCCAAATTGTCAAATACCCTGGAATATTCAGTTCCCAGCCCTGGTCACCTTGCAACCACGTCTCTGTAATGGCGATCAGATCATACCCATTTGTATCTATTTGTGCCGTCAACTCATCTATCTTGTTACGAATGCTGCGTGCATTCGAATATAGAGCTGTTAACTTTGTCTTTTTACCATTTCTCCTTGTTTTGGCCCCATTTTCTGTTGCACTCTTATTTTTAAACATTCTGTCCCTTCCTGTCACACTCTGGTTATTATTTCCCCCATCTCTGTCCTGCTCTATCGTTTTCTCATTTCTCATTGACTTTTTAAATTCCCGCTCACCTGGACCCTCCCCCCCACTACTTAGTTTAAAGCCCTCTCTACAACCCAAGTTATTCGATTTGCCAGGACTCTAGCCCCAGCATGGTTCAAGTGAAGCCCGTCCAAACGGAACAGCTTCCTCTTATCCCAGTACTGGTGCCAGTGCCCCACAAATTGAAACCCATTTCTCCCACACCAGTCTTTGAGCCACTCGTTCATTTTTCTGATCTTATTTACCCTATGCAAATTTGCTCGTGGCTCAGTTAGTAATCCAGAGATTATTACCTTTGTGGTTCTGCTTTTTAATTTAGCCCCTAGCTGCTCATACTCCCTCAGCAGAACCTCTTTCTTTGTCCTACCTATGTCATTGGTACCTACGTGGACCATGACAACTGGATCTTCCCCCTCCCACTCCAAGTTCCTCTCCAGCCCAGAGGAGATGTCCTTAACCCTGGCACCGGGCAGGCAACACAGCCTTCAGGACTCACGCTCTCGGCTGCAGAGAACAGTATCTATCCCCCTAAATATACTGTCCCCTATCACTACAACATTTCTTTTTACTCCCCCCACTTGAATGGCTCCCCTCCCTGTACCATGGTGCTGTGGTCAGATTGCTCATCCTCCCTGCAGTTCCTGCCCTCGTCCACACAGGGAGCAAGAATCTCGTACCTGCTAGACAAGGCCAAGGGCTGAGGCTCCTCCATCACTACCTCCTGGATCCCAATATCTGCCTCGCTTGTAGTCAAACTCTCCTGTCCCTTACCATGGGCCAAGTTGGAAGTAATTACTCTAGTAGGTGTGACTGCCTCCTGGAACTTAGTGTCCAGGTAATGCTCCCCCTCCCTAATGTGTCGCAGTGTCTGAATCTCGGACTCCAGCTCATCAACTCTGAGCCGAAGTTCCTCGAGCAGCCAACATTTGCTGCAGATGTGGTCGCCGTGGACCTCAATGGTGTCCACCAGCTCCCACATGCAACAACAACAACACATTGCCTGGTCTGCCATCTCAATTAATTAATTAATTAGTTTTTAAAATTTGGAACACGCATATCTTTTGATCTACACCAAGGCACTTAAATTTAGACGCTCAAGTTTATAAGATTCTGAAGGGGCTTGACAGGGTAGAAGCAGAGAGGATGTTTCCCCTCATGGGGGAATCTCGAACTAGGAGCCATAGTTTCAGAATAAGGCTGCACCCTTTTAAATTGGAAATGAGGAGGAATTTCTTCTCTCAGAGGGTCGTGAATCTGTGGAATTCTCTGCCCCAGAGAGCTGTGGAGGCTGGGTCATTGAATATATTTAAATTGGAGATAGACAGATTTTTGAAAGGTAATGGAGTCAAGGGTTATGGGGCACGGGCAGGGAAGTGGAGTTGAGGCAAAGGTCAGATCAGCCATGATCTTATTGAATGGCGAAGCAGGCTCGAGGGGCCAAATGACCGACTCCTGCTCCTACGTCTTATGTTCTTATGTTCTTATGTGGTGCGAAATGCGCTCGTAGCGAATTGACAGCCTGTTTTACATGGCGCCTGATTTTTCTTTCCCCGTAGAAGTCAGTGGTAAAAGTGATGAAGTTATTAGCCAGGCTGAGTAATGTATTTGCGATCTCTTTAATACATCTGTGGGCAAAAAACTGGCTGATGCTGTAGATCTTCTCAAATGCTACGGAGGTTGAGGATGAGTGGGGAGGCAGTGACAGAGCCTGCTTCAGGAAGACCTCTGCACGGCATCCATATAGCACTGCCAGTGGCCGTGAAAGTAAGAATATAGGGGGTGAAAATGTGGCTCCCGTTAGGGCTTGCGGGAGGCGCTCACAGGGCGCAAATGGCTTTGCGACCGGGCGTGACGCTGACATATTCGGAGGGAGTTTTGCGGCGGCGCTACAGTGTTGTGACGTCATTGGCTTGCGCATCGCCCTGGTAGCGCCCTGGACCCGAAATTAACTTCTGCCCCCTGCAGCAGCGCCGGGCGAAAACACCGACAGCTGCAGGAGGCGTGCATCGGGCGGCCGGCCGCTTCAGGGGGCAATGATTAAAGGCGAGGTGGCCGAGGTAAGTAAAAAAAAAACTTACCTTTCTTGTTCCAGGTTTTTTTTGCGGTTTCCTGCCTGCGATTGATCAGCCCAGCACTCTGCTTGAGTG
This sequence comes from Squalus acanthias, assembly GCA_030390025.1. NCBI lineage: Eukaryota > Metazoa > Chordata > Chondrichthyes > Squaliformes > Squalidae > Squalus > Squalus acanthias. The sequence continues at coordinate 130,243,333 of CM059433.1, forward strand.
CCGGGCTGATCGCGCGGGATCGCGGCTGCCTTGGTGGTCCAGGTAGGTACTTTTGAAATTGCAGAGCCTACAGCGATGGCCCTTCCCTTTAAAGGAGGGAAGCAGCCTTTGAACGCGGCAGCGCTGCACGGCCCAGTGTGCAGCGCTGCTGAAGTCTCCGCCCTGCTCTCCAACGTTAGCGCCCTAAGAAGGAAGCTTGATTTAGCGCTCCACTTCCCTCTTGGGGCACTAAAACTCAATTTCGCGTTGCCGGCACTAAATAGCGCCAGGAGCTAAAGTTAGCGCCCAGACGATGTTAGCGCCCCAAAATGGTCGATACCGAATTTTTCCCCCATAATGCATAATGAGGTCACACTGACTTTGACTCTTCAGTTTTGTGATTATGGTTTTCTGCCTTTTTAATACCAGTAGCACCCTCTGTTAATTGACTGCTGGACAGGGCACCAGGAGAACTCCATGCTCTTCTTCGAAAAAATGGAATGGGATCTTTTACATCCACCTGAACAGTCAGACAGGACTTAATTTAATGGCCCAGATATTCTGCGCTGTGTACCCACCCGTAGGCACATCGGAAATGCCGGTTTCAGGCATGAACAGCGCCTGCGCTGAAAACCGGCATTTCCGATATGTCAAGAATGGTCTTGACAGATCCTCCGGCTGCCCTGGAGCAGGGCCTCTGCGGGCGGATAGTTCCGCTTTTTGGAGACCCTCCGCCCGCAGAAAACACTTACAATTCTTACGCCTGGTAAAAGCAGGCGTAAGGCCTGTTTTTACCAGGATAAGAGTTGAAAAAAAAGTTTATAACATTTTTTTTCCCACTGATTTATCATTTAAAAATAGTTTTAAAAAAGTAAGTTTATTTTTAGCCCCGTAAAAAACTTTAATTACTTTTTTCAAAAAATCAAATTTTTGTTTAAAATACTTAATTTATTGTAATTTCAAGTCATTTTAAAAATGTGATTAAAAAAAAAATGTATTTAAAGTTTTACTATGTTTTTGGGGTGATCTCCATTCATATATTTGACAGGTCTTCCTGTCAAGTGTATGAAGGGAGATTCCCTTCTTTGATTGGCTCCCCATGGCCCACGTGATCCCAGGGACGCTGCGAACTACATGCGCCTCTGGGATACGTGGGCCTTGCGGGAGGCCTACGATCAGAAAATACGGGCCATTGTCTCATCCAAAAGTGGTACATCTGACAGTGCAGCACTCCCTCATAACTGCACTGAAGTGCCAGCTTAGATCATGACTCCTGGAGTGGGGCTTGAACCCATGACCATCTGATTCACTAGGGCATAAATTCATCTTAAATTTTTGTGAGTAAACAATTTAAAGCACATTTAAGTATTATTTTGAAGTGTAGTCACTGTTGTAATGTAGGAAACACAGCAAGCTCCCATAAACAGCAATGTGATAATGACCAAATAATCTGTTTTAATGTTTCATCCTAGATTTTTGTGCTCAAGTTCCTAGAGTGGGATTTAAACCCACAACCTTCTGATTCAGAAGTGAGCACGCTACCAACTGAGCCATGGCTGACAATGCTTCAGGATGCAGCAGTGACGTGTTGGCCTGAGTATTTCACACTCCTTGAATGTTTAGGGAATGGAAACCCTATGGTAGATATATAACAATTGGATTGACTGACAGCACCGATAATTGTTAGTACAGCCCACAACACACACAGCATTCCAGGAAACCCAGCAGTGATATAAGATCTACTGTCGTGTGTGACCAGCTGTTCGTCCGCATTCTTGGAGAAGTCAATGAACCTTCCTAGCCTTCTAGAACAGTCTGATAGCCACCTCTCTACACAATTGGACATCGTGCCTTGAGCAACAATTGAGTAACATCTCCACCGGGTGCCCAGAACAGACCTAGTAGCAAAAAAAAGTAATTACTTTTACAGCCATAGGCGGGGAAATTGGACCTCCTCCAAATCTACAACAACAACAATTTCTATTTATATAGCGCTTTTAACTTAGTAAAACATCCCAAGGCGCTTCAGAGGAGCGTTATTAAACAAAAATTTGACACCGAGTCACATAAGGAGATATTAGGGCAGATGGCCAAAAGCTTGGTCAAAGAGGTAGGTTTTAAAGAGCGTCTTAAAGGAGGAAAGAGGTAGAGAGGCAGAGAGGTTTAGGGAGGGGGTTCCAGCGCTTAGGGCCTAGGCAGCTGAAGGCAAGGCCAACGATGGTGGAGCGATTGTAATCAGGGATGCTCAAGAGGCCAGAATTTGAGGAGCGCAGATATCTCGGGGGGTTGTGGGACTGAAGGAGATCACAGAGATAAGGAGGGGCGGGGCCATGGAGGGATTTGAAAACAAGGATAAGAATTTTGAAATCAAGGCACTGCTTAACGAGCACAGGAGTGATGGTTGAATGGGACTGGGTGTGAGTTAGGACACGAGCAGCCGAGTTTTGGATGACCTCAAGTTTACGTAGGAAGGCCGCCAGGAGTGCATTTGAATAGTCGCGTCTAGTGGTAACAAAGGCATGGATAAGGGTTTCAGCAGCGGATGAGCTGAGGCAAGGGCGGAGACTGACAATGTTACAGAGGTGGAAATAGGCGGTCTTAGTTATGCCGCGGATATGTGGTCGGAAGCTCATTTCAGGGTTAAAACTGTAAAACAAAGCACACTGATTTAATAAAGAAATATATTATATAGCATTATGTATAGCACTTTTCACAACCTCAGGACATCCCAAAATGCTTTGCGACTAATTAAGTACTTCTGAAGTATAATGTTGTAATGGAGGACACGTGACAGCCAATTGTGCACAGCAAGGTCCCACAAACAGGAATGATTGAATGACCAGATAATTTACTTTAGTGATGTCGGTTGAAGGATAAATATTGGCCAGGGCAACGGGGAGAAATCCCTTCCTCTTCTTTGAATAATGCCATGGGATATTTTACATCCACCTGAGAGAACAGGTTTAACATCTCATCCAAAAGACGGCACCTCCGACGGTGCAGCACTCCCTCCGTACTGCGGTGGAGGGTGAGCCTAAATTATGGGCCTAAGTCTCTGGAGTGTGATTTGGAGCCACAACCTTCTGCCTCACAGGCAAACGTGCTACCAACTGAGTCATGGCTGCCACTATATAAAGCAATATTAAACAGAAACCTGGACGATAACGTCAAACATGGGACTGATCCAATAAAGTTAAGTCTATTGACAAGACAAGTATTTGTAACAAAAGCACTGGGTGGTGTAGAACATGAGGGCACTATCCTTTCACCACTGCAACCTGGGTTTGAATTCACCACAGTAGTATGCTCAGAAAACTCAGTGGGCCGTGACTTCAATGTAAAAGAAAACCAGGCACAGTGTAAAATGGGGCTGCCGATTAACTATGAGCCCGTTTCGAGCAACCAATCTTACCCTCAGTGCATTGTCCAGCAAACTCACTGAATATCAACTTGGCTTTCTTACCTTGGAGTCAGAAGGTTGATGGTTCCACCCCTACTCCAAGATTTCAGAGCATAATCCAGGCTGCCTCTTGAGGGCTGAAAGCCGATAAATCCCCAGGGCCTGATAATCTGCATCCCAGAGTACTAAAAGAGGTAGCCATGGAAATAGTGGATGCATTGGTTGTCATCTTCCAAAATTCTATAGATTATGGAACAGTTCCTGCAGATTGGAGGGTGGTAAATGTAACCCCACTATTTAAAAAAGGAGGGAGAGAGAAAACCGGGAACTAACATCAGCAGCAGGGAAAATGCTAGAGTCTATTATAAAGGATGTGATAAAAGTCACTTGGAAAATATCAACGGGATTAGACAAAGTCAACATAGATTTATGAAAGGAAAATCATGTTTGACAAACCTACTGGAGTTTTTTGAGGATGTAACTGATAGAATAGATAAGGGAGAACCAGTGGATGTGGTGTATTTGGATTTTCAGAAGGCCTTTGATAAAGTCCCACATAAGAGGTTCGTGTGCAAAATTAAAGCACATGGGATTGGGGGTAATATACTGGCATGGATTGAAAATTGGCTAACAGACAGGAAACAGAAAGTAGAAATAAACGGGTCTTTTTCGGGGTGGCAGGCGGTGTCTAGTGGGGTACCGCAGGGATCAGTGCTTGGGCCCCAGCTATTCACAATATATATCAATGATTTGGATGAGGGAACCAAATGTAATATTTTCAAGTTTGCTGACGACACGAAATTGGTGGGATTGAGAGTTGTGAGGAGGATGCAAAGAGGCTTCAAGGCGATTTAGACAAGTTGAGTGAGTGGGCAAATACATGGCAGATGTAGTATAATGTGGATAAATGTGAAGTTATCCACTTTGATAGGACAAACAGAAAGGCAGAGTATTATTTAAATGGTGATAGATTGGGAAATGTTGATGTACAAAAGGGACCTGGGTGTCCTTGTACACCAGTCACTGAAAGCAAACATGCAGGTGCAGCAAACAGTTAGGAAGGCAAATGGTATGTTGGCCTTCATTGCAAGAGGATTTGAGTACAGGAGCAAGGATGTCTTACTACAGTTGTGAGAAGTCGCACAACACCAGGTTATAGTCCAACAGATTTATTTAAAATTACAAGCTTTCGGAGCTGTCACCCCTTCGTCAGGCAAAGTTACTGTGAGAGAATCTATCAGAATTCACAGAATATAAAAACACAGAGAAAATGCATAGATTAAATCTTTCCCTACATCAAAGACACGCTAAGAGCACAGCCAAGACAATGAGATGTGTCCCAGGGGGTCCAACGCGTCAGAACACCTGCTGGCTGCATATCCTCTCCATTTTTTGTGTTTGTTTCTTGTGTTTTTTTTTAAAAACTGGAAAGACCGGCAACGATGTCAAGTCACGTTCTATAGCGTGACATGAACCCGATATCCCGATTGAGGCCGTCCTCATGAGTGCGGAACTTGGCTATCAGTTTCTGCTCGATGATTTTGCGTTGTCGTGTATCACGAAGGCCGCCTTGGAGAACGCTAACCCGCAGATCCGAGGCTGAATGCCCTTGACTGCTGAAGTGTTCCCCGACTGGGAGGCAACCATCCTGCTTGGCGATTGTTGCGCGGTGTCCGTTCATACGTTGTCTCAGTGTCTGCATGGTCTCGCTGATGTACCATGCTCTGGGGCATCCTTTACTGCAACGTATCAGGTAGACAACGTTGGCCGAGTCACATGAGTATGTACCATGTACCTGGTGGGTAGTGTCCTCACGTGTGATGACGGTATCTGTGTTCATGATCTGGCATGTCTTGCAGAGGTTGCCGTGGCAGGGTTGTGTGGTGTCGTGGTCGCTGTTCTCCTGACAGCTGGGTAATTTGCTGCGAACGATGGTACTTTTGAGGTTAGGCGGCTGCTTGAAGGCGAGTAGTGGAGGCGTGGGGATGGCCTTAGCAAGGTGTTCGTTGTCATCGATGACATGTTGAAGGCTGCGAAGAACATGGCGTAGTTTCTCCGCTCCGGGGAAGTACTGGACGACGTAGGGTACTCTGTTGGTTGTGTCCCGTGTTCGTCTTCTGAGGAGGTCTGTGCGGTTTTTCGCTGTGGCCCGTCGGAACTGTCGATCGACGAGTCGCGCGTCATATCCCGTTCTTACTACAGTTGTGCAGGGCCTTGGTGAGACCACACCTGGAGTACTGTGTGCAGTTTTGGTCTCCTTACCGAAGAAAGGATATACTTGCCATAGAGGGAGTGCAGAGAAGGTTCACCAGACTGATTCCTGGGATGGCAGGACTGTCGTACGAGGAGAGATTGGGTCGACTAGGCCTGTATTCACTAGAGTTTAGAAGAATGAGAGGGGATCTTATTGAAACATATAAAATTCTGACAGGGCTAGACAGACTGGATGCAGGGAGGATGTTTCCCCTGGCTGGGGGGTCTAGAACGAGGGGTCATAGTCTCAGGATACGGGGTAGGACATTTAGGACTGAGATGAGGAGAAATTTCTTCACTCAGAGGGTGGTGAACCTGTGGAATTCTCTACCACAGAAGGCTGTGGAGGCCAAGTCACTGAATATATTTAAGAAGGAGATAGATAGATTTCTAGACACAAAAGGCATCAAGGGGTATGGGGAGAGAGCAGGAATATGGTATTGAGATAGAGGATCAGCCATGATCATATTGAATGGCGGAGCAGGCTCGAAGGGCCGAATGGCCTACTCCTGCTCCTACTTTTCTATGTTTCTATGTTTCCGTGTAATACTGAGGGAAACGCTGCATTGTCAGAGGTGCTGTCTTTCAGATGAGATGTTAAACCCAGTCTGTCTCTTCAGTGGAACGTAAAAGTTCCCATTTATTTAGCGTATGCTGACTCGACATATAATTCCAGCGAGGGCAATGCATCAGTGTTCTCATCGCACCCGCTGTGAGTAATTGATTCATCAGTGAAACTAATAATGAAACAGCAGACCAAATCAGAGAATTTTCAGATCCCAATCAATCGACTAATAACGACAAGATCCCATGGGGGAAGAATTCAGTAGGTTAGCACCTCCCCTTAGTGCCTGCAGAGGGCGGTAATGGGGCACTGATGCAGTAGCACTGGGGCGGGGCAAATCTTGCGGCGTAAGGCAAATCTGACCTCCCTGTTGCGCTGCCGGTATGAGTTACCGCTGGGGACTTCAACGGCAGGCAGATCGTGACGTCAGTGAGCGTGCAACGCTCACCGGGCGCTTGATCTTCAAAATTCACTTTCGCCACTTACCTTTGTGCCTCGACCAGCAGGCGCACAGCTGATGGAAGCTGGGTCCAGCGACGTTATATAAAGGCATCAGCATTAATCACTCGCAGCTGTCAGGGCAGGTTAGTTTTAGTGGCTTCTTGTCAGTTTCAGCCAGTGGAGCAGTTTGTATGAGTAATTTCAAGCTTCTTTTTTTACCGGCAATCTTCTGGCAAGTGCAAAGTGGCTACATTTATTGTTCAAAGGCAACATTAATGGGTGCTGTAGTGGCATGTCACCTCGCCCTCCAGGACCTACGTAGGTAGCGTAGGTAGCCAGAAATACGGGAACATGTGCACAAAGTGATGAAGAGGGACATCAGGGGTCTCGCCAGGAGGCCTTACTCTCCGAGGCCATTCCGACAGCACCTCTCCTACCTTCAATTAAGCGAGGAACAGTGTATTACATGGCTCCGCATCACCAAGGTGATGGTTACAGAACTCTGCAACCTCCTCCAAACAGACCGCTGGCCTCATAGCAGGATGACTTAAACCCCAGATCCCTTTTGCTCACCACATGCCCATCATACCATTCCTGTGTCATGCCATATCACAGAGTCCTCCTGGGCGCAAAGGTGAAATGAGAGAGACCACAAAATATTGCACACTCCATTAATAAATTATGCATAAACATATCACACATATCACATTCATTCTAATAACTAATGACACTTGTGCCTGCCATAGTTGAATAGCTGTCATTGTGTGCAAGGTGTGAGATGTGGGTGTGAGTGGTGGTAGGCAGAGAGTGTTGTTGGGTGAGCACTGGGGGTGTAGTGCTTTGGGCAGTGTGTGAAGCTTATGGTGCAGATGGTGGTATGTAGCATTTAGTGAAGCATTCAATCACCCTGGCCATCTGACTGAGGTGGATCTGCCATGAGCACACCTGCTTCAGTCCTTCGGCTCCTTCTCCTTGTTGTGCTTCTCCTTGCTGAGGCAGCTGCACAGGCAGCAATGCTGAAAATGAGGTGCTGCAGTATCAATGAACCTCCCCTTTAATTACTGGGAAAAGCCTGTGGCAATGGTGAGTTGAGATTAGACTGCACCCGATATTGGTCCACTCTTTGAGTGTAACGACACTGACCTGGGCCTTTAAGACTTGATTTAGTGCCCCAATCATTTCTTTGAGCAGTGAGAATGAATTTTGTGTGTAGTCTAAAGCATTATCACCCGGCGCTAGTTCTGAAACTTACTAAAGATACCGCCCATTCCTGGGCTATATTGAATTTCTAGCCCCATGGGTCTATTTGAAGAAGTGCAGGGACATTTCTCCTAGTGTCCTTTTGTACCCTTGCATTTCTGGTATCATCCTTGTAAATCTTCTCTGCACCCTCTCCAGTGCCTCTATATCCTTTTTATAATATGGCGACCAGAACTGTACGCAGTACTCTAAGTGTGGTCTAACCAAGGTTCGATACAGGTTTAGCATAACTTCCCTACTTTTCAATTCTATCCCTCTAGAAATAAACCCTAGTGTTTGGTTTGATTTTTTTATGGCCTTGCTAAGATGCGTCGCAACATTTAGTGATTTGTGTACTTGTACTCCGAGATCCCTTTGTTCCTCTGCCCCACCTAGACTCGCACCCTCCAAGTAATAAGTGACTTCCCTATTCTTCCTACCAAAATGTAATACCTTATATTTATCTGTGTTGAACTTCATTTGCCAATTCTGCAAATTTATTAATGTCCTCCTGTAATTTGTTGCAGTCCACCTCAGTATTGACTATTCCTCCCCAATTTGGTGTCATCTGCAAATTTAGAAATTATGTTTTTGATTCCAAAGTCTAAATCATTAATATAAATTGTGAACAACAGTGGTCCTAGCACTGATCCTTGTGGAACACCACTACCCACCTTCTGCTAGAGTGATTGGCTACCTTTTACACCAACTCTCTGCTTTCTGTCTTGAAGCCAGCTAACTATCCATTCTGCTACTTGTCCCCTGATTCCGCATTCTCTGACCTTGTTTGTCAGTCTATTATGGGGTACCTTATCAAAGGCCTTTTGAAACTCTAGATAAATTACATCTATTGCAATATCATTGTCTACTCTCTCTGTTACCTCTTCAAAAAATTCAATAAGGTTGGTCAAGCAAGATTTTCCCTTTTGAAATCCATGCTGACGATTCATTATTATGTTTTTGGTTTCCAGATGTTCTTCTATTTTCTCCTTTAGTAGGGATTCCATTATTTTTCCTATCACCGATATTAAACTGACTGGTCTATAATTCCCTGGACATGTTCTATCCCCATTCTTAAATATAAGTATTACATTAACTATCTGCCAGTCCTCTGGCACTATATCTTTTTCTAATGAATTATTAAATATGTGTAGTAATGCCTCTGCTATCTCTTCCCTAGATTCTTTTAAAATGCATGGATGCAATCCATCCGGACCAGGGGTTTTATCCTCTTTGCGTTTGATTAGTTTATTTAATATATCCCCTCTTTTTATTTTAAATGCACTTATCTCATTACTAATCTCATCATCCAATGTCATGTCCACCTGTTCTATCTCCTTTGTAAATACAGAAGCAAAATATTTATTTAATATTTCTGCCATCTCTCTATCGTTACCTGTGGTATTATCCTGTCTATCCCTTAATGGCCCTATTCCCATCCCAACCTTCCTTTTTTTATTGATGTGCCTGTAAAATATTTCACTATTTTGTTTTATGTTCCTTGATAATTTAATTTCATAGTTCCTCTGCCTTCCTAATTGTTTTATGGCTTCTCTCCTAATTGCTTCATATTCTCTCTTATCATGCACTTCCCTGCTGTCTATGTACTTAATGTATGCCTCTTTCCTTACCCTAATTGTTCCCTTATGGCTTTATTCATCCATGGAGTCTCATTAGTGTTTAGTTTGTTCTTTCCTTTTAGCGGAATATATTGTTCCTGCACTCTGTTGAACACCGTTTTAAATGTTTCCCATTGCTGTTCTACATCGTTGTTTGCCAATATTGTTGCATAAGAACATAAGAACATAAGAAATAGGAGCAGGAGTAGGCCAATCGGCCCCTTGAGCCTGCTCCGCCATTCAATAAGATCATGGCTGATCTGATCGTAACCTCAAATCTAAAGAACACAAGAAGTAGGAGCAGGACCCGGCCACTCAGCCCCTGGGCCCGCTCCGCCACCCACAGGGCCCTGACCGATCTGAACACAGCCTCTTGTCCAATTTCCTGCCCGCTCACTGTAACCCCTAATTCCCTTTACCTCTAGGAAACTATCTATTTTTGTTTTAAATTTATTTAATGATGTAGCTTCCACAGCTTCCTGGGGCAGCAAATTCCACAGACCCACTACCCTCTGAGTGAAGAAGTTTCTCCTCATCTCAGTTTTGAGAAGTCGCACAGCACCAAGTTATAGTCCAACAGTTTTATTTGAAATCACAAGCTTTCGGAGCTGCTGCCCCTTCGTCAGGTGAAGTGAAGGAATACGAATCGACAAAGCATATATAGTCAGAGAACAATGCCTGTGTAGCGTACAATATATATGCTTTGTCGATTCGTATTTCTTCACTTCACCTGACGAAGGGGCAGCAGCTCCGAAAGCTTCTGATTTCAAATAAAGCTGTTAGACTATAACTTGGTGTTGTGCGACTTCTCACTTTTGTCCACCCCAGTCCAACACCGGCATCTCCGCATCATCTCAGTTTTGAAAGAGCAGCCCCTTATTCTAAGATTATGCCCCCTAGTTCTAGTTTCACCCATCCTTGGGAACATCCTTACCGCATCCACCCGATCAAGCCCCTTCACAATCTTATATGTTTCAATAAGATCGCCTCTCATTCTTCTGAACGCCAATGAGTAGAGTCCCAATCTACTCAACCTCTCCTCATATGTCCACCTCCTCATCCCCGGGATTAACCGAGTGAACCTTCTTTGTACTGCCTCGAGAGCAAGTATGTCTTTTCTTAAGTATGGACACCAAAACAGTACACAGTATTCCAGGTGCGGTCTCACCAATACCTTATATAACTGCAGCAATACCTCCCTGTTTTTATAATCTATCCCCCTAGCAATAAAAGCCAACATTCCATTGGCCTTCTTGATCACCTGCTGCACCTGCATACTAACTTTTTGATTTTCTTGCACTAGGACCCCCAGATCCCTTTGTACTGCAGTACTTTCCAGTTTCTCGCCATTAAGATAATAACTTGCTCTCTGATTTTTCCTGCCAAAGTGCATAACCTCACATTTTCCAATATTGTATTGCATCTGCCAAATCTCCGCCCACTCACCCAGCCTGTCTATATCCCCTTGTAGGTTTTTTATGTCCTCCTCACTTTCTACTTTCCCTCCCATCTTTGTATCATCTGCAAACTTTGATATGTTACACTCGGTCCCCTCCTCCAAATCGTTAATATAGATTGTAGAGTTGGGGACCCAGCACCGACCCCTGCGGAACACCACTGGCTACTGGTTGCCAGTCCGAGAATGAACCATTTATCCCAACTCTCTGCTTCCTGTTAGATAACTAATCCTCCACCCATGCCAGAATATTACCCCCAATCCAGTGATTTTTTATCTTGAGCAATAATCTTTTGTGTGGCACCTTGTCGAATGCCTTCTGGAAGTCTAAATACACTACGTCCATTGGTTCCCCTTTATCCACCCTGTACGTTATGTCCTCAAAGAACTCAAGCAAATTTGTCAGACATGACTTCCCCTTTATAAAGCCATGCTGACTTTGTCCTATTAAATTATGTTTATCTAAATGTTCCGTTACTGTCTCCTTAATAATAGACTCCAAAATTTTACCCACCACAGATGTTAGACTAACTGGTCTATAATTTCCAGCCTTCTGCCTACTACCCTTTTTAAATAAGGGTGTTACATTAGCAGTTTTCCAATCTGCCGGGACCTTTGTTGAGTCCAGGGAATTTTGGAAAATTATTACCAAAGCATCCACAATCCCTACTGCCACTTCCCTCAAGACCCTAGGATGTAAGCCATCAGGTCCAGGGGATTTATCCGCCTTGAGTCCCATTATTTTACTGAGTACCAATTCCTTAGTGATTTTAATTGTATTTAGCTCCTCCCCCCCTAGAGCCCCCTGTTTGTCCAGTGTTGGGATATTCTTAGTGTCCTCTACCGTAAAGACTGAAACAAAATATTTGTTCAGCATTTTTGCCATCTCCATGTTTCCCACCATTAATTTCCCGGTCTCATCCTCTAAGGGACCTATGTTTGCCTTAGCCACCCTTTTTCTTTTTATATAACTATAGAAACTATTGCTATCTGTTTTTATATTTTTGCTAATTTATTTTCATAATCTATCTTCCCTTTCTTAATCAATCCTTTAGTTACTTTTTGCTGTCTTTTGAAGACTTCCCAATCTTCTATCCTCCCACTAAGTTTGGCTACCTTATATGTCCTTGTTTTTAGTTGGATACTATCCTTAATTTCTTTACTTAGCCACGGATGGCTGTCATTTCTTTTACACCCTTTTTTCCTCAGTGGAATATATTTTTTTTGAAAGTTGTAAAATAACTCCTTAAATGAACACCACTGCTCATGTACCGTCTTACCGGCAACACGGTGGCATAGTGGTTAGCACTGGTGCCTCACAGCGCCAGGGACCCGGGTTTGAATCTGGCCTCGGGTGACTGTCTGTGTGGAGTTTGCACATTCTTCCCGTGTCTGCGTGGGTTTCCTCCGGGTGCTCCGGTTTCCTCCCACAGTCCAAAAATGTGCGGGTTAGGTTGATTTGGCTATGATAAATTGACCCTTAGTGTTAGGGGGGGATTAAATATGTGGGGTTATGGGGATAGGATGGGATATGTTAGGGGGCATTAAATACGTGGGGTTACAGGGATAGGGTGGAATAGGTGCAGGCTCGATGTGGGGATTCTGTGTGAGAGAGCAGGGACAGGGTACTGGATTTGGATGATCAGCCATGATCGTATTGAATGGTGGAGCAGGCTCGACGGGCCGAATGGCCTACTCCTGCTCCTAGTTTCTATATGTTTCTAATATGATAGTTAAAATCCCCCATAATTATAGCTGTTCCCTTATTACATGCCCCAACTATTTCCTGATTAATATTTCTTCCAGCAGAGTTGCAACTATTAGGAGGCCTATATACTACTCCCACTAGTGTTTTTTCCCCCTTATTATTCCTTATCTCTACCCAAACTGTTTCATTATCCTGATCCTTTGACCCAATATCATTTCTCTGTATTACAGTGATTCCTTCCTTTATTAACATAGCCACCCCACCTCCCCTTCCTTCCTGCCTGTCCTTCCTGATTGTTAAATACCCTGGCATATTTAGTTCCTAGTCGTTGTCACCCTGCAGCCATGTTTCTGTAATGGCCACAAGATCATACCCATAAGTAGTTATTTGTGCCGTTAACTCGTCCATTTTGTTACGAATGCTACGTGCATTCAGATAAAGAACTTTCAAATATGTTTTGTGACACTTAGTTCCTGCTTTTTCCTTTTTTAACACTTTACCTTTTACTCCATACCTTCTGTCCCTTCCCATTTTGTTTTCCCAAGTTCTATTCTCAGCCCCTCAAAATCAGCTTTTCTCCAATCTATTACCCTGGTTTTCATCATACTTATGTCCTTCTCAATTATCATCTTAAAGCGTATTATATTATGGTCACTATTTCCTAGATGTTCCCCTATTTTTACTTCTCTTATCTGCTCTGGTTCATTCCCCATTACTAGATCCAATAGCGAATCCTCCCTTGTTAGGCTTTTTACATTGGGTTAGGAAGGAGTCCTCTACACATTGAAGGAACTCCATTCCCTTATCCCCTTTACCTACCTCTTCTGTCCAATTAATATCGGGGTAGTTGAAATCCCCCATGATTATTATTCTATGTTTTTTACTAATTTCCCTAATTTGTCTGCATATTTCTTCCTCCACCTCCCTTCCACTATTAGGTAGTCTGTAGACTACACCTATTAGTGTGATTGATCCTTTATTGCACTCCTGGATGGCCTCCCACTTTCCACCCTACGTAAACTTAAGGTCATCCAAAACTTGGCTGCCCATGCCCTAACTTGCACTAAGTACCGTTCGCCCATCACCCCTGTGCTCGCTGACCTACATTGGCTCCCGATTAAGCAGCGCTTCGATTTCAAAATTCACATCCTTGTCTTCAAATCCCTCCATGGCCTCGCCCCTTCCTATCTCTGTAATCTCCTCCAGCCCCACAACCCCCCGAGATATCTGCGCTCCTCTAATTCTGCCCTCGAGCATCCCTGATTATAATCGCTCAACCTTTGGTGGCCGTGCCTTCTGTTTCCTAGGCCCTAAGCTCTGGAATTCCCTGCCTAAACCTGTCTGCTTCGCTACCTCTCTTTCCTCCTTTAAGACACTCCTTAAAACCTACCTCTTTGACCAAGCTTTTGGTCACCTGCCCTAATTTATCCTTATGTGGATCGGTGTTAAATTTTTTGTCTTAAAATACTCCTGTGCAGTGCCTTGAGACGTTTTACTACATTAAAGGCACTATATAAATACAAGTTGTTGTTGTGTATTATCTTTTATCTCTATCCATATGGATTCTATTTTTGTCTTGCTGATAGCTGCGTCACTTTTTTCTACTGCCATTATGTTATCCCTCATAAGTACAGCTACTCCACCTCCCCTTATTCCCTCTCTATCTTTTCTAAATATGTTATACCCTGCAATGTTTAATTCCCAGTCCTGATTTTCAGTAGCCATGTCTCAGTAATTCCTACTATGTCTGGTTCCTCGCAACGCATGATTGCCTCCAGCTCCCCTGTTTTATTATGGACACTGTGTGCATTGCTGTACAGACAGTTTAACTCATTTGTAATAGGATTTCCTCTCACTTTATGTTTAACCATTTTTTAGACTCTGGTTCTATAACTCTATTTATTCTCTTGCCATCAGTGTCCTCCCTTACTTTGTTCTTTCCTATGCTCTCTTTTCCTGTTTTGTTTATAATTAGGCTGGTTACGTTTCTTGTAGATCCCTTCCCCCATCTTACTAGTTTAAAGCCTTTGCCACCTCCCTATTTACCCTTTCCACTAGGATACGGGTCCCATCCCTGTTCAGGTGGAGCCCGTCCCATCGGTACAGCTCCTTCCTGTCCCAGTACTGGTGCCAGTGTCCCATGAAAAGGAACCCCTCTTTCCCACACCAGCCCTTTAGCCACTCCTGATCTGTCTGCTTCTATGCCAATTTGCACATGGCTCGAGCAATAATTCAGAGATTATTACCCTCGAGGTTCTGCTTTTTAATTTAGAGCTTAGCTCCTGATACTCTTTCAGCAGGACCTCCTCCCTGTTCCTACCTATGTTGTTTGTTCCAACATGGACCACGATAACTGGATTTACCCCCTCCCTTTCCAAGTTCCTCTCCAGCCGCCGTGAGATATCCCTTTACCTGGCACCGGGTAGACATCACACCCTTCGGGATTCTCGTTCTTGGCTGCAGAGGACGCTATCTGTCCCCATAATTATAGAGTCCCCTATTGCTACCACCTTTCTATTCTGCTCTTCCCCACCTTGGACAGCCTTCTAAGCCACGGTGCCTTGGTCTGCATTATGGCTGTCCTCCCTGCAGTCTTTCTCCTTGTCCTCACAGGCAGCAAGTACTTCGTACCTATTGGGCAGGACCAGTGTCTGCGGGACCTCCTTCTCAACCTCTCCTAAATCACCGCTACCCGGCTCCCGAGCAGTCACACCCTCCCCTTCCTGAACCTATGCTTTCCTCTGGGGTGTGACTGCATTCTGGATAAAACTGTCCAGAAATTCTTCTCCCTCCCTTATGTGTCTGAGCCGGAGAGAGATTTGAGATGGAGACATCTCCTGCAGATGTGTTCACTCGGGACAGTCTCGCTGTCCACAAACTCCCACATACTGCAGTCCAGACACACAACCTGCCCTTCCATTTCTTAGTCTAGCCTTATTTTATTTATTTAATTAGTTAAAGTCTTTGGGGGAAAAATTCAGTTGGTTGCGCCTCCCGTTAGCGCCTTAAGAGGGCGCTAATGGGCCGCAAAGCATCTAGCGCCCGGGCGCGGCGATGTTTGCGCCGCTCGCGAAATTAACTAGACATTTTGCGGCGACGCTAAACACTACCACAACGATCGCCTGTGCCGGCAGATCGTGACATCAGTCGAGTGCGCAACGCCCCGGTATAGCCCCGGAGCGGATATTGAGTGGCACCTCCTGCCTTACCGCCTGCCGCTAGCAACAACAGGTTGAGGGGAGCGTTTTGCAGTCAGGAAGGGACTGGGGGAGCGCTATTTAAAGGCGACCGCTTCCTGCCTTTTATTGTTGGTGACATTTTTGAACCACGCATTCTGAGAGAGAGAGAGAGACTTCTGGAGAGATTCAACGCTATGTGAAGGAGTTTTGGGTACTGAGCAGCACTTAGCAGGTTCATTTTGATTTGCCCTTCCTTGTATCGATTTAGAAGAGACTGTGGGGGCTGCACTCTGAGCTCTTTCCTGGTACTCTCCATTGTTCTTTCCAGCAGATTTGATGTGCAGGTCTCTCCAGGCCGAGATTCAAGGCTGCAATGAGCAGGATGTGGATGGAAAGCAAGATCAACGATTCCCTTTAAGAACTGGCCCGTGCCATTGTGTGTGTGTTCCATTGCTGACTGACATCACATGAGCTTCTCCAGCGCTCTGAGGTAGCGCCTCGCTCCTCGGCCTTTGCGCCTTAAGACAGGTGTGAAGCACCTGATTTAGCGCTCCAATCACCTCCAGGGGCGATAAAAGTCAAGTTTGCAGTTGGTGTCGATAATTAGCCCCAGGCGCTAATCTTTGCACCCGGCCGATAATTGCGCCCCAAATGGGGTGATACTGAATTTCTCCCCCTTTATTTATAGTTATATTAATTTGTTTAACTGGTTAAGCTATAAATTTAATACAGTACTTTGTAGTTTCCCGCACCTAGTTTAGACCACTGTCCTAGGTCTCGGAGAGTTGTAGGGCTGGAAGAGATTACATAGATAGGGAGGGGCGAGGCCATGGAGGGATTTGAAAACAAGGATAAGAATTTTTAAATTGAGGCGTTGCTTAACTGGGATCCAATGTAGGTCAGCGAGCGCAGGGACTTGGTGTGAGTTAGGATACGGGCAGCAGAGTTTTGGATGACCTCAAATTTATGGAGGGTAAACAGTGGGAGGCCGGCCAGGAGTGCGTTGGAATACTCAAATCTAGAGGTAACAAAGGCAGGGATGAGGGTTTCAGCAGCAGATGAGCTGAGGCAGGGGCGGAGTCGGGCGATGTTATGGAGGTGGATTGGTGATAAGAACATAAGAACATAAGAAATAGGAGCAGGAGTAGGCCAATTGGCCCCTCGAGCCTGCTCCGCCATTCAATAAGATCATGGCTGATCTGATCCTAACCGCCAATCTACTATCACAGAACCATCTCCTGAACCTAACAGAATTGGACACACGAAATAGGAGCAGGATCAGGCTACACGACCCCTGGGCCCGCTACGCTACCCACAGGGCCATGACCGATCCGAACCTAGACTCATGTCCAAATTCCTGCCCGCTCCCCGTAACCCTTAATTCCCTTTACTTCTAGGAAACTGTCTATTTCTGTTTTAAATTTATGTTTACACAGAAAGCCCATAAATGGATGGTGTGGGAGACTGACGAAGCAGCAGCAGGTAATGTTCTTTTGAAACAAGGGTCAAGGCATGTTATTGGGACAGAGTGGATCAAAAGATTAATATTGTAAATATTTTCCACATAAAAATATTGACTTTGGCCCATTGGCTGAACCAGTCCCTGTGATGTTCAAGGACACATCACATCTGTTTTCACTGCAAAATTTACCACATATTGTTCATCCTTTGCATGTATTTTTTACTTGCAAGGTTAATATACATTTGTTTAATAAAGATTTAACTCACCACATCAGCGGAGCATTGATTAACCTTCTACTCTGCAGGAGCAGACTGAAATCAGATTTTTGTCTGGAATATAACTGGACGAAAGACATTTTTTTTAAAATCACTCATACTGCAGCAGACTGGTTTCAGATTTTGGCATCGTCCTCACTCTTTCAAGGCTCTGTATCTAGCTGGGGAGCCAGTGATGAGGGATTGTAAACAACCTGGAGGTCACTATTGTCCAGAAACTCAACTGAACCAGTCACGTAAATGCCACGGCAACTGGAGCAGATCGGAGGCTGGGTATTCTGTGGCCAGTGGCTCACCTCCTAACTCCCCACCATCACTAAAATAAATTGTCTGGTCATTCAATCATTCCTGTTTGTGGGAGCTTGCTGTGCACAATTGGCTGTCACCTGTCCTCCATTACAACATTATACTTCAAAAGTACTTAATTGGTCGCAAAGCACTTTGGGATGTCCTGAGGTCGTGAAAAGTGCTATATATAATGCTATATAATATATTTCTTTATTAATTCATTGTGCTTTGTTTTACACATTTAATTTGTGACATCTGTCACAATAACTGTTAGCGTTATAAAAGGATACAGGAAAGAACAGTGGAATGAAATGAAACACCACCACCTGCAAGTTCCCCTCCAAATCACACACTATCCCGATTTGGACATATATCGTCATTCTTTTATTAGAAGATCCAACCACACCTTCCACAAATGCACTGTACTATGCATGTTTGCCACTTACAACCACCACCCCTTCATTGATGCTTAAAGAGCTTTCCATGCCCATTAGGTACCACGCCTGTGGTTGACTCTTAACTACCCTCTGAAGTGGCCTAGCAAGTCACTCAGTCATATTAAACCGTTACAAAGAGTAACAAGACCACATAGGATACTGATAGTCACACTCACTCTTTACAATAAGTTCCTAGTTCAAATTCTGATTAGAATTAATTTATTATTTTATGTAGTTCAAGAGGAGGCCCATCACCACCATCACTTTCTCAGTCCAACTAGACATGGACAATAAATGCTGGCCTTGTCAGCAATGCCCATATCCTGCGAATGAATAAATGATAACCAGCTTTCCCTGAATTTTCGCCCTTGCTACACCACACCTCTCACCCCCGCTTGAAAAGCCTCCTCAAAACCAACCTCTTCGACTGTGCCTTTGGTCCCCTAACCTCCTTCCAGTTCCTGGTCAGTGATTAATCTACCCTTTTGTGATTTTCAGCTTGTTGAAGGCACAATGTGATTGTCAAACGTGGTAACTTCTCCAAATCAGGTTCTCCTAACGGTGACATCAGCAGTATAATATAATTTCATTCCACTGTTCTTTTCTGTATCCTTTTATTACGCTAACAGTTATTGTGACAGATGTCACAAATTAAATCTGTAAAACAAAGCACACTGATTTAATAAAGAAATATATGATATAGCATTATATATAGCACTTTTCTCGACCTCAGGACATCCCAAAGTGCTTTGCGGCCAATTAAGTACTTCTGAAGTATAATGTTGTAAGGGAGGACACGTGACAGCCAATTGTGCACAGCAAGCTCCCACAAACAGGAATGATTGAATGACCAGATAATTTATTTTAGTGATGTTGGTTGAAGGATAAATATTGGCCCGGGCAACGGGGAGAAATCCCTTCCTCTTCTTTGAATAATGCCATGGAATATTTTACATCCACCTGTGAGAACAGACGTGGCCTCGGATTAACATCTCATCCAAAAGACGGCACCTCCGACGGTGCAGCACTCCCTCCGTACTGCGGTGGAGGGTGAGCCTAAATTATGGGCCTAAGTCTCTGGAGTGGGACTTGGAGCCACAACCTTCTGCCTCACAGGCAAACGTGCTACCATCTGAGTCACGGCTGCCACTATATAAAGCAATATTAAACAGAAACCTGGACGATAACGTCAAACATGGGACTGATCCAATAAAGTTAAGTCTATTGACAAGACAAGTATTTGTAACAAAAGCACTGGGTGGTGTAGAACATGAGGGCACTATCCTTTCACCACTGCAACCTGGGTTTGAATTCACCACAGTAGTATGCACAGAAAACTCAGTGGGCCGTGACTTCAATGTAAAAGAAAACCAGGCACAGTGTAAAACGGGGCTGCCGATTAACTATGAGCCCGTTTCGAGCAACCGATCTTACCCTCAGTGCATTGTCCAGCAAACTCACTGAATATCAACTTGGCTTTCTTACCTCAGAGTCAGAATGTTGATGGTTCCACCCCTACTCCAAGATTTCAGAGCATAATCCGGGCTGCCTCTTCCGTGTAGTACTGAGGGAAACATTGCATTGTCAGAGGCACTGTCTTTCAGATGAGATGTTAAACCCAGTCTGTCTCTTCAGTTGAACGTAAAAGTTCCCATTTATTTAGCGTATGCAGACTCGACACATAGTTCCAGCGAGGGCAATGCATCAGTGTTCTCATCGCACCCGCTGTGAGTAATTGATTCATCAGTGAAACTAATCATGAAACAGCAGACCAAATCAGAGAATTTTCAGATCCCAATCAATCGACTAATAACGACAAGATCCCATGGGGGAAGAATTCAGTAGGTTAGCACCTCCCCTTAGTGCCTGCAGAGGGCGGTAATGGGGCACTGATGCAGTAGCACCGGGGCGGGGTGAATCTAGCGTCACACAGCAAATCTGACCTCCCTGTTGCGCTGCCGGTATGAGTTACCGCTGGGGACTTCAACGGCAGGCAGATCGTGACGTCAGTGAACATGCAACGCTCACCGAGCACTCGATCTTCAAAATTCATTTTCACCACTTACCTTTGTGCCTCGACCAGCAGGCGCACAGCTGATGGAAGCCGGGTCCAGCGACGTTATATAAAGGCATCAGCATTAATCACTCGCAGCTGTCAGGGCAGGTTAGTTTTAGTGGCTTCTTGTCAGTTTCAGCCAGTGGAGCAGTTTGTATGAGTAATTTCAAGCTTTTTTACCAGCAGTCTTCTGGCAAGTGCAAAGTGGCTACATTTATTGTTCAAAGATTTAAACTGCTATACTTGGCAACATTAATGGGAGCTGTACTGGCATGGCACCTCGCCCTCCAGGACCAACGTCATAGGGAGCGCAGGCAGCCAGAAATATGGGAACATGTGCGCAAAGTGATGAAGAGGGCCATCAGGGCTCTCACGAGGAGGTCTTACCCTCCGAGGCCATTCCGACAGTACTTCTCCGACCTTCAATTAAGCGAGGAGCAGTGTATTACATGGCTCCGCATGACCAAGGTGATGGTTATAGAACTCTGCCACCTCCTCCAAACAGACTGCCGGCCTCAAAGCAGGATGACTTAAACCCCAGATCCCTTTTGCTCACCACATGCCCATCATACCATTCCTGTGTCATGCCATATCACAGAGTCCTCCTGGGTGCAAAGGTGAAATGAGAGAGACCACAAAATATTGCAAACTCCATTAATAAATTTATGCATAAACATATCACACATATCACATTCATTCTAATAACTAATGACCCTTGTGCCTGCCATAGTTGAATAGCTGTCATTGTGTGCAAGGCGTGAGATGTGGATGTGAGTGTTGCTAGGTAGAGATTGTTGGTGGGTGAGCGCTGGGAATGTGGTGCTTTGGGCAGTGTGTGAAGCTTGTGGTGCTGATGGTGGTATGTAACATTTGTTGAAGCATTCAATCACCCTGACTAACCGACTGAGGTGGATCTGCCATGAGCACACCTGCTTCAGTCCTTCGGCTCCTTCTCCTTGTTGTGCTTCTCCTTGATGAGGCAGCTGCACAGCCAGCAATGCTGAGAATGAGGTGCTACAGTATCAATGAACCTCCCCTTTAAGTACTGGGAAAAGCCTGTGACAATGATGAGTTGAGATTAGACTGCACCCAATATTGCTCCACTCTTTGAGTGTAACGACACTGACCTGGGCCTTTAAGACTTGATTTCGCTCCCCAATCATTTCTTTGAGCAGTGTGAATTAATTTTGTAGTCTAAAGCATTAGTGCCTGGCGCTAATTCCCAAACTTTCTAAAGATACCGCCCATTCCTGGGCTACATTGAATTTCTAGTCACATCAGTCTATTTGAAGAAGTGCAGGGACATTTCTCCTAGTGTCCTGGCCAATACCACCAAAATAGATTAACTGGCCATTTCTCTCATTTCCGTTTGAGGGATCTTGCTGTGCACAAATTGGCTGCCACGCTTCACCACATAGTAACACACTTGAAATGTAATTAATTGTCTGTCAAATGCTTTGGGATGCTAAAGGTAAGCTTTTTAAAGTATTTTATGAGTAAACAGACATGTTTGAGGCATGCCCACAGTGTTTTTGGGTCCATTGTTGAACCTGGTTCCTATGCAGAACTGTACCTCTGTGCTGCCCATCTGGTTTTGAACTGAGCACAAGTCCTATGTGAGGTGAGGTCCTCAAGGAGGGTAGCCATTAGCTGGCCGGTAAGACAACTGGGAAGCACGGGTTTGAGCCCTTGCCAAGTGGAAACCAGCTCCTCATCAATGGTACAGTGAGCAACACAATTCACCACAAAATATATGAGTGTGTTGTTGTCACCATCTTCCTGACCACAGTATGGACACACATCTTCCTACAGTCATACCCATGGAACCATGTTGGAGGTGTGGCGCTTGGCTTTCTTCAACCCAACAGAGCTCTGGATATTATGATCATAGCTGGCCTCCAGGCATTGCTTTCCAGTCACAGTCTCAGAGTTTCCTCTTTCAAAAACAGCAATGTGATAATGGCCAGATAATCTGTTTTTGTTGAGGGATAAATATTGGCAAAGTGATTGG
The DNA here is from genome assembly GCA_030390025.1 of Squalus acanthias. NCBI lineage: Eukaryota > Metazoa > Chordata > Chondrichthyes > Squaliformes > Squalidae > Squalus > Squalus acanthias. Next base: position 130,265,701 of record CM059433.1, read on the forward strand.
TGTGAATGGTTACCGCCGCCGCTAACCTCCCGCTAAATTTCACGGGAAGCGTTGGTGGCGCCGCACCCGGGCACTAGTTGCTTTGCACCACGTTAACGCCCTCTTAGGGCGCTACCGGGAGGCGCAAAGCAACTGAATATTTAGGTCCAAATGTAATGTGGCCATGGTCCCTTTAAGGAACCCGGCTGAAAACGCATCATGAATGATGTCACCAGACCCGCTCCATCTCATTGGGCCGGGTAACGCGCTGGGCGGGCTTAATAGGCCCCATTAAAGTAAGTTCATTTTCAACAGCGGGATGGAGCCAGCAGCGGGGTCGCGACCCGTCATGCACCAGACTCGCCCAGGTTTTAGCGGGCTTCAAAGTGGATAAATCCCCAGGCCCTGACAGGATGTATCCCAGGCTGCTGTGTGAGGCAAGGGAGGAGATTGCAGGGGCTCTGACACAAATTTTCAGAATCTCTCTGGCCACAGGGGAGGTGCCAGAGGACTGGAGAACAGCTAACGTCGTACCATTGTTCAAGAAGGGTAGTAGGGGTAAACAAGGGAATTACAGGCCAGTGAGCCGAACATCAGTGGTAGGGAAATTATTGGAAAAAATTCTGAGGGACAGAATTAGTCTCCACTTGGAGAGGTAGGGATTAATCAGGGATAGTCAGCTTTGTCAGGGAGAGATCATGTCTGACCAATTTGATTGAATTTTTCGAGGGGGTGACTTAGTGGCAGGAGGCAGAGGGTGATGGTCAAAGGATGTTTTTGTGACTGGAAGCCTGTGTCCAGTGGTGTACCGCAGGGATCGGTGCTGGGCCCTTTGTTGTTTGTAGTGTACATTAATGATTTAGATATGAATGTAGGAGGTATGATCAGTAAGTTCGCAGATGACACGATAATTGGTGGAGTGGTAAATAGCGAGGAGGGAAGCCTCAGGCTACAGGACGATATAGACGGGATGGTTAGATGGGCAGAACAGTGGCAAATGGAATTTAACCCTGAAAAGTGTGAGGTGATGCATTTTGGGAGGACTAACAAGGCAAGGGAATACACAATGAATGGTAGGATCCTAGGAATGACAGAGGATCAGAGGGACCTTGGTGTGCATGTACATAGATCCCTGAAGGCAGCAGGACAGGTAGATAAGGTGGTTAAAAATGCATATGGGATACTTGCCTTCATTAGCCGAGGCAAAGAATATAAGAGCAGGGAGGTTATGATGGAGCTGTACAAAACGCTAGTTAGACCACAGCTGGAATACTGTGTGCAGTTCTGGTTGCCACACTATAGGAGGGATGTGATTGCATTGGAGAGGGTGCAGAGGAGATTCACCAGGACGTTACCTGGGCTGGAGCGCTTCAGCTATGAAGAGAGACTGGACAGGCTGGAATTGTTTTCCTTAGATCAGAGAAGGCTGAGGGGGGACCTGATTGAGGTGTACAAAATTATGAGGGGCATAGATAGGGTAGATAGAAAATAACTTTTCCCCTTAGTAGAGGGGTCAATAACCAGGGGGCATAGTTTCAAGGTAAGGGGCAGGAGGTTTAGAGGGGATTTGAGGAAACACTTTTTCACCCAGAGGGTGGTTGGAATCTGGAACTCACTGCCTGAAAGGGTGGTAGAGGCAGGAACCCTCACAACATTCAAGAAGCATTGAGATGAGCACTTGAAACGCCATAGCATACAAGGCTACGGACCAAGTGCTGGAAAATGGGATTAGAATAGACAGGGCTTGATGGCTGGCGCAGACACGATGGGCCGAAGGGCCTCTTTCTGTGTTGTATAACTCTATGACTCTATGAGGTAGGCAAAATTCCGGCCTAAGTATCGAATGAGCATGGATCCACAATGCAACCTACCCATAATTAGGCAGTAACTTGAACCTTACAACAACAGAAAAAACAACAACTTGTATTATATAGCACCTTAAATGTAGTAAAACGTCCCAAGCCGCTTCACAGGACCCTTATCAAACAAAATTTGACACCGAGCCACAGAAGGCGATAATAGGGCAGATGACCAAAAGCTTGGTTAGGAATAGATTTTAAGGAGCATCTTAAAGGAGGAAAGGTAGGTAGAGAGACAGGGAGGTTTAGGGAGGGAATTCCAGAGTTTAAGGTCTTGGCAGCTGAAGAAACGGCCGCCAATGGTTGAGCGATTAATATCAGGGATGTTCAAGAGACTAGAATTGCAGGAGGGTTGTGGGGCTGGAAAAGATTACAGAGATAGGGAGGGGCGAGGCCATGGAGGGATTTGAAAACAAGGATGAGAATTGTAAAATTGAGCTTAACTGGGATCCAATGTAGGTCAGCGAGCGCAGGGACTTGATGCGAGTTAGGATAAGGGAAGCAGAGCTTTGGATGACCTCAAATTTATGGAGGGTAAACAGTGGGAGGCCGGCCAGGAGTGCGTTGGAATACTCAAATCTAGAGGTAACAAAGGCAGGGATGAGGGTTTCAGCAGCAGATGAGCTGAGGCAGGGGCGGAGTCGGGCGATGTTATGGAGGTGGATTGGTGATCTCACACAGAAAGCCCATAAATGGATGATGTGGGAGACTAAAAAAGCAGCAGCAGGTAATGTTCTTTTGAAACAAGGGTCAAGGCATGTTATTGGGACAGAGTGGATCAAAAGATTAATATTGTAAATATTTTCCACGTAAAAATATTGACTTTGGCCCATTGGCTGAACCAGTCCCCGTGATGTTCAAGGACACATCACATCTGTTTTCATTGCAAAATTTACCACATATTGTTCATCCTTTGCACATATTTTTTACTTGCAAGGTTAATATACATTTTTTTAAATAAAGATTTAACTCACCACATCAGCGGAGCATTGATTAACCTTCTACTCTGCAGGAGCAGACTGAAATCAGATTTTTGTCTGGAATATAACACGACGAAAGAGATTTTTTTTAAATCACTCAAACTGCAGCAGACTGGTTTCAGATTTTGGCATCGTCCTCATTCTTTCAAGGCTCTGTATCTAGCTGGGGAGCCAGTGATGAGGGATTGTAAACAACCTGGAGGTCACTATTGTCCAGAAACTCAACTGAACCAGTCACGTAAATGCCACGGCAACTGGAGCAGATCAGAGGCTGGGTATTCCAGGCCCATTAGGTATCAAACCTCCAGCCTTTACCTCCAAATGTCCCTTCGCTTACAACCTTAGATGCAATCATTCTAATAAAAGCTTCCCTTCAACTATCGACGACAACCACAACTTGTATTTATATAGCGCCCTTAAAGCTGTAAAACGTCCTAAGGCGCTTCACAGGAGAGTTTTCAAACAAAATTCGACACCGAGCCACATAACGAGATATTAGGGCAGATAAGAGAGATAGGGGGAAAAATTCAGTTGGTTGTGCCTCCCGTTAGCGCCTTAAGAGGGCGCTAATGGTGCGCAAAGCAACTAGCACCCGGGCGCGGCGATGTTTGCGCCGCTCGCGAAATTAACTAGACATTTTGCGGCGGCGCTAAACAGTAACGCCACGATCTCCTGCGCCGGCAGATCGTGACGTCAGTCGAGTGCGCAACGCCCCGGTAGCGCTCCGGAGCGGATATTGAGTGGCTCCCCCTGCCTTACCGCCTGCCGCTAGCAACGACAGGTTGAGGGGAGTGTTTTGCAGTCAGGAAGGGACTGGGGGAGCACTATTTAAAGGCGAGAGCTACCTGCCTTTTTTTGTTGGTGACATTTTTGCACCACGCATTCTGAGAGAGAGAGAGACTGACTTCTGGAGAGATTCAACGCTGTGTGAAGGAGTTTTGGGTACTGAGCAGCACTTTGCAGGTTCATTTTGATTTGCCCTTCCTTGTATCGATTTAGAAGAGACTGCGGGGCTGCACTCTGAGCTCTTTCCCTGGTACTCTTCATTGTTCTTTCCAGCAGATTTGATGTAGAGGTCTCTCCAGGCCAAGATTCAAGGCTGCAATGAACAGGATGTGGATGGAAAGCAAGATCAACCCTCCCCTTTAAGGACTGGCCAGCGCCATTGTGTCTGTGTTCCATTGCTGACTGACATCACATGAGCTTCGCCAGCGCTCTGAGTTAGCGCCTCGCTCCTCGGCCTTTGCGCCTTCAGACAGATGTGTAGCGCCTGATTTAGCGCTCCAATCACCTCCAGGGGCGATAAAAGTCAAGTTTGCAGTCGGAGGCGATAATTAGCGCCAGGCGCTAATCTTTGCGCCCGGCTGATAATTGCGCCCCAAACGGGGCGATACTGAATTTTCCCCCCATAGGTTTCAAGCAGCATCTTAAAGGAGGAGTGGTAGAGAGGCGGAGGGGTTTAGGGAGGGCCTACGATGTCCTGAACAGCACTCCTTATTAGCGTTGCTTCCTGCTGCGAGGCTCCACTCGAGAATCAGTCCGCTAATTGCTTGTTACACTGATGTATTAGCATGCCCACTAGGGGCTGCATGCAGAGACCTGGCTCATGGTTACTGAAGATCATTTACCTTTTTCCAAGATACGGCCTCACATAACAGCTGGGAGAAACTGGCAGCAGGCGGTGGACCTTCGAACATCCACCATACAGGTGGAAGCATTGGAGCTTCTGGGGAAATAGGAGGGCAGGAGCCAGCAGCGGGTTTGTGATGCCATTCTTCTTCTCTTCCTTCTCATAGAAACATAGAAACATAGAAGATAGGAGCAGGAGTAGGCCATTTAATGAGATCATGGCTGATCATCCAAATTCAGTACCCAGTCCCTGCTTTCTCCCCATATCCCTTGATCCCTTTAGCCTTAAGAAATATATGTAACTCCTTCTTGAATATATTTAATGAATTGGCCTCAACTGCCTTCTGTGGTAGAGAATTCCACAGTTTCACCACTCTCTGGGTGAAGAAATTCCTCCTCATCTCAGTCCTAAATGGCTTACCCCTTATCCTTAGACTGTGACCCCTGGTTCTGGACTCTCCGACCATCGGGAACATTCTTCCTGCATCTAGTTTGTACAGACCTGTCAGAATTTTATATGTTTCGATGAGATCCCCTCTCATTCTTCTATACTCCAGCGAGTATAAGCCCAATCGACCCAATCTCTCCTCATATGTCATTCCTGCCATCCCAGGTATCAGCCTTGTGAATCTTCGCTGAACTCCTTCCATGGCAAGAACATCCTTCCTCAGATAAGGCGACCAAAACTGCACACAGTACTCAAGGTGTGGTCTCACCAAGGCCCTGTACAACTGCAGCAGGAAATCTCTGTTCCTATACTCAAACCCTTTCGCTATGAAGGCCAACATACCATTTGCCTTCTTCACCGCCTGCTGCACCTACATGCTTACCTTCAGCGACTGGTGCACAAGGACACCCAGGTCTCGTTGCACTTCCCCTTCTCCCAATCTATTGCCATTCAGATAATAGTCTGCCTTTCTGTTTTTGACACCAAAGTGGATAACCTCGCATTTATCCACGTTATATTGCATCTGGCACGCTTCTGCCCACTCACCCAACCTGTCCAAATCATCCTGGAGTTTCTCGGTATCCTCCTCGCAGCACACATGCCCACCCAGCTTTGTGCCATCTGCAAACTTGGAGATATTACATTTAGTTCCCTTATCTAGATCATTAATGTATATTGTGAATAGCTGGGGTCCAAGGACCGATCCCTGCGGTACCCCACTAGTCACTGCCTGCCACTCGGAAAAAGACCCATTAATTCCTACTCTCTGCTTTCTGTCCGCCAACCAGTTCTCTATCCAAGTCAATACCTTGCCCCCAATTCCATGTGCCATAACTTTACACGCTAATCTCTTATGCGGGACCTTATCGAAAGCCTTTTGAAAGTCCAAATACACCACATCTACTGGCTCTCCCTTATCTATTTTCCCAGTTACATCCTCAAAAAATTCCAGTAGATTAGTCAAGCACAATTTACCTTTTGTAAATCCATGTTGACTTTGTCCGATCCTGTCACTGTTTTTCAAGTGCTCAGCTATTACATCCTTTTTAATGGATTCTAGCATTTTCCCCACTACTGATGTCAGGCTTACCGGTCTGTAATTCCCCGCTTTCTCTCTACCACCCTTTTTGAATAGTGGGGTAACATTAGCTACCCTCCAATCCATGGGTACAGTTCCAGATTCCATCGAATGTTGGAAGATGATCAGCAATGCATCTACTATTTCTAGGGCCACTTCCTTAAGTACCCTCGGATGTAGATTATCAGGCCCTGGGGATTTATCGGCCTTCAATCCCGTCAATTTCCCTAACACCGTTTCCCTGCAAATACTGATTTCTTTCAGTTCCTCCCTTTCATCAGACCCTATGTTCTCCAACATCTCTGGGAGGTTATTTGTGTCCTCCTTTGTGAAGACAGAACCAAAATATGCATTTAATTGGGCTGCCATTTCTTTGTTCCCCATTATAACTTCCCCCGCTTCTGACTGCAAGGGACCTACACTTGATTTCACTAATCTTTTTCTCTTCACATATCGATAAAAGCTCTTACAGTCAGTTTTTATGTTCCCTGCAAGCTTACTTTCATATTCTATTTTGCCCTTCTTAATTAATCCCTTTGTCCTCCTTTGTTGAATCCTAAACTGCTCCCAATCCTCAGGGTTACCGCTTTTTCTGGCCAATTTATATGCGCTCTCCTTGGATCTTATGCTATCCCTAATTTCCCTTGTTAGTCACGGTTGAGTCACCCTTTTTGTTTTATTCTTATGCCACACTGGGATGAACAAATTCTGTAGTTCATCCATGCAGTCTTTGAATGTTTGCCATTGCCTATCCACTGTCAACCCTTTGAGTGACATTCCCCAATCAATCCTACTCAATTCGCACCTCATACCATCGTAGTTTCCTTTATTTAAATTCAGGACCCTAGTCTCTGATTCAACTACTTCACTCTCCATCCTAATGAAGAATTCTATCATATTATGATCACTCTGACCCAAGGGGCCTCGTACAACAAGATTGCTAATTAATCCTTTCTCGTTACATAATACCCAGTCTAAGATGGCCTGATCTCTGGTTGGTTCCTCGACATATTGTTCCAGAAAACCATCCCGTAAACATTCTAGGAATTCCTCCTCCACAGTATTTTTACTAATTTGGTTAGCCCAATCTATATGTAAATTAAAGTCACCCATGATGACTGCTGTGCCCTTACTGCATGCTTCTCTAATTTCCCTTTTAATGCCATCCCCAACCTCCGTATTACTTTTTGGAGGTCTATATACCACTCCCACGTTTTCTGCCCCTTGTTATTTCTCAGTTCCACCCATAAAGATTCCGCATCATCAGAGCTAATATCCCTTATCGAAAGCCTTCTGAAAGTCCAAATACACCACATCCACTGGTTCTCCCTTATCTATTCTACCAGTTACATCCTCGCATTACCTTTCAGCAAACTATATAAGCCTGATGTTACTCCTTCTACTCAATGTGACACGCAAACTCATCTCCACAACAACCCATTCTAATCTATCTTCTTCTTTTCCTCCTCTAGATATACCCGAGAAGTTCATTTCTGTACCAGTCCGTACTTGCAGCCACTTGTGGAAAGCAACATGATGGCCTGGAACTGGGACTGACGTTACTGCCACTCAACTGCTCCTTCACTTGTCCACAAACAACTACTAGAGACCATTTCCTCATGAGGCCCAGTGATATATCTGAGAGACAAACAGTGAGAGATGCTCCTATTGCTTTCTCTATAGTTTTTGGTGCTGTGACTACTGTTTCAGTTGCAACTGGTGTTGCTCACTGCTCAGTGGCAGACTGCAGTACAGTCATTCGTCCATCACTTGTACTGCCGTGAGAATTCAGCACGGCCATTATGTTGTAACATCGTCGTTGGAAATCAGGCCCACCACTCTGATCTGTACCTGTTGGCCCTTCAACAGACACCTCTGCACTACTCTTTAACCATTTCTCATTTCTCTTATCTGGAAGGAGGAGAGCATGCCAGGGGATCTCAGAGACTCCGTAATTGTGACCATCTTCAAGAAAGGTGACAAGTCCGATTGCGGTAATTACAGAGGGGTTTCCCTGCTGTCTGCCACAGGGAAAGTCATCGCAAGAATCCTCCTCAATCGCCTGCTCCCAGTGGCTGAAGAGCTCCTCCCAGAGTCGCAATGCGGATTCCGTCCACTAAGGGTCACAATGGACATGATCTTCACCACGCGCCAATTACAAGAGAAATGCAGGGAACAGCACCAACCGCTGTACATGGCCTTCTTTGACCTCAAAAAGGCCTTCGACACCGTCAACCGTGAGGGATTATGGAGTGTCCTCCTCAAATTCGGCTGCCCTCAAAAGTTTGTCACCATCCTCCGCCTACTTCACAACGACATGCAAGCTGTGATCCTGACCAACGGTTCCACCACAGACCCAATTCATGTACGGACCGGGGTCAAGCAAGGCTGTGTCATCGCACCAACGCTCTTCTCGATCTTCCTTGCTGCAATGCTCCATCTCACCCTCAGTAAGCTCCCCGCTGGAGTGGAGCTAATTTATAGAACAAACGGGAAACTGTTCAACCTCCGTCGCCTCCAGTCCAGGTCCAAGGTCGTCCTTTCCTCTGTCGTCGAATTACAGTATGCAGACGATGCTTGCATCTGCGTACACTCGGAAGTCAAACTCCAAACCATCGTTAACACCTTCACCGAAGCATACAAGAGCACGGGCCTTACACTAAACATCCGTAAGACAAAGGTCCTCTACCAACCTGCCCCCGCCCCACAGTACTGCCCCCCGATTATCAAAATCCATGACAAGGCCTTGGACAACGTGGACCACTTTCCATACCTCGGGAGCCTACTGTCAACAAGGGCAGACGTCGATGACGAAGTCCAACACCGCCTTCAGTGTGCCAGTGCAGCCTTCAGTCGCCTGAGGAAGAGAGTGTTTGAAGACCAAGACCTCAAACCCAGCACCAAGCTCATGGTCTACAGAGCAGCAGTAATACCCGCCCTCCTGTATGCCTCAGAGACATGGACCATGTACAGCAGGCACCTCAAAGCACTGGGGAGGTACCACCAATGCTGCCTCCGCAAGATCCTGCAAATCCATTGGCAGGATAGGTGCACCAACGTCAGTGTTCTCGCTCAGGCCAACATCCCCAGCATCGAAGTTTTGACCACGCTCGATCAGCTGCGATGGACGGGTCACATCGTCCGCATGCCCGATACGAGACTCCCAAAACAAGCGCTCTACTTGGAGCTCCGACACGGCAAGAGAGCCCCAGGTGGGCAGAGGAAACGCTTCAAGGACACCCTCAAAGCCTCCTTGAAAAAAGTGCAACATCCCCACTGACACCTGGGAATCCCTGGCCCAAGACCGTACAAAGTGGAGGAGAAGCATCCGGGAAGGCGCCGAATACCTCGAGTCTCTTCGCCAGGAGCAATCGGAAGCCAAGCACAAACAACGGAAGGAGCGCACGTCAACCCAAGCACCCAACCCACCCGCCCCTTCAACCACCGTCTGCCCCACCTGTGACAGAGACTGTCGGTCCCGCATTGGACTCATCAGTCACCTGAGAACTCATTTTTAATGTGGAAGCAAGTCATCCTCGGTTCCGAGGGACTGCCTAAGAGAAGAGAAAAGAGACTCTTTAACCAGACCTTTGCTTCACCCTGCGTCTCATTCAAGTGAAAGTTGTGTTGCTTGGTACTGCGGTGACTGCTTCTGTACAGCTGAGGCACTCTAAAGGCCATTGGTTTCTCCATTCTCTGTGAAGAGACTAAAGGGTGCATTTTTAGTACCTGGACACACTTATCCATTTGGCCGTTGTGCTTACATTGCTGGTGCACAATCGGTGTGCATCGACACATTGCTGTGACATACTTGTTTCAAAATGAAGATACAATTGGGGGATTCTATGCAGAGACCGGAGCACAAAAATCTAGGCTGACACTCCAGTGCAGTACTGAGGGAGTGCTGCACTGTCCGAGGTGCCGTCTTTCATATGAGATCTTAAACCGAGGCCCTATCTGCTCTCTCAGGTGGACGTAAAAGATCCCGTGGAACTATTTCGAAGAAGAGCAGGGGAGTTAGCCCTGGTGTCCTGGCCAATATTCAACATCACTAAACAGATTATCTGGTCATAATCACATTGCTGTTTGTGGGAGCTTGCTGTGTGCTAATTGGCTGCTGCGTTTCCTACATTGCAACAGTGACTACACTTCAAAATTGCTTATTGGCTGTAAAGCGCTTTGGGACGTCTGGTGGTCATGAAAGGCGCTATATAAATGCAAGTCTTTCTTTCTTTTCTGCTTTATCTTTCGAGGTAAGAGTAGATTTGAAGCAAAAGAAGTTATGGGGCTTGGGGACAGCAGTGGGATGGCTCGTACAGGTATTCTGTGCTGTAAAATGCTGTGCTCCTGTGGTTTCTGCCTTAATCACTCCCTGTGGCAAAGTCCCAAGAACCCTGTGTAAAAAAACTTCTAACCTCTCTTCTTACTCACTCTCACTGACAATTTTTAATTCATGGCTCCTCATTGCTGATTCCCCAACCAAAGGAAATAGTCTTTTCCTAATCATTTCCCTATCAATTACTCTATTATGTTTCCTTTTAGCCAGCTCCCCCACCTCTAATCTGTGTGAGTGTCACCTGTGGCCCAGTGGGTAGCATGCTCGCCTCTGAGTCAGAAGGCTGTGGGTTCATAGTCCCAGTCCAGAGACTTGAGCACAAAAATCTAGGCTGATGCTCCAGTGCAGTGCTAAGAGAGTGCTGCACTGTTGAAGGAGCTGTCTTTTGATGAGAGTGCTGCACTGTTGAAGGAGCTGTTTTTTGATGAGATGGTAAACCGAGGCCCCCGTCTGCCTCAGGCAGACATAAAAAAATCCCATGGCACTATTTTGAAGAAGAGCAGAGGAGTTCTCCCCGGTGCCCTGGCCAATATTTATCCCTCACTCAACATAACAAAAACAGATTGGCCCAGAAATTAAACAATGAGTGTTCACGCGGGGGTAAGGCTTCCCTGCGATATCTCACTCCGCGCCTACCTTTTTCCTCCGGGCCCACACAAACTTTAGTTTCAAGGCTGCAGCTGTGCAGTGCTTGCGTGACCCAGAGACGCAATTAGTTCGTGCGAGCTCTGGGATCACGTGATTCAGTTAGAGCCAATGGCAGCACACCATCTTTCATTCATAGTTTTAACAGCAAGGGCTGTCAAAGCTATGAATCCTACACCCCCCCAAAAGAACAGCTAAACCTCAATTAAATTTTTTTAAAAAGCCATCACATTAATAAAATAAGTAGTTAAATAAATTAGCCACTTTAAACAAAAAATTAAATTTTTGAAAAAATTTAAAATCTTTTTAAAAGTTATAAAAATAAACTTACCTTTCTTTAAAGTCTCTAAAAAAGATAAACCTGTTGAAAAATATTTAAAATAATACTTAATTAACTACTTACCTTGTTAAAAGAGGGTCTTATGCCTCCTTTCTTTATGTGTAAAATCTTCCATGCTTACCTGCGCGTTCAAAGCACTAAGTGCACTGCGTGCGCGCAGCCTGTAGCGCGCACGCGGTTCACTTAGGAACCGCCCCCTTTTGAATTCACGAAGTGCCGGTTTCCCGCGCATGCGCAGTGCATGCAGGAAACCGGCAATTGGAGACCTAAAACGCGAGAGTACACAGTGCGTACTCTCGCGTATTAGGTCTAATTTTCGGGCCATTATCTGGTCATTATCACATTGCTGTGTGTAGGAGTTTGCTGTGCACAAATTGGCTGCCATGTTTCCTATATTATAACAGTGACTACACTCCAAAAAGTACTGTGTCAGCTGTGGCTCAGTTGGTAGCACACTTGCCTCTGAGTCTAGAAGATTGTGGGTTCATAGTCCCAAGGACTTGAGCACATAAAGCTAGGCTGACATTCCAGTGCAGTACTGAGGGAGTGCTGCACTGTTGGAGGTGCTGTCTTTCGGATGAGATGTTAAAGTGAGGCCCTGTCTACTCTCTCAGGTGGATGTAAAAGATCCCATGGCACTATTTCAAGAGAAGAGTAGGGGAGTTATCCCCAGTGTCCTGGCCAATATTTCTCCCTCTACCAACATAACAAAAAGAGATTATCTGGGCATTTTCACATTGCTGTTTGTGGGAGCTTACTGTGTGCGAATTGGCTGCCGCTGTTTCCCACCTTACAACAGTGATTCTACTTCAAAAGTACTGCATTAGCTGTAAAGCGCTTTGAGACGTCCAGATGTCTGGTGGAGCTATATAAATGCAAGTCTTTCCTTCTTGCAACCTTCAGCTTGACTCATCCCCACACCATACCATTCTTCCCTCAGGGAGAAAGTGACTCGAGTCCTGGGCGGAGTGACAGTGAGCAAGAACCATTCGCGACCAAGCAACCCTCAAAGGCAAGCGGCGGAGGAACCAATCAGCACTGAGAGGAGGCGGGACCTTCCCTTGTGCCTGAAATGGGCCGAGCTGTCGATTGTGACGCAGGGAAAGGGGCGGGGACACGAGGGGAGGGGGCGTCGAGAACCGACGTCGGCGATTGGCTGCCAAAGTTTTGCCGGAGTTCCACAAAAGTTTAGTTTTTGCAGCGAAAAGTTTTCGTGCGGAGCGGCCGGCTGGCTGCACAGGCTCGGGTGCTCGGAGCCGCTTTCTATTCTCACCCATTAGCTCTTTCTCTTCCTACCGTTGTCTCCATTTCAAGGGATGGTGGACAACATCTACCGGACCCGCTCGCTCGGGGTCGGGGTTGTCGGCTTGCCCGACCAGTACGCCGACGGCAAAGCCGCCAAGGTCTGGCAGCTGTACATTGGCGACACCAGGAGTAGGACAGACGAGTACCGGAGCGCCGTGGTGCAGCTGCTGCGCCAACACAAGTGTCAGCGGATCCTGGACGTGGCGTGCGGCACCGGGTAGGGGAAGCCCTCTCAATATTCTTCCCATGGAAGTGATTACAAACCTGTGCCTTCCAGAGGCTTGTATTGCAATTGGCGAGGCTCTGCTGCCCTTGAAGGACAGTGTCTGTGTTGCAAACTTCGCACGCAGAAGTGTCCGGTTACAGGTGCAACCAAAGCAAATTCTGAACCTGCTTTAAAAAGCTACTGCAGTACAGTACTCGCTATAATTAAATAACAACGAGAGCGCTTGCCTGGGGAAGTTTCACATACACGTGTCATAAATCCACTGATCTATCAGCCTGCCCTCCGGTTCCGAAATTTGACAGTGTGGTGCCCACCCAGCCAGGGCAGTGTGTTGCCCACCCAGCCAGGTACTGGACTGTAGTAAAAGGCTGTTTACCCAATTTCTGTCTTTTTTTTAAAAATGAGCCGTTTTATTTTCACACAGGTACAGGCAGATAGATGTGCTTTCTCTTTAAAAAACGTGTACCAATTCCTGGCTGCTTTCCAACTGGGTAAAAGCTGGCAGCCTTGCTCGTGGGGTGGATGCCATGGTTGGTATTGATGGCTGGGATGCCACACTCGATTAAATTGCCATGAAGTTGCCATCAGAGGTTTGATCTGGTGATGTAATCTCTGCCAGTCTATCTCAGAATTCAGCCTCCAGTGGATTCGGCAAGGGCTATAGGAGGGAGGGAGTGGGGCTAGTTGGATAGCTCTTTCAGAGAGCTTGGCACAGGCACGGTGGGCCGACCGGCCTCCTTCTGTGCTGTACGATTCTACGATCGCCAGATGATCTTCGTAACCGTGTGATCACTGAATCAGAAGGCAGCAGGCCTACAGTGCACTTTGCTAAGGGCAAAAAGGGAAGGCATTAAGCAGTGACAGATGGAAGTGAAGGAGAAAGAAATGTGTGGCGCAGGCTGCAATCAAATATCAGAGCAGCCCAGCACCCAACCGCTTTGTTTGACACCTGTGGAAAGGGAGGCGGTGTGACGTGAGGTGGCCGGGAAGTGGGATGATCTCTGTGCCACGCTGCTGCACTAGCCCCAAGGTGGAAGTGCAAAATTATTCACTTTGGTAAGAAAAGAAAGAAAGACTTGCATTTATATAGCACCTTTCACGACCACCGGATGTCCCAAAGCGCTTTACAGCCAATGAAGTACTTTTTGAAGTGTAGTCACTGTTGTAATGTAGAACTTTGGTTGGAAGAATGGAAAAGCAGAATATTTTTTACAAGGTGACAGACTGGTATGCAGAGGGATTTGGGGGGTCCTTGTACAGATGAGAGGGCTGTCCTATGAGGAGAGATTGAGTAGAGTGGGCCGATATTCTCTGGAGTTTAGAAGAATGAGAGGTGATCTCATTAAAATGTATAAAATTCTTACAGACTTGACCGGGTAGATGCTGGGAGGCTGTTTCCCCTGGCTGGAGCGTCTAGAACTAGGGGGCATAGTCTCAGGATAAGGGGTCGGCCATTTAAGACTGAGATGAGGAGGAATTTCTTCACTCAGAGGGTTGTGAATCTTTGGAATTCTCTGCCCCAAAGGGCTGTGGAGGCTGAATCATTGAGTATATTCAAGGCTGAGATAGAGTTTTGGACTCTAGGGGAATCAAGGGATATGGGGATAGTGCGGGAAAGTGGAGTTGAGGTCGAAGATCAGCCATGGTGGAGCAGGCTCGAGGGGCCGTGTGGCCTACTCCTGCTCCTAATTCCTATGTTTCGTATAATGCAGGATGCCAGGAAGAAGCTGGAGTCTGACTGATGCCACAGCTAACCTGTGGTGCATGTTGCCAGCAAATGGCAAATCTGGCTGTTTGCTCCCATGAAGACAGTCCCCCACAGTCATTGCCAGGTAAATGCGACAATGTCTGCAAATATAGTTGGTGGTATCTTGGTGGGCATGACTGATCAGGCTTTGCTGGCTGGTGAATACCTTCTTTCATGAAGTACTATTGAAGGGATGGTGTATTATGACCAGGTTGCTTCTGAAAAACCACCCAGAATAACGAATATTGTGCTGTTCGGCCCAATGTTATAACTTCCTTTGAGAGTTGGAGAATCTGCATGCATTAGTCATGTCAAAGCAAGATATGTTCCCCTCTGTCTGCAGATGGGGGCGTGTGGGGACTGGTGGGTAGGCTCAGAGCCGCTCGCCAGCCACTGACCATCTGGAAGCTCTTCCGTGCTCCTGATCCGCTTCTGCTTCCAAGCACCTCCGGTAGCAGAATTCCCATTTGGAAGCCCATTGGTGCTAGTAATGGTGGTGGGGACAACAAAAATAGAACCAATGGCACGACGACTCCTGAGAACACACGAGTGCCAGCAGAAGGAAAATGGGTGAGGAAGTAATGACTTAAAACTGTTGAAGGATTTATTTAACTGGCTCTTTAATATACTTCCATAAACCACTCAGCACCTAGCAACCCTGGATGCTCATTTAACATGGGTGTGATTTGGAAGCTAAGTGGAGCCAAGAAAGGCCGGAAGAAGTAGGCTTTATTACATCACTCCTCAATTTCAATATTATAATGAAGCTTCTGCCGCTTTCTGTTTAGAGTTTCCTCTACTTTCCCCTGCCCACTGTCAAACAGAAACGGGGGGGAAAAGAGACAGACACTTGACGTTCGAGTTTGCTTTTTCCATGTCGTAACAACCTGGCCACACGGGGCGTTGACAAGAAAAAAAAATTGTCTCTGTTATTTGTGTTTGTGTTCACTTTAACTAGTTCAAGCAATTTATCAACTCGTTTGGGCAGTTTAAACAGCTGATTGGCCCATCCTGTAGATTCTTAATGCACCATTCAACTCCTCCAGTCTCCTCAGTATTTCTAATGTATTTTAGAACTTCAACAGACAAGTGATCCCTACAACCGGATTCCACTGCACTCGGATTGGTCGCATGAACTGCAATGGTCTCTACACAGGACTACAGTAGTGTTTGTGGTTCTGTTACTGGGCTACTACTCCAGGGAACTTGGTCTAATCCCACCATGGCAGATTGAGAATTTGATTTCAGTTGCCAACCAATTGACAGAGATTGATCGCTATGATTAGTCAACAATATCATTATCATTTTATCGTGCGACTACCATGTTAGTAGAAGGTGAACTCGATGGACCATGTTCTTTTATCGCCTAGTAATTCCTATGTTCTGGTTCTGTACGAGACAGAGTTAGGCAATGAGATGACCGAGCTTTGATGTAGCTTTTTCTTGTTGCCCCGTGTACTCGAAATAGGCCCAATATCACTCTAGGGTTGACCCCTCAATTCTGCAGCTTGCAGTGTCCAAAACTGGCTGCTGTATTTGCCTACAAGATGACAGGCACTACACTTCAAAAATAATTCTTTGGCTGGGGAGCTCTTTGGAACATCCTGAGACTGTGAAACGTGACGTTAGTTCTTCCTTTTCTGATTTAGGATTTATCAAAGAGGGCGCAAAGCACCTAGCGCCCGGGCACGGCGCCGCTAACGCCTCCCGCAAAATTCAGTGGGAGGTTAGCGGTGGCAGCCGGTAGCGCCCCGCAGCGCTGCGCCTCCGGCGATGACGTTATCCCTGGTATCCACCTTGGGTGGATCACAAAAAGCAAACATTTGAATACTCTTGCCGTAGATACTTGAGTTTCCATTGTATCATTGCGACTACCAGGATGGTAGAAGGCGAACTAGATGGACTGTGGTCTTTTTTCAGCTAATAATTCCTATGTTCCGATGAGTACTTTCTAGCAACTGGCTGAATGGTGTTGGAAAACATCTAGGACTCTCGGCCATGGCTTAGTTGATAGCACTCTCACCCTCTGAGTCAGAAGGTTGTGGGTTCAAGTCCAGAGAATTGAGCACAAAAATTTAGGCTGACACCCCAGTGCAGTACTGAGGGATAGACTATGAATAGACTCTTTCAGATGAGATGTTAAACCGAGGCCCCGTCTGCGCTCTCAGGCGGATGTAAAAGATCCCATGGCACTTTTTCGAAGAAGAGCAGGGGAGTTATCTCCGGTGTCCTGACCACTATTTATCCCTCAATGAGCATCACTGAAACAGATTATCTGGTCATTATCACATTGCTGTTTGTGGGAGCTTGCCGTGTGTGGATTGGCTGCCGTGTTTTCTTTATTACAACAGTGACTACACTCCAAAAGTACTTCATTGGCTGTAAAGCGCTTTAGGATGTTCTGAGGTATATAAATGTAAGTCTTTCTTTTCTTCCAAGACTTCTGCCCACCCTATTGGTTGAGAGAATGTACCTTTCTGTTTGCATGTGCAAGGGCATGCAAATAACTTGCAAGTACATCTAAAAATAAATCATAGGGTGATTGGGGGAAGCAAGGTTGCTGTAGCTGGTAGCTGCTATTTTCATTAAACCTCCTTGGTTGTGTAAGTGGATCTCATTTTTCAGATACTAAGAATACTTCTTTGCAAATAAGGAGATTTTCAAAATGAAGATGCCGTTAAGCTTTTTTTCTTCGTCCTTCCCCCAGCTTTCTCCATTCCACTCGGTTATGTGGCGACTCCCAGTAGGTTATAGTTCACCAGGTGCTGTCAGCTGTCTCCAGTCAGCTTCCTATGTGAGCGTCGAGCTTGTGTGTCTTCTCCCGATAAAAGCAGGGTGATTTCTCCAACAAAATGCAATGAGTGGAGGATAGATACATAATGCAAATTCTATGCTTCAAATCAATCCCAGTTATTTACAGTAGTGCAATCTCCAGCCATGATTGACGGGGGAATTATATAATCAACTCCATTCTGGAATAGTGGTGTCACTATACAGCCTTGTTTTTGTGGTTATTTAGGACGGGACACCCTCGGATGGCTCTTCCCCTCTGCCTCTCTTGAGTGCCCGGGACAACAGTAGGTGAAGTAGTGTGTTACTGTTTTAAACAGCCAGAGAAAGGAGATTAGCTTGGAGAAAGGTGGGAACTCATTGCCTGAAGCTGACTCAATTCTGCTGTGAGAAGTAGCAGCAAGCCCTGGATATTCATCTTAAGAAGTGTTTGTCATAGAATAGTACAGAACAGAAAGAGGCCATTCGGCCCATCGAATCTGCGCCGGCTCTTTCGAAGTTTTGAAATGGAATAATTGTATTAGTGACTTTAGTGGCAACCGTTTGAATTTTGGCTGAACAGTTTATTTAAAACCATTTGATCGATGACTATGTTTATCTTGGTATTAATTTTGAATTACATTACTGATTGCGTTTTCATTTGTTTTTCTGGGACGGTTAGGTTTTGTACTGGAGGTGAGGGGTGTGGGAATGACGATCTAGGCCGTGCCGTCGTGGGGGGATGCTGAATGGAGGCCAGACCCACAAGGAAAGAATTGTGGGGGATGGGCAGCCCAGCTGTCGTCGTGCATCTGCTGTTAGTCTGTTCAATATAATGCAAACCCAACACTGGCCTGAGAGAAAACAGTAGCGTGCCAGCTTCTCTGGGGAAGGCACGTGGGACTTTCATAGTCTATCGCTCAGTTGGTAGCACGCTCGCCTTTAAGTCAGAAGGTCGTGGGTTCAAGTCTCACTCCAGAGAGTTGAGCACATAATCTAGGCTGACACTCCAGTGAAGTACTGACCGGCACTTTCTTTCGGATGAGACGTTTTTATAAATAAAAAATTTTTTTTTACATTTTTAATGTAGATTATTTTTTATTGACTCTTAACTCTGCATATACAAGAACAACATGTATTTCCATTCTGCCTTTCACTACCTCATGACATCCCAAGGTGATTTACAGCCAATAACATCTGCCCTCTCTGCCCTCTCAGGTGGATGTAAAAGATCCCACGGTACTATTTTGAAGAAGAGCAGGGGAGTTCTCCCTGGTGTTCTGGCCAATATTTATCCCTCAACCAACATCATCATTAAAACAGATTATCTGGTTGTTTTCACATTACTGTTTTTTGTGGGAGTTTGCTGTGCGCAGATTGGCTGCCGCATTTCCTACATTGCAACCGTGACTTCGAAAGTACTTTATTGGCTGTAAATCACCTTGGGATGTCATGAGGTAGTGAAAGGCAGAATAGAAATACATGTTGTTCTTGTATATGCAGAGTTAAGAGTCAATAAAAAAATAATCTACATTAATTTTTTTTGCCCCAAAGTAATGCAGCAAATTCTCAAGTTAGGGCAAATTTTGCAAAGCTGCCCTTGTGGCATGGAGCCTCACTCAGTGGGCGCACCGGCCAATTGGGCGTACTGACCTCTATTCCAGTTCTCCTCTGATTTCTTGCTATATGCTGGCCAGACTGGCTCATAGAATCATAGAATGGTTACAGCACAGAAGGAGGCCATTTGACCCCTCTGGCACGTGCCGGCTCTCTGCAAGAGCACTTCAGCTAGTCCCACTCCCCTGCCCTTTCCCCGTAGCCCTGCAAATTATTTTCCTTCAGGTACTTATCCAATTCCCTTTTGTGAGTCTGCCTCCACCATCCTTTCAGGCAGTGCATTCCAGATCCTAACCACTCATGTTGTCTTTGGTTCTTCTGCCAATCACCTTAAATCTGTGTCCTCTGGTTCCCGACCCTTCCGCCAATGGGAATAGTTTCTCTCTATCTACCCTGTCTAGACTCCTCATGATTTTGAACACCTCTATCAACTCTCCTCTCAACCTTCTCTGCTCTGAGGAGAACAACCGCAGCTTCTGAAGTCCCTTATCCCTGGAACCATTCTCGTAAATCTTTTCTGCACCCTCTCCAAGGCCTTCACATCCTTCCTAAGGTGCGGTGCTCAGAATTGGACACACTATTCCAGTTGAGACCGAACCAGTGTTTTATGAAGGTTAATCATAACTTCCTTGCTTTTATACTCTATGCCTCTATTTATAAAGCCCAGGATCCCGTATGCTTTTTTAACCACTTTCTCAACCTGCCCTGTCACCTGTGCACATATACCCCCAGGTCTCTCTGTTCATGCACCCCCTTTAGAATTGTACCCTTTAGTTTATATCGCCTCTTCTCGTTCTTCCCACCAAAATGTATCACTTCGCACTTTTCTACGGTAAATTTCATCTGCCGCGTGTCCGCCCATTCCACCAGCCTGTCTTTATCTTCTTGAAGTCTATCACTATCCTCCTCACTGTTCACTATACTTCCAAGTTTTGTGTCATCTGCAAATTTTGAAATTGTGCCCTGTACACCCAAGTCCAAGTCATTAATATATATCAAGAAAAGCAGAGGTCCTAGTACCGACCCTTGATGGGAACGAGAAGGGTAGACCCCTTACTGTGGCAGATTTAATAGTAACTTTCAAAAGGGAATTGCGTATATATTGGAAAAGGAAACTTTTTCAGGGCTACAGGGAAAGAACCGAATAGTGGAACTAATCAGAAAGCTCGTTCAAAGAGCCGAGACAGGCACAATGAGCCAAGTGGCCTCCTTCTGTGCTTTATGTTCTATGTTTCTGTTATTTTAGTTGCTGTATCCTAATAAGACAACCTTTTCTGCAGCTGGAAACCTTTTGTTTTAAATGGCTGATCCAGGGGTTCCCTGCACCTACAGGTTGGTCATGGCCTCTGACAACAAGCCTAAAAAAAAATCCCATGCTGCAAATCCACAGCAGGCGCTCCATCAGCAGTGGTGGATCAAGGACAAGTTAATGTTTTGGATCGAGACCCTTCATTGGAACTGAGGTTCTGACCTTGCCATTCCTCTTTTCAGATGCTGGCCGACCGTTGCGTATACACACTTCCTCTTTAAATTACAGATTTCCCACATGCGCTTTTTTTTCCTGCTTTTGTATCTCTGCCGTAACCTCGCCTTGTGTGTGTGCAGGAGGCCCGCGGCAGTGGATTTACACCTCCTAAATGGGCACACTGAAGTGGGACTACCCGTCTCTAGGAGAATATTACACTAGACAACAGTGCCCAGGCTAATTCCTGCAGTTTATCCTAAATCTCCATTGCATTTGAAATACAAATAATCATCTTCAGTAAGTCGGTGCAGTTTCCTGCATTGAAATACAAGCTGTAATCTGTCTCTCTTCCCTCTCTCATTCTCTTTCTCTTTCAGTATCTCCATTCTGCAGGCCAGCAGCAAGTGCATTCCATGCTTTCCAGTGTCTGCACAACTACAATATGACTTCGTATCTCATTGACACTCTGTATACACAAAGGCACGAGTTCAGTGTTGCCACAAAGAAAAAAAAAAGCCATCCACCCCCTGTGACTTTCCTATGGAAGTCTGTTGCATTCGAAGCTTTTGGTTTGTGAATGAAACATTCGGGATGCGCCTAAGGCTCATCTGGTTGCCCCTCAAATAACTTTCCCGTACAGCCAACAGTTCAGGCACAGCTATCAGAGAGCCAGATGAATATTTGGATTGAAGGCGAGAAGTCATTTTCAAAGTCAAAAAGGATAGCACTGTGGAATGCAGTCCCCCAAATCCTCTAGTTTAAATGGAATTTGTTTTATGCAGTCACCATAATCCGGAGATTATGGTGAATAGCAGCCCCTTTGTATGCTATAGGCAAGACCAGTGCTTTTCCGCTTTGATGGAAAGACACACACAATCGCAGAATGCAATCTCCAAAACGATGGTAAAAGAACCTGATTTCATAAACATGATTTATTCAGTCACTGAAAACCTGTGGCTCTGGCTATGATCAAATCGATGAAGGGTTATCATAATCCTGTGGCATCCCCTAAGAATCTCTAGGGTCTGCACATCCTAATTGAAAACCAGGAATGGGTTAGTTGAAATGGGGACAAAGTAACATTCGACCCAAAAGTTTTTCTGCTCCCAAATATTTTGCACTTGGTCATGTGTGCGAGACTTTTCCTCTTTCGGCACTTGAAGTCAGCATCAAGCGCAACCCCTTGTAGTGTATAGTAGGGCCAGCTGCATCCACAATATGACTCCGCCTTAGCCTAAACCTCATAGAGACTCTCTACTCTGCCCTAGTGCACAGACATTGGGCATTTTGTCTCTGGGGTCGTCTAGGTATGTAGGCATGGAGCCTTTGGGTGGGGCGGGGGGGCAACAAATAAGGGTAGATTTTACATAATTGCGGTCCCAGTAGAGAGCTTTGCCCACCAGGAGCGCACATCCAGAATTCAGGCAGGGTGGTCAGCAGGTGGTCTTTGATCCATTGACCTCCTCGCCCAAATTCCCGATATGTGTTCCAGGTGAATGCCAGGAGCACAGATTCCCAAAAGCAACCCAGCAGCGTTTAAATCCTTCAGCCGGCTAATTTGTACCTCCAGTTGCTGATCATGATGTTCTGGTTTAGGATTTATGCACCAGTGAAGGAATCCTGCTGAAACTGGCCCTTTCCAAACCCTGTAGTAGAAGGTACGGTAGTGTAATGGTTATGTTACTGGACGAGTAATCCAGAGCCCTGGGCTAACAATCCAGAAAACACGAGTTCACAATCCCACCTATGGCAGTTTGAGAATTTGAACTTTGTTAACAAAAACATGGAAATAAAAAGCTGGGATCGGTGAAGGTGACCATGAAGCTGTTGGATTGTTGTTTTAAAAAAAAAAACCCCAACTGGTTCACTAATGTCCTTGAGGGAAGGAAACCTGCCGTCCTTACCTGGTCTGGCGCATATGTGACTCCAGTCCCACAGCAATGTGGTTGACTCCTTTCTGCCCTCTGAAGTGGCCTAGCAAGCTAGAATAACTAGGCATTGGCAATAAATGCTGGCCTTGCTAGTGATGACCACTTCAGGAGAACAAATGTTTTTTTTAAAAAAGGCCTGGGCTTTGCAGGCTGAGTTTTTGGGGCCGACGGGCCACATGTGGCCAACCAGTCACGTTTTGGATGCCCTTATTCTAATGCATTACTTTTCATTCAGGGTGCGGCGACCCTATAGTCTCTATGCGGGGCTTCTGTGGGTAAATGGCAAAAGAACCAGAGGGGAGATGAGGAGAATTCTTTTTACACAGCGAGTTATGATCTGGAACGCACTGCCTGAAAGGGTGGTGGAAGCAGATTCAGTAACATCTTTCAAAAGGGAAATGGATAAATAATTGAAGGGGGAAAAGATTGCAAAGCTGTGGGGAAAGAGCAGGGGAGTGGGACTAATTTGATAGCTATGATTCTATGCTCGTTCTTTCAAAGAGCCGGCACAGGCACGATGGGCCAAATGGCGGCCTACTGTGCTGTATCATTCTATGATTTTATGTTATTTTAGTTGCTATATAAGACAACGTTTTCTGCAGTGATAGCACCATTTCCTTTTGGTAGCTGACACTCTCTTTGTGAAGTTAGAATAAGGGACTCCTGAGGAAGGTGTAACTGTTTGGTGTGAGCCCTCGGGAATGGGTTACTATTTGTAGGGGATCCCCTTACGGAAAATGTGAAAATTGCTCCACGGCCTCATTTGAGTGAGATAGTGGACTGGTGCCATATTGTGGGCAGATTGTGTTCTGGGCCCATCAGGATCAGCATTGAAACTGCCCCAAGCTCCCTTCATGTGTAATCTTTTCATCTGACAGTGAGACGATGACGGAGGCAAATGCTGGAGAAAGTTACCTTTGGGCCCTAACAAGGACTAAATGTGATTCGGCACTGTTTGAGGCTGGAGCTGGCACAGTGTGTAATAGCAGTGATTACGTTACAACTGTTTGTTGTTGACTTCACAGCCTGGCGTGGAACCATAAAAGTTGATGCAACCAAGTAAATAATCCTTTGCGTTCTTTCTTCTCCTGAAAATCCTTTCAGAAAGGGATTCAATGCCACTCTGCCGCAGGTTAGTGTGTTAGAGCACCAGGATATAGAGCTACACAACTCTCTTTCTTTCTTTTCCATTAAAGTCAACATGACATAATCACCAGGTAATTTTGGACGAGGGAAGCTATTTGACCCATTTTAGTTACTTTATCCTGCACTAGTAAAACTGAAGTCAATGGGAATTGGGGGGTAAACTCTCCACTGGCTAGAGTCATACCTAGTACAAAGGACCGATGGTTGTGGTGGTTGAAGGTTACTCATCACAGCCCCAGGATATCACTGCAGGAGTTCCTCAGGACAGTGTTCTAGGCCCAACCATCTTCAGCTGCTTCATCAATGACTTTCCCACCGATTTAAGGTCAGAAATGGGGATGTTCGCTGATGACTGCACAGTGTTCAGCGCCATTCACAGCTCCTCAGATAATGAAGCAGTCCATGCCCGCATGCAACAAGACCTGGACGATATTCAGGCTTGGGCTGATAAGTGGCAGGTAACATTCGCGCCACAGAAGTGCCAGGCAATGACCATCTCCAACAATGGTCATGATGCGGAGATGCCGGCGTTGGACTGGGGTGGACAAAAATGAGAAGTCGCACAACACCAGGTTATAGTCCAACAGATTTATTTAAAATTACAAGCTTTCAGAGCTATCGATCGCCCCTTCTTCAGGTAAAGTTACTATGAGTGAATCTACAAAAATTCACAGAATATAAACACAGAAAAAATGCAGAGATGGAGAGGATATGCAGACAGCAGGATTTGACACGTTGGACCCCCTGGGACACATCTCATTGTCTTGGCTGTGCTCTTGGTGTGTCTTTGATGTAAGGAAAGATTGTATCTCTGCATTTTTTCTGTGTTTATATTCTGTGAATTTTTGTAGATTCACTCATAGTAACTTTACCTGAAGAAGGGGCGATCGATAGCTCCGAAAGCTTGTAATTTTAAATAAATCTGTTGGACTATAACCTGGTGTTGTGCGACTTCTCATTCATCTCCAACAAGCGAGAGTCTAAACACCGCCCCTTGACATTCAATGGCATTACCATTGCCGAATCCCCCACCATCAACATCCTGGAGGTCACCATTGACCAGAAACTTAACTGGACCAGCCACATAAATACTGTGGCAACAAGAGCAGGTCAGAGGCTAGGTATTCTGCGGTGAGTGTTTCATCTCGACTCCCCAAAGCCTTTCTACCATCTACATGGCACAAGTAAGGAGTGTGATGGAATACTCTCCACTTGCCTGGATGAGTGCAGCTCCAACAACACTCAAGAAGCTCGACACCATCCAGGACAAACAGCCTGCTTGATTGGCACTCCCTCTACCACCTTAAATATTCACTCCCTCCACCACCGGCGTACCGTGGCTGCAGTGTGTACTATCTACAAGATGCACTGCAGCAAATCGCCAAGGCTTCTTCGGCAGCACCTCCCAAACCCGCGACCTCTTCCACCTAGAAGGACAAGGGCAGCAGACACATGGGAACACCACCACCTCCAAGTTCCCCTCCAAGTCACACATCATCCTGACTTAGAAGTATATCGCCGATCCTTCATCGCTGGGTCAAATTCCTGGAACTCCCTACCTAACAGCACTGTGGGAGTACCTTCACCACACGGACTGCAGCGGTTCAAGAAGGCGGCTCACCACCACCTTCTCTAGGGCAATTAGGGATGGACAATAAATGCTGGCCTCGCCAGCGACGCCCACATCCCATTAAAAAAAAAACGAATAAAAAAAACTCTCCCATTGCTGTATCCAATTGGCCATTAAATGATTCCAGGCTTTTCACCTCCACTACACTATCTGGGAGTCCATTCCATGTTTTAATCACTGTGTGAAGACGAACCTCCTGATATCAGTCCTAAAGCTGTCTTTTATTTTACCAGTTTTTCTTCGTATACTAGGTATTAGCCTCAGGCTCTTCTCTGCACTGCCTTCAATATTTGAATATCTTTCCTGTGTCTTGGCAACCAGAACTAGATCAGAGAATCAGACAGCACAGAAGAAGGCCATTCAGCCCATTGTGCCTGTGCTGGCTCTCTGAAAGCGCTATCCACGTAGTCCCACCCATCCCCCCCCCCCCCGCCCCCTGCTCTTTCCCCATAGCCCTGGATGTAGTATTCAAGGCGTGATCTGTCCAGTTTGATCATGATTTCCTTTGACTTCAGTTGTATGCAGTTCAACATTCTGTTGGTTTTGTTAAAGAACTTGTATTTATACAGCGCCTTTCACAATCTCAGGACGTCTGAAAGCACTTTACAGCCAGTGAAGTACTTTTGAAGTGGAGTCACTGTTGTAATGTAGGATTGCTGCTCTGCATTGGTCCCTTTTTAACTTCATCCTCAACCTTTTTCACACTATTCGTGGAAAACAAATGCTGCCTATTTCTCTTTCCTATGTGCAGTACTTTACACTTGTCCACTTTCAATCTTATCTACCACTGTTCTGCTTACAGTGTCAGCTGTGGCTCAGTTGATAGCACACTCTCCTCTGAGTCAGAAGGTTGTGGGTTCAAGTCCCACTGCAGGGACTTGAGCACATAAAGCTAGGCTGACACTCCAGTGCAGTGCTGAGGGAGTGCTGCACTGTCGGAGGTGCCGTCTTTCGGATGAGATGTTAAACCGAGGCCCCCGTCTGCTCTCTCAGGTGGACGTAAAAGATCTCATGGCACTATTTTGAAGAAGAGCAGGGGAGTTATCCCGGTGTCCTGTCCAATATTTATCCCTCAATCAACATAGCAAAAAAAATTATCTGGTCATTATCACATTGCTGTTTGTGTGAGTTTGCTGTGCGTAAATTGGCTGCCGCATTTCCCACATTACAACAGTGACTGCACTCTTTAAAAAGTACTTCATTTACTGTAAAGCGCTTTGAGACGTCCGGTGGTCGTGAAAGACGCTGTCGAAATGCAAGACCTTTCTCTTTTTTTCTCTCTCTCTCTTTCTCTTTCTCTCTCTCTTTCTCTCTCTCGCCACTTAATCCACGTTCTAGAACTTGCCAATGGCTCAGATGCTGACAATTAAGCAATTAGACCTCCCTCCCTTGATTTGTCTGTAATTAGTTTAATGTTCCAGGATTCGGTTGCACTCCGTAAACCCCAGGCACCTTTCAGGTTTGAGAATTGGGCTGTGCGTGTTGCCGGCGTTGTTAGGCGGGTTAGGCTGGGGTATGGGGAGGGCAGAGATGTACATAGACTGAGTCTGTGTCCTGTGCTGAGTTCTGGGGCTGTAAACTGAGCCTAACATTTGACGTTCTGGTGCCTCGTAACTATCCTCTGGCAAGGTCTATTGAAATGGAAGGCACATTGGAGGTAAATTTAACTGTTGCTAGTCTTTCCCTCTCTTCCCGTTGATGTATGGTACTCCGTAGAGCAGCCAGTGCTTGGGCAGTGGACAAATTTGTCAGTGAGGTTCAAAATTTTTATATATGTTTTTACAAATATTTCCTTCAGTGCTCATCATGGTGAGGAATGTCGGTGCTGATTCTTCCAGTTTTTCAGCCAGCATTCACACTGGGTACTGCCAGGTACAGTATGGATTAGGTCTACAGTAAAGCTCCCAACACTAAACTCTTAACCAGCCCCTTCCTTCTGTGCCAACCCTTCTACCCTCTCACTTATAATCACAACTCTGATACCATCTCTCTTCCAATCTCCCAGTTTAAATTTTGGAACGTTTCGGCACCCCATCCACCACCTTAAACATTCACTCCCTCCACCACCGGCGCACCGTGGCTGCAGTGTGTACTATCTACAGGATCCACTGCAGCAACTCGCCAAGGCTTCTTCGACAGCACCTCCCAAACCCGCGACCTCTTCCACCTAGAAGGACAAGGGCAGCAGGCGCATGGGAACACCACCACCTCCAAGTTCCCCTCCAAGTCGCACACCATCCTGATGTGGAAGTATATCGCCGTTCCTTCATCGTCGCTGGGTAAAAGTCCTGGAACTCATTGCCTAACAGCACTGTGGGAGGACCTTCAGCACACGGACTGCAGCTCACCACCACTTTCTCGAGGGCAATTAAGGATGGGCAATAAGTGCTGGCCTTGCCCACATCCCGTGAATGAATGAATGAAAATAAATTTAAAAAATTGCAAATAAGTGGAGATGAATTTGCTTTGTGGTATTTTTAGTGAACTCATGACATTTCTCCGTCAGCTCCTTTTTAAAGGAAGCAGCTGATTGGCCGTGCTTAAATTACATAACAGGATCGTGGGTTCAAGTCCCACTCCAGAGACTTGAGCACATAATCCGGGCTGACAGTCCAGCGCAGTACTGGGGGAGTGCTGCACCGCCGGAGGTGCCGTCTTTCGGATGAGACGTTAAACCAAGGCCCTGGTTCTCCTTTGCAGGTCTTCTCTTACATAGTCCCACAATCTCAGCTTTTGACTTTCCAATGTGGTCTTTTCCATGTTCGGACCTAATCCATCACACCTTCCAACGCCACTGGCCTCGCAGTCATGCAGCACATCGGTCCCTGTGCTCCACCATCTTCTCTCTAACACTCTGTTACTGCACCCAAGCTGCTTCTTCATTTGCTTCACTTTTAGTTACTCAATCCTGATATCCAACTTAATAAGCTTTTTGATTTTTTTTCCCCCTACATTACAACAGTGATGCACTTAAAAAGTACTTAATTGGCTGTAAAGCGCTTTGGGACACATTTTGCTTTGAACTACACAACGCTTCTGCACTGGACTACACTGCAAAAACCTACCTGCTGTGTCTCTAATTCTGCAGCTAAAAGATTTTTAAATAACTTTTATACCGTGGCTGTCTCTCTGCTGAACTGCTTCTGCTGGCTTTTCAGCTCTGCGGGCTTCTAACTAGCGGCTGTTGCTTCACTTGCTGTCTGGTGCCTCATTCTACTGCAACAAAAGCAAAATACTGCGGATGCTGGAAATCTGAAATAAAAACAGAAAATGCTGGAAATACTCAGCAGGTCAGGCAGCATTCTGACGAAGGGTCATCGACCTGAAACGTTAACTCTGTTTGTCTCTCCACAGATGCTGCCTGACCTGAGTATTTCCAGCATTTTCTGTTTGACTCATTCCACTGGTTTTTTCAGCGTCGCTGGCCGCTGGCTTGTGGTTTTACATTTTCTCCGCCGCTTTTGATCTACGGTGACCTTCAACTTGCGTTAGTTTCGCCATCCTCTTTCTGCACCTGCAACCGATTCCCATTCCTACGGCAACAACCTCCATCCTCCAACTCTCTACCCTTCAGATAGCTTCTGGACTTCACTCGCCTGCTACACCTGTCTCTGAACTTGGACAGCGGTTCGTCGATGCTCCGTGCCGGCTCCATCCTGCTTAGGTCGGCTTTGTCCCTCCATAGGAACCGCTGACTTTGACTCTGGTCTCCCTACTATTGTCTCCAACCTATTCCCTGCTACTACCAGGAAAATGTGTCCCATTAATTAGTACGCAACTAGGCCTAAGTAATACTTTGGCTGCCGTTCACTTCTATTTCCACTTTTTTCTCTCCCTTTTTCTCTCTCTTCCTTCCTGACCCCCCTCTCCTGTTGACATGCCTCCTCTCCCTGATACTCCACCCTCCCAAATCCCCACCCAATCCTTCCTACTCTCCTGCCGTCGTCCCAGGCTTGACTCCCTCTTAAATAAGCCCACAGCTTCCCCCGTGCCTCTCTTGGTATCCTACGAAGGGCCAATCGAGGCACTCATCGCTGCCTCCTTACGAGCAGCAACCACAACTGTCCCACCTTATTCTCTCGCTGACTTTCTCGCCCAGCGCGCCCGCTGGGGGCTAATCTTGCCAATCTCCTCCCCGTCCAACTCATTCCCGCCCCAGCGCTGACCCTGTGGACGCTGGCAGTGGGTCAGCCATCAGTCAGCCATCACCAACCCTCTCCGCATCTCCCTCCAGAATGTCCGTTCACTTGCGAACAAGGCCCTTGCCATCCATGAGCTTATCGTGGATGCTGCATCGATATCATGACCCTGACTGAAACTTGGCTGAGGAGTGATGACACCTTACCCTTAAATGAAACCTCCCCGCCTGGCTATACCTTCCACCACTTGCCCCGCTCGGACCGGTGTGGCTCTCATCGCCAAATCGCACCTTGGTCTGTCCCCCTATTCCTCCGACACTTTCTCCTCCTTTTGAGCATCTCATCTTAAGTCACCCTCTCACCTCTCATTTAAAATTCTCGTTCTCTACCGCCCACCCAAGTACCATAAAAATGTTATTACTGAGATACCTTCACTGCTTTCCTCCCACAACCTCTGCACTGAGTGACTTCTTCTCATCCTCGGTGATTTCAACCTCCATCTCAATTCATCATGCGCTCTCTCTCCTCCTGAGTTCACTGCCCTCCCTCCTCTGAGTTCACTGCCCTCCTATCTGCCCTTAATCTCTCCCTCCATGTGAACTCCCCAACCCATATTCACGGCCACCCCCTCTACCTTGCCAGCTCTAGTGGCCTCGCTACTCTCATCGTGTCAATTACAGATAAGGCCACCTCTGACCACTTCCTTGTGTCGCTCTCCACCCACGACCCCTTCACCCCTCCTTCCTTCTGTGCCTGGCCCTGGAAATAAAACTCTCCGAATTCTCTCTCAACTGCACTTATGAAATCCCAACTGTCCCTCCATTTAGCACGACATTTCTGCAGCTACTGATCTGCTCAACCACACCCTCACCACCACTTTTGATGCCCTAGTCCCTATTAAACAATTACTCTCTCGCTCTGGCCGTTCTTCGCTTCCTTAAGTCCAAGGGATGCAGACATGAATGGATATGGCAGACAACTGGTTTAGCCATTCACCGCCAGATCTGGCTGGACCACATAAAGCACTATCGGGTCCTGCTCTCATCTGCCAAAATTGCTCACTATTCCAGAATCATTCTGGAATGCAAAGATAAACCCTGGCTTCTATTCTCCACTGCTAACCGTCTTCTTAAACCCCTGTCTCCTCCACCCTCACCTCATAGACATCTTTGTCTCTAAGATTGAGACCATCTGATCAGCTGCCTCTGCCACTTCCCTCCCTTCCCCTAGCCCACCGGGCCAAACATCCTCTAAGGTTCACCCCTGGCCGAGCCCTGAACTCGCATTTCTCTCCGATCTCTCCTCTTGACCTTTCCACGCTCATCCTGTCCATGAGACCCACTTCCTGCTCCCTCGACCCTATTCCCACTAAACTGCTGACCACCCAACTTCCTTTTCTGGCTCCCATGTTAGCTGACATTGTTAACGGGTCCCTCTCCTCAGGTAACTGTCCCCCTCTCCTTCAAATCTGTCGTCATCACCCCTCAAAAAAAAAAACCTTCACATCTCTGTTCTTGCAAACTGCCGCCCCATTTCCAACATTCCTTTCCGTTCCAAAATCCTTGAACGTGTTGTCGCCTCCCAAATCTGTGCCTATCTTTCCCGCAACTCCATGTTTGAATCCCTCCAATCAGGTTTCTGCCCATGCCACAGTACCGAAACGGCTCTCATCAAAGTCACAAATGACATCCTTTGTGACTGTGACAAAGGTAAACTATCCCTCCTCGTCCTTCTTGACCTGTCTGCAGCCTTTGACACGGTTGACCACTCCATCCTTCTCCAACGCCTCTCCACCGTCGTCCAGCTGGGTGGGACTGCACTCGCCTGGTTCCATTCTTATCTATCTAATCGTAGCCAGAGAATCACCTGCAACGGCTTCTCTTCCCACTCCCGCATCGTTGCCTCTGGTGTCCCCCCAAGGGTCTATCCTTGGGTCCCTCCTATTTCTCATCTACATGCTGCTCCTTGACGACATCATCCGAAAACACAGCGTCATCAGTTTCCACATGTACGCTGACGACATCATCCGAAAACACAGCGTCATCAGTTTCCACATGTACGCTGACGACATCATCCGAAAACACAGCGTCATCAGTTTCCACATGTACGCTGACGACACCCAGCTCTACCTCACCACCACTTCTCTTGACCCCTCCACGGTCTCTAAATTGTCAGACTGCTTATCCGACATCCAGTTCTGGATGAGCAGAAATTTTCTACAATTAAATATTGGGAAAACCGAAGCCATTCTTTTTGGTCCCCACCACTGACTCCATCCCTCTCCCTATCATCTGTCTGAGGCTGAACCAGACTGTTCGCAACCATGGTGTCATATTTGACCCTGAAGTGAGCTTCCGACCACATATCCATGGCATAACTAAGATCGCCTATATCTACCTCTGTAACATCGTCCGTCTCCGCCCTTGGCTCAGCTCATCCGCTGCTGAAAGCCTCATCCGTGCCTTTGTTACCTCTAGACTTGACTATTCCAACACACTCCTGGCTGGCCTCCCACTTTTACCTTAAGTAAACTTGAGGTCATCCAAAACTCGGCTGTCCGTGTCCTAACTCGCACCAAGTCCCGTTCACCCATCACCCCAGTGCTTGCTGACCTACACTGGCTCCCAGTTAAGCAACGCCTTGATTTCAAAATTCTCATCCTTGTTTTCAATCTCTCCCTGGCCTCGCCCCTCCCTAACTCTGTAATCTCCTCCAGCCCCACAACCCCCCTCCTCTAATTCTACCCTCTGAGCGATTAAAATCAGGGATGCTCAAACCATTGGTGGCTGTGCCTTCTGTTGCCTAGGCCCTAAGCTCTGGAATTCCCTCCCTAAATCTCTCCGCCTCTCTACCTCTCTTTCTTCCTTTAAGACGCTCCTTAAAAGCTCTCTCTTTGACCAAGCTTTTGGTCATCTGCCCTAATTTCTCCTCATGTGGCTCACTGTCAAATTTTTTGTCTTGTACTCCTTCGAAGCGCCTTGGGACTTTTTACTACGTTAAAGGCGCTATATAAATACAAGTTGTTGTTGCTGTTATTTTTCTTGTGAACATGGTAATATGTTTGTCTGAAGTACTGTCAAGAGCAATTTCTCTGTGTTAGGGAGTTTAAAGGAAAAGATCAGTTTAAATATGTTGTTTGGTTTGGGAGAATGATAACAGCCTAGAACAGAATGAGATTCTTTTGGGGGAGAAATTCATTATAATTCATTATAACCCAGGAATGTGTGGTAACGCTTACTGACTTCACAATCTGCCTGGCGCTGAGGTTCCCGGCGGTAACTCGTAGCGGCGGCGCTAAGAGGGGGGGGGGGGACCAGATTGGGCATGCGTTGTTGGATTTGCTTTGCCTTGCCCCGGCACTACATGCGTCAGCGCCCCCGCCAGGCGCTAACCAACTGAATTTCTCCCCCCCACCCCCGGTCTGATTCTGTTACTGTAAGTCTGCTCGAGCAAACAGTCCTATTCAGGGAATAGTTGGAACCCAACCCGGCTGCTGAGCTGTGTGTAAACATGTTTGTCGGGTGTTAAGACGAGCACTTGCAGGAAGCACAGTGAGATTGGAGGTCAGCTCCAAGGAGACTATAAAAGGCCACTGCTCAGAGCCCAGTGCCTGGTGTGAACACCATGATGACTGATCCAAGGCCCAGCGTCTGGTGTGAACACCATGATGACTGATCCAAGGCCCAGCACCTGGTGTGAACACCATGATGACTGATCCAAGGCCCAGTGCCTGGTGTGGACACCATGACGACTGATCCAAGGCCCAGTGCCTGGTGTGGACACCATGACGACTGATCCAAGGCCCAGCGCCTGGTGTGGAAACCATGACGACTGATCCAAGGCCCAGCGCCTGGTGTGGACACCATGACGACTGATCCAAGGCCCAGGGCCTGGTGTGGATGCACGCTGGCAAAAGCGCGAAACAGCCTGGTTGTCCTGGTGCAAATGGGG
Organism: Squalus acanthias; assembly: GCA_030390025.1. Classification (NCBI taxonomy): domain Eukaryota; kingdom Metazoa; phylum Chordata; class Chondrichthyes; order Squaliformes; family Squalidae; genus Squalus; species Squalus acanthias. Next base: position 130,298,921 of record CM059433.1, read on the forward strand.
AACAGGCTAAGTTTACCATGATGCAGTAGTTATGTAACTGGTACTAGCAATCTAGAGGCCTGGATTAATAATCCAGAGAAGGCGAGTTCAAATCCCACCATGACGGTTTAAAAATTTGAATTCAGTTTAAAAAAAATAAATAAATAAATCTGGAACAATAAAACTGGCATCAATTAAAGTGCCCATGAAGCTGTCAGATTGTCATAAAAACTCATGTTCACTAATGTCCTTTAGGGAAGGAAACATGCCTGGTCCCTACCCGGTCTAGCCTATAGGTGACTCGTCCCACACCAATGTGATCAACTCTAAACTACTCTCTGAAGTGGCCTAGCGAGCCACTTCGTTGTGCTAGGGATGCGTACCACCCTGTTGTGAATAAACGAGTTTGCGGGTGAACGAGCTGTTTTAGGTGTGCACGATCGGGAAGTTTCGCTGTTGCTCACGACCGTTTTTTCTTTAGCTAAAAAAATCCAGTGGTTGTAAACCCAGGTTTGATCCATCTGCTCTTCAAACATAAGGATTCCCGGGCTGCCTTGCGTGAGATCAGACCCTGGAACTGTGGAGCCACAGTGTGTAGGTGCAGGATTGCTAGAATTGCTGAAGAACTGGGGTAACTGGTAATGATCTTCCACTTTACATGGAGCAGGTGTTTAATCATCCACTTATCCCTCCTCTGCCCCAACAAGCCTGTGCTGACTCACCCATCATGCAATCGCAACAGAATTCAAGATTGATTTCAGTCAGTGAGATAAACAACTTATTATTTAAGTGCCAAAAGTAACTCTATACAGCAGGCTATCTGTGCTGGGGGTAATAAATAGTGCCAGTGCTTGGCGTATTGCTCTCTATGCCTTATCACTAGCATCACGTAACTGACACCAGTACAATTCTGCTGCTGACTTGGCAAGCATCCTGTAAAGTCCATTCACATGTTCAGCTTCAGACAAATGCGAAAGGGAGAAAAGGTCCCTCCTTTTACATTTTCCAGTTCCTGTTCCATCCATGTCTGAGTGTTTGCTGGGTTAATGTTCTACGGGTTCCTTGGTCTCACTGCAACTTACCCCAGAGATCTACTGTAGCTGCATCTCTCACCCCCATCTGCTCCGATTGCAACGGACTCCTGCCCTGCTTTCTCCACTCCATTGGCGGGTCACCTTTCAGCCAGTACACCCCCCCCCCCCCCCCCCCCACACCTGCTTCTTGGAACATTCCCCAAATGACTTTAGCTGACTAACTTTCTCCATTTCCTCCAAGAGTCTCCTTTTTAAAAAAAAAAAAAAATGAATCCCTCTCACCATTCCTTCACCTCTCTCCCCCCTCCTGTGTTGGTGTCCTCTCCTCTTTGTAAAGTGCTCTGAGTCCCACTTCTACATCAGGGCAGCTATATAAATGCAAGTTGTTGGTGATACCCTGTGGTACCTTGTCCAAGCAAACATTTTAATGTAGGAATCCAGACAGCGAGTGCCTGCAGGCTGACCAACCATTGGGAGGGTCGTCGAAGCTAAATTCATAGCCATTATCCAACACACCCACACTTTCCAGCAACTCAGGAACATAGGAACTGGAGTAGGCCATTTAGCCCCTTGAGCCTGTTCCACCATTCAGTGAGATCATGGCTGAAATGTGACCTAACTCCATATACCCGCCTTTGCCCCATATTCCTTAATACCTTAGGTTAACAAAAATCTTATCAATCTCTGATTTAAAAATTAACAATTAACCTAACATCAATTGCCATTTGCGGAAGAGAGTTCCAAACTTCTACCAATCTTTGTGTGTAGAAGTATTTCCTAAATTCACTCCTGAAAGATCTGGCTCTAATTTTTATGCTGTCTCCCGTAGTTCTAGAATCCCCAACAGCCACTGCATAGTGATTGGAAGCAGGAGCCTTAGCTGATTTATTTTTTTCAAGCTTCCTATTCTACAGATACCACCTCTACAGAGATCAACAAACTAAGCATTAGACCGAGGGGGTGGGGGAGGTGGTCAGACATCTGATCTGTATAGATCAGTCCTCCAACGCACAGTCTACCCACTGAGCAATTGGAGCGCACTGCAGGTATTTGAAAGGGACCATTCTAGCACATATGAGCACATGAGTGTCACATGTGTCACACACACACACACACACACACGCGTATACTCAGGAAGCCCTTCATTGTGTAGCTGAACTATTGGACTAGTGTGTAACAGACCGAAGTGGACAATCATGTGTCCTCCTGCTAATCAGCCAGTGTCAATCCTGGTTTTCGAAAACCAGTCATTCCCACCATTTGCCCAAAAGTCTTGAGGTCAGAGCTATAATTATCCAGGATGTTCTGTAAAAGTTGGAGATATTTAAACTGATTTTTGCCAGAATGGCTATTGATGTATCACTACAGCTGAAGTAAACAACCCCTCACCATATAATCCAGCTTGTTATAATATTAGTTCCCCACATTATCTCTTAAAATAGAGTGTAATATAATGAAATTAGGAAAAAAAACCTGAATTGATAGTGCCTTATGACATCTACAGGTAGTCCCAAAGCACTTCACAACTAATTAATTTCAACAACCAAGCAAGGAAGTAATGGTAACTCTTTACAAATCACTAGTTAGGTCTCAGTTGGAGTATTGTGTCCCATTCTGGGCACCACACTTTCTGAAGGATGTCAGAGCCTTGGAAAGGGTGCAGAGACGATTAACTAGAATTCAGTTATGTGGAGAGACTAGGGAAGCTGGGATTGTTCTCCTTAGAGCAGAGAAGGTTAAGGGAAGATTTAATACAGGTGTTCAAAATCCTGGGTTTTGATAGAGTAAGTAGGGAGAAACTGAATCCACTGGCAGAAGGGTCGGTAACTAGAGGACACAGATTTAAGGTAAAAGAACCAGAGGAGATGAGAAATGATTTGAATGCAGTGAGTTGTGATGATCTGGAATGCTCTGCCTGAAAGGGTGGTGAAAGCTGATTCAGTAACTTTCAAAAGGAAATTCGATATATACTTGAAAAGAAATAAATGATGGGGCTATGTGGAAAGAGCAGGGGAGTGGGACTAATTGGAGAGCTCTTTCAAAGAGCCGGCACAGGCACGATGGGCCGAATGGACTCCTGTTCTTTATGATTCTATGACCCTTATCAATTCTCAGGGTTTAGAATCATAAAAAACTGAAGTGTAAGAATCAAGGCGCACTCGTTGGATGAGTTATGTTGGGGTTAGGGAGAGTGAGTACTGAGTTGGGTACTTCAGGGCTCGGTGTTGGGACCGCTTATTGTTTCTAATTTACATCAATGACCTGGATTCAGAAACTGAATGCAAAGTGGCCAATTTTGTAAATAATACCAAATCAGGAGGAATATTGAAATCTGAGCAGGCAGCTCAGAAATTATAAAATGAGTTGGACAAGATCTGTAAGTGGGCAGAACAATAGGCAATGAAAGGTAATGCAGACAAGGGTAAAGTGCTACACATCGGAAGAAAAAAATATACAACATGCGTAGTACTCCATGAACGGTGAAATAGTGAAGCTGAAAGAAACCTAGGAGTCCAAGTAGACTCAAATGAAGAGCTGCAACCAACACTTAGCAGTAGAGGGGGTCATTGGATGAATATCTGGAGCTATTGAGAGCTGTGAGACAGAGGAGCAGACTTCCCAGCTGTAGGGAACAGTGAGAGGGGAGAGCACTATAGTGGCACCACAAATCCTGGCCAGAATGGAGGATTTGGTCATTTCCCCGTCAATCACAGCTGGAGACTGCACTGCTTGCTGCAAGTGACTGGGATTGACTTTACGCACAAATTGTATGCAACTATCCTCCAATCACTGTAATTTAGTTGGAGAAATCACCCTGCTTTTATCGGGGAAACTGCTGTCGTTTTCGGTCATGAGTTCAGTTTGCTTTCGTTCATAGAGACTCTTTTTTAAATAGACTCAATAGGCAACTGCTTATAATGACACCAATATTCCCTCTGAACGTTCATAGACTTAACACTTACCAGCAGGGGTCATTGGATGAATATCAGGAGGTGTAGGGAGCAGCGAGAGGAGTATTGATCCAGTGTGGGGGCAGTGAGAGGAGTATTGATCCAGTGTGGGGGCAGAGAGAGTAGTATTGATCCAGTGTGGGGGCAGTGAGAGGAGTATTGATCCAGTGTGGGGGCAGTGAGAGGAGTATTGATCCAGTGTGGGGGCAGTGAGAGGAGTATTGATCCAGTGTGGGGGCAGTGAGAGGAGTATTGATCCAGTGTGGGGGCAGAGAGAGGAGTATTGATCCAGTGTGGGGGCAGTGAGAGGAGTATTGATCCAGTGTGGGGGCAGTGAGAGGAGTATTGATCCAGTGTGGGGGCAGTGAGAGGAGTATTGATCCAGTGTGGGGGCAGTGAGAGGAGTATTGATCCAGTGTGGGGGCAGTGAGAGAGGGAAGCCTCAGTGGAGAGTTGCATTCATGGCAAATTGCCTTTCAGTGTTCTTTCACGTAAAATATACTGCTTTACATTTTTTTTTGTATTGAATTACATCTGTGGCCTATCTGGTCTCAGCTAAACTATCTCTCTCTCCTCATAATTCATTGCATTTTTGCTTACAGTTTACTGTGCTCCTAATTTGCGATTGTAAGCTGATAGCCGAATAATTTCTCGAAGTAAAATGTTGTCATTATCTCATTGCTGTTTGTGGGATCTTGCTGTGTGCCACCTTTCCCTACGTTACAGCACATGACGACACTTCTAAAGTGCCTCGGGCCGTCCTGAGGCTGTGAAAGCCGCTATATAAATGCAAGTTCTTTCTGTCTGCTGTGATGGGGTGACTGCGGGCTCCTTCCCTCCGGATGAGTGAGCTCGAGCCCAAAAGGGCCCTTCCCATCCGCAGCCACCCTGCGAACAGCCCGACGTCCCCTTGTCAGGGGCGAGATACTGAGGTGGTCACTGTCGAAGTCCTTTTACCACAACAGGCCAGCCCCGCTCTAATAGCACCGTCTGCTTGCCTCGACAGAGTGGATTCCATAATGCTGGTGGAAGAAGGCTTCACCATGGTGAGTGCAGACGCCAGCGACAAAATGCTGAAATATGCGTTGAAGGAGAGATGGAACCGACGGAAAGAAGCGGCATTCGATAAATGGGGTAAATATCCAGTAACGAGAAAGAAACAGAAAAAGAGAATGCTCCGTAGCTTATAGGAACAAGAGTAGGCCATTCAGATTCTCGAGCCTGTTCCGCCATTCAATGAGATCGTGGCTAATCTGTATCTTAACTCCATCTACCCGCTTTGGTTCCGTAACCCTTAATACCCTTACCTAACAAAAGTCTATCAAGCTCAGTTTTGACATTTTTAATTGACTCCCAGCCTCAACCGCTTTTTGGGGGAGAGCTCGCTCCAGATTTACACTACCCTTTGTGTGAAGAAGTGCTTCCTGACGTTGCTCCTGAAAGGCCCAGCTCTATGACCGCTTTCGAAAGAGAGAGGATCTGCCCTGGACTTTCGACTACTTTAAACCAGATATTCTTCTTTTAAAGGCTGCGGATGCTGGGGGACATTAGGCCTTTCAAGACCGAGATTGATTTTTTTTTTATTAGGTAAGGATATCAAGGAATATGGATCAAAGGCAGGTAAATGGAGTTGAGATACAGACCGGACATGATCCAATTGAATAGCGGAACAGGCTCGAGGGGCTGAATGGCCTACTCCTGGTCCTAACGTGTAAAAGGATGTTGTGGTAAGCAACACTTGCATGTGATCATACAAAAATAACAGGCAGGAATAGATCCATTGGTTCATCTAGCCTGTCCCATATAGTGGTGACATCCTATGTGCCGCCATACAGATACTCCTTAGCCATATCATTTCCTGGGAGAGGTGAAAAAAAAATCCAGATTAAAAAGCCAGTCCAATTGGGGAGAATCTGGACAATTCCCCTCCGACCACTTTCGGGGATTGAAACTAGTCAAGGAGATCACATAGACCTTGATTTATATTACAAGATACCTACCTCTTGTAGGACTGTAAAACATCGAGATGATCACCGTCCCTTGACCAATGCTGAAAAGTAGAACTGTGGATGTCGGGTAAGGGTTGGATCAGCTTGCCCTGTGGTCAAACAGCCCGCTGAGGACTTCTGTCTAGACTTTGCCAAAAGGAATGGCTGGGCTAAGGGATCGACAGGTTGCTGTTGCTGTGGAACTAACCCTGCTAGAGTCAGCACCTTGAGCGGTGAGGAGGGCAGGTTGTCTGTCGTGTTCAATTTGCTGATGATACGAAGCTATGTGGGCGGAGAATATGTGAAGTTATAGGAAAGCAGGAATCTAAACAAGCGGTTCAGATGGTTTACTTATAGTATAATGGCTACCTGGGAGTGAATACAGACTGGAATCTAATTGAAAAGTTCAGGGGATAAATTAGGTACCTTTACGTCTCCAGTTATCGCCGCTGGGGCGCTAACCACTTAGCGCCCGGGCGCGGCGAGAATATCTCCTCCCGCTAAATTTGGCGGGAGGTTTGTGGCGGCGGTATGGTGTTGCGTCCCGATCTTCTTCACCCGGAGATCGAGACATCATCGCCCTGGACCCGAACTTCGGTTCCGACCCCTGCAGCATCGCTGGGCGAAAACACCGGCAGCTGTAGGAGGCGTTCATCGGGAGGCCCGGCTCTTCGGGGGCGATACTTAAAGGCGAGGTGGTCGAGGTAGGGGAGAAAAAAAAAATCAAATGCTCGTTTTCTGTGGGGTTTTTTTTTTGCTTTTTACCCCAGCGCTCAATCAGCCCGGCACTCTGCTGCAGTGCAGCGGGCTGATCGGGCCGGATCGCGGCTGCTGTCGGGGATCAGCTAACTGGTCCCTTTGCAGAGCCTGCAGGGATGGCCCTTCCCTTTAAGGGAGGGAAGGAGCCTTCCAACGCGGCAGTGCTGCACGGCCCAGTGTGCAATGTTGCTCACCTAGTGCTTGATTTAGTGCTCCACTTCCTTCCTGGAGCGCAAAACCGAATTTTTTTTAAAGTTGAGAAACATTAGCGCCTGGCATTAATTTTTTCAACTTTGAAAAGTTATCGCCCCAAACGGGGCGATACCGAATTTCTGCCCCCAGATGTTTTATCAGCAGCTCCCAGTACCTTGCACTTGTTCACACTGGAAACTCTTGTTTGTGTTTTTGGATTTTGCACTTGGAATAGTCTGATTTTGCTCACCGCTATTCTGGAAACTTTCATTTCTTCCTCAGTTGTGCCCCCCCTTTTAACGTGCTGACTTTAGCCAGCTCCAACATCACTGACTGCCACCCAGTACTTCTCCTAAATGGCCTCTCTTGGTTTGTAAGTGGCTTTGATATGTTATTCCCCCATGGGCAGGAATCACAGTCAAGCCCGATCAGCCTCCCCTGACGGCCATGCACTACATACGCACTTATATCAGAAGTCACTGACCAGAATGAGAACTCTCTCCCCTCCGCACCCACCCAAAAACCAGGACCACTGAAGCTAATTTCAGCATCTAACCTGTTGCCCCGACTGAGATTAGTGCACTCAGCACAGACTAGGGCTAGGCTAGCACCTGGGACCATTCTGGTCTACATAGAATCATACAATAGTACAGCACAGAAGGAGGCCATTCGGCCCATCGAGTCTGCGCCGGCTCTTTCGAAGAGCAATCCAGTTAGTCCCACTCCCCTGCTCTTTCCCCATATCCCTGCAATTTGTTTTCTCCTTCAAGTATTTATCCAGTTCCCTTTTGAAAGCTACTATTGAATCCGTATCCGCCACACTATCAGGCAGTGCATTCCAAATCCTAAACACTCGCTGTGTAAAAAAAAGTTTTTCCTCACGTCGCCTCTGGTTCTTTTGCCAATCACCTTAAATCTGTGCCCTCTGGTTATTGACCCTTCAGCCATTGGAAACAGTTTCTCTATTTGCACATTTGTACATGTACATGGCTTAGTGTTACTTCCCACCAACCATTCGAATCTTTGGAGAGGCTCATTGGGCCTTTGTTCACCAGTGAGTACAGGTTGGTGGGTCCTTCTACTGTTCACTGGGTAGCTCTGTAATATCATGTCCTGGCCAATATGTATCCCTCAACCAGCAGCATTAAAAAAAAATGTATTATCTCCTCATTGCTTTTTGTGGGACCTTGCTGTGTGCATATTAGCTGTTGCTTTTCCAACACTACAACAGTAACTGCACTTCCAGAAGTACTTCATTGGCTGTAAAGTACTTTAAGACATTCTAAGAACATAAGAATTAGGAGCAAGAGTAGGCCATACAGCCCCTCGGACCTGATCCGCCAATCAGTAAGATCATGACTGATCTTCGACCTCAACTCCACTTTGCTTCCCTATCCCCATATCCCTTAATTCCTCTAAGAGTCCAAAACTCTATGGGCTCGATTTTGTCATTGGGGCGGGCTGGGGTCGTGTCCTCCACTTTTCGTGTTAGCCACTCGACTCCAATTGGATGTGGGAGAGTTATTTGATTCCCCTAATTGGGCAATTGAGTTCCAGCATGTGGGAACCCATGACCCAATTAGTGTTTTCAGTCTGAAAGTTGCCTCTGATGATATCATTTCTGCTGCATTTAAGGTCTGCAAAGACTGGGAAGCTTTTGACCTTGAGGAGGAGGAGGAGGTGTGTTTCAGAGGAGGCGGCATCACATCGGAAAAGTGTTAAAATCAGAAAGGACTCTCAAAATGGGATTATAGAGGCAATTAAGTGGTTGTTAAGGGCCTTAAGGCCCATCCCGCCTCTTGGAGGCAGGACGGAGACGGGATCAGAAACCACGCATTTGGGAAAATTGCTCGAAGGTGGGGTTGGGCCCGACTGCCATTTTTTGCAATTTTAACACCCCAATCGCCTCCATTCCCGCCTTGGGCCTGGCAAAATCGAGCCCTATCTATCTCAGCCTCGAATATACTCAACAAATCAGCATCTACGGCCCTTTTGGGGCAGAAAATTCCAAAGATTCACAGCCTGTAAGGGACCCACATTTACTTTCGCTAATCTTTTCCTTTTTACATCCATATCTTTTACAGTCTGTTTTTATGTCTCTCACTAGTTTACTCTCCTATTCTATTTTCCCTTTCTTTATCAATTTCTTGGTCCTCTAAGGCAAGTATATCCTTCCTTAGATAATGGGACCACAACAGTGCACAGTACTCCAGGTGTGGTCTCACCAGGCCCTGTACAATTGTAGCAAGACTTCCTTACTCTTATACTCCAACCCCCTTCCAATAGAGGCCAACATGCCATTTGCCTTCCTTATTGCTTGCTGTACATGCATGCTAACTCTGTGTTTCTTGTTCTAGGACACCTAAATTTCTCTGAACACCAACATTTAACAGTTTCTCACCATGTAAAAAATATTCTGTTTGTCTATTCTTCCTACCAAAGTGAATAACCTCACATTTCCCCACATTATACTCCATCTGCCACCTTATTGCCCACTCACTTAACCTGTCTTCATCCCTTTGCAGGCTCTTTGTGTCCTCCTCGCAGCGAACTTTCCCACCTAGCTTTGTACCGTCAGCAAACAATACTGAGGTTGTGAAAGAATCACAGGGGGAGAAATTCATTATAGCCCCGTTTGGGGAGCTAACTCATAAAAGTTGAAAAATTTAGCGCCAGGCGCTAATGTGCCTCGACTTTTAAAAAATTTGGTTTTGCGCTCCAGGAAGGAAGTGGAGTGCTAAATCAAGCGCTCCACTTCCATCCTGCAACAGGCAGCAGGCGGGGCGGTAGGTGAGCAGCGCTGCACACTGGACCGTGCAGCCCTGCCTGCGTTGGAAGGCTGCTTCCGTCCATTAATGGGAAGGGCCATCGCTGCAGGCTCTGCAAGAGGCAAACTTACCTGGTCCCCGACGGCAGCCGCGATCCAGCTCGATCAGCCCGATGCACCGCAGCAGAGCGCTGGGCTGATCGAGCGCTGGGGGAAAAATGAGAAAATGGGGGGGGGGAAAAAACACCGAAAACGAGCATTTGATTATTTCATTCCCTGCCTCGCCTTTAAGTATCGCCCCCTGAAGTGCCCGGCCTCCCGATGAACGTCTCCTGCAGCTGCCGGTATTGTCGCCCGGCGATACTGCAGGGGCGAAACCGAAGTTCGGATCCGGGGCGCCACGAGGGCGATGCGCACGCCGATGACGTCACGATCTCCGGGCGAAGGATTCGGGGCGCAATGCCATACCACCGCCGCAAACCTCCCGCCGAATTTAGCGGGAGACGATATTCTCGCCGCGCCCGGCCGGTAAATGGTTAGCGCCCCGTTATCGCCACCCGGAAGCGCTAATGGGAGGTGCACAGGTACCCAATTTCTCCCCCATAGAGCACAGAAGGAGACCATTGTGCCTGTGCTGCCTCTTTTAATGAGCTATCCAATTAGTCCCATTCTCCCTGCTCTTTCCCCATAGCCCAGCACATTTTTCCTTTTCAAGTGTATATCTAATTCCCTTTTGAAAGATTTTATTAAATCGGCTTCCACCACCCTTTCAGGCAGTGCAGTCCAGATCATAACAAAATTCCCCTCATTTCCCCTCTGGTTCTTTTGCCAATTATCTTAAATCGGTATCCTCTGGTTACCGACTCTCCTGCCTGTGGAAACAGTTTCTCCTTATGTACTCTATCAAAATCCATCATAATTTAGAACAATTAAATCTCCCTTTAACTATCTTTGCTCTAAGGAGAACAATCCCAGCTTCTCCAGTCTTCATAGAATTTACAGCACAGAAACAGGCCATTCGGCCCAACAGGTCCATGCAGGTGTTTATGCTCCACACAAGCCTCCTCCCATCCTTCTTCATCTCACCCTATCAACATAAACTTCTATTCCTTTCTGCTTCATGTGTTTATCGAGCTTCCCCTTAAATGCATCTATTCTATTCGCCTCAACTTCTCCTTGTAGAATCGAGTTCCACAATCTAACCACTCTCTGGGTAAAGAAGTTTCTCCTGAATGGCCTTAGATTTATTAGTGACGATCTTGTATTTATGGCCCCTAGTTCTGGTCTCGCCGGCAAGTGGAAACACCTTCTCTATCTACCCTATCAAACCCTTTCAGAATCTTGAAGACCTCTAACAGGTCACCCCTCCATCTTCTCTTTTCTAGAGAAAAGAACCACAAAGGTCATAATCTCTGGATTATTACCGGAGCCACAAGCAAATTAGCATAGCGTCAATAGGATCAGGGAGATGAATGCGTGGCTCAAAGATTGGTGTGGGAGAAGTGGGTTTTGATTCGTGGGGCACTGGCACCAGTACTGGGGAAAGAGAGAGTTGTTCCATTGGGACGGACTACACCTGAACCATGCTAGGACCAGAGTTCTAGCGAATTGAATAACTAGGGAGGTAGATAGGGCTTTAAACTAAATAAGGGGGGGAGGGGGAGAGAAATCTAGAATGCTAAAGAGAAAAGACAAGGAAGCAGTGCAGGAAAGTGATTGAGGTAAGGATAACCAGATTGTGTCAGGAAGGGACAGAACGTACAAACAAGAGTGCACTAACAAATGGGGTCCGGGTAAGAAAAAATGGTAATAAGACAAATAGGGCCATAGTACAATAAAATGTTAAAAAGACAAATCTAAAGGCACTGTATCTGAATGCACAAAGCATTCATAATAAGGTAGACGAATTAACAGCGCAAATATATGAAAACGGATACAATATAATTGCAATTACGGAGACATGGCTGCAAGGTGACCAAGGCTGAGAGCTGAATATCCAAGGATATTCGATATTTAGGAAGGACAGTCAAAAAGGAAAAGGAGGTGGGGTGGAGCTAAGAAGCACCAAGGGGCAGAAAACATTGGTGGGAGTTGTGTATATAGGCCTCCAAACAGTAGTGGTAATGTAGGGGACGACATCCAACTGGAAATTAGAGATGCATGTAACAAGGTACTACAGTAATCATGGGTGACTTTAATCTACATATAGACTGGCCAAACCAAATTAGCAATAATAGTGTGGAGGATGAATTCCTGGAGTGTGTACGAGATGGTTTTTTAGACCAGTACGTTGAGGAGCCAACTAGGGAACAGGCTATCCTAGATTGGGTATTGTGCAATGAGAAGGAGTTAATTAATAATCTTGTTGTGCGGGGTCCTTCAGGGAAAAGTGACATAACATAATAGAATTCTTCATTAAGATGGAAAGTGAAGTAGTCCAATCCGAAACTAGGGTCCTAAACCTAAACAAAGGAAACTATGAAGGTATGAGGAGGGAGTTGGCTATGATCGATTGGGGAGCTTCATTAAAAGGCATGATGGTGGATAGGCAATGGCTAACATTTAAGGAACGAATGCATGAATTGCAACTGTTGTGGAGTAATTCCAAATCACTCAACACAAGTCTGAGATCGAGAGTCCAAACAGCCTTTATTTGCATCGGGGAAGACAGCCTGCTCCCGCCTTAGTCAAGCTTCTTCTAATTGTTACAGCAGTTGGTAGATATTTATACAGACAGTTTGATGTGCTGTACATTGTTCCCATCTACCTTCTAGAATGTTCTGCGTTATAACATCATTTTGTTCTTATTAGCATTTGTTTACTGGCCCTTTGTCCTAATCCCAAGAATCGTTGACTTCGTGTCTGCTTCCTGATCTACTTCATGTCCTTGGGATATTGTTGGGCCGTCTGGTTTCTAGGCCGGCCACACATCTTGAGCATCCCCTTTGTCTTGCAACATTTGCATGTCTATGTTTTTGATTATATCTCTTGTAGCCAGCCCAGTCACGTGATTATGTGAGGTAATGCTATGCACTGCCTCTCCTGACCATTTTTGTATAGAGCCAAATCCCCAACATGCACCCCCACTTTACGCTAACTTTTATGCATCTTCTTTCCCCCTTACAATCCCCCCTTTTGGCCCTTGGCCACGCTGGCCCAAGGTGGCCATACGGGTACTTACAACTGATATAGATTCTCAAGTTCCCCGTTTTCCGCCTTTTTCATGGCTCTTACTAGTCTCTCTACCTTTTGCTTTCTACATTTGCGACAGCAGTTTAATAACAGGTATATCATGACTATCACTTGTAGGCATACCAGTATGTGTGATATTCTTATCCAAGGGTGTACCTGCACATTTAGGCCCCAATTCCAGATTGTTTCATACCATGGAGCGTTGTCCAAGTTTTTGATCTCCCTCTCAGTTTTCTTGATTTCCCACTGTAACTTGTGGTACTGCTTAACCATATTGTCTGGTTTGTGGTTAATCTCAGTTAAGTGCTCTGGGAGTTCTGGGATTTTACGTCCTTCAGGTATTATGTAATTTCGCAATTCCCCTTTAATGTTTTTCGTGGCATTGCGGGATACTTGTGGTCTCTTGTACATTGCCACTAAATGCTGGTGCCCAATTGTCACAGGAGTGCGGGGGTAGAAGCAGAAGCTTGCATTGTCGATTAGGCACACGAGAGGCCCATAACTGTACTGTTTCTCTTTGTGGTCACACAGTATTCCCCTCTGCCCCGGTATGCAACACGAGTTGGCTCGTATCGGGCCTGTGTGATTTCTACAGTACAATTTGTAGTCTTATTGAATCCTGTTCTCCAGTCCCTACTGTGTGCGGGCACTGTAGTGTGCTTTCATAGGATATACTCGGATCAGGCTTCGTAATTGACATACCTGAGCTACTGGCCAAGCCTTTCAATTTCTTGTTGCTTATCCAGCTGGGGACCTCCCCCTGATGTAACTGGTTCATGTTGGCACAGACTTGGCCTGTTATCCATGACCCATAAGCATGACACGACATTTCCACCCTAGTTTGCCCTTCATTATACTCAATGGCATTTATTAGACGGTTAGTGGTTTTTGCGTGAGCTTCTAGGATATGGGTAATTCCCAATAGGGTTTCCACCGTGTGGGTCCCTAGCTGACTCTCTTGTTGAGCCTCAGTGTTTGTCTGCTTCAATACCTGTTTCAGTTTTTCACTCAGACTTTCGAGTTCCCTATCTACTGCCTCGATGTCTAAGGCATTAACTAGTGATGTCCCTGTGTTAGATACTGCTCCCGCATCTCCTAGCACACTTCTTTTCCTTCTAACCCTCCTTCTCCGCGTTCCCAACGCCTGGGTAGCTTGGTCTATAACATTTTGTATCGGGCTTTTTTTTATACAACCGCTGGGCTTGTGGGCTACACCACGCTGGGGGATATATTGTTGACAAATTCAATACCACCGGTACAAGCTCATGGCGCACGTTATCATATATATTCTGCCATTGTCCACTAATACCAGTCCTCCTTTTGGTGCTGGGGGTAGTTGTTGTGTTTGGCTTGCAGGCCTTCCACCAGGGATTCTCTCCTGCTCCACCCCTGCAGGGTGTCTGCTCGTTTTCAGGTTTTCCGGGTAGAGCCAGCACTAGTCTGGTATCCCCCCTTTTCCAGCAGGCCAACCCCTGGCATTCGGTCTCGTTCCAGCCCTCGAGGCAGACCAGTTTCCCCTCTGTGCAGGGAATGCACTATTGGTGATTGGTGTACGAGCGTCCCAAGTTACACCAGCGCATGCCCGTGCCTCCCTCTGTGTTGCCGCTTAAAGTTAAAGCCACGGCAAATATCCGTAGTAACTCCATCGTGGTGGTTTACCTGTGGGAACATAATGTGGTCTTGGTCGTCACCAAGAGTTAGTGGCCATCTATTAAAGCAGTTTCTTATGCACTTTTTTTTAAGCTGGGACCAGTGTTTCCCCCGTCCTTTACCATTCATATCCACACATGCACATGTATCACTGGTCATTATCACTTCATAGGGTCCTGTCCACCACGGGGCGAACCCTTCCTTAAACATTTTTAGAAAGGCTATATTGTCTCGGGTAAGGCCTGCCACTATTCCTGAATGTGCTTGGAAGCTCTGGAATTTCCTTTCCCCATATTCACTAGCCGATTCTCCTTTGTTCTGTTGCCCCCATTTATCTTCTGGCATTTTTGCTCGTACTAATCCTTCGACCTCCTTATTATTTTTCCTTTTTCTGGGCTATTATGAATTCATTAGTTCTCTTACTTTATTCGCAATACGATCGGGTTATTATTATCATTGCCTTCTCTTTGTTTTTCTTTTCGCCTTCCCACCATTCTTTTTGTTTGGCGGGGACAGCGTTGGGATCCCAATTACTTGCTAGCATTTTGGCTTATTCTTTTTGGCCACGTATTCAGTCAGGGACCCTTCTGGTCCCCAATCCATCTCTCTATCCCCCATGGTTATTTGTTGTCAGAGGTATCTTCCCTTTTTTTTCCAAGACTCTTCCCGAGTGAGACAGATATTTGCAATTTATACCGACTTTCGCAACGTTACTCTGTGTTGTCAGAGGTATCTTCCCTTTTTTTTCAAGACGCTTCCCGAGTGAGACAGATATTTGCAATTTATACCGACTTTCGCAACGTTACTCTGTGTTGTCAGAGGTATCTTCCCTTTTTTTTTCAAGCCTCTCCCGAGTGAGACGGATACTTGTAACTTATACCGACCTCGCAACGTTACGCTACGTAACCGATTCAATCTAGATAACACGGTATTAGTAAGAGTCGAGTCGTTTCACCTGGGGTTGTTATCCGTCGGCTGCGTGGAGTCTCGTTCCGACCTGCAGATTCGGATCTCTCGGGCAGCCGACACGTAGCAGACTTCTACTTTGTCCTAACTATGCGTGGTAATTTTAAACATACTCACGCGGTTGACATGCTTCTGTCTGCTGGTGTCTGCCGTCCGCTGCGAGATCCTGCCGACTACGCCAATTGTTGTGGAGTAATTCCAAATCACTCAACACAAGTCCGAGATCAAGGGTCCAAACAGCCTTTATTCGCACCGGTGGGAAGACAGCCTGCTCCCGCCTTAGTCAAGCTTCTTCTAATTGTTACAGCAGTTGGTAGATATTTATACAGACAGTTTGATGTGCTGTACATTGTTCCCATCTACCTTCTAGAATGTTCTGCGTTATAACATCATTTTGTTCTTATTAGCATTTGTTTACTGGCCCTTTGTCCTAATCCCAAGAATCGTTGACTTCGTGTCTGCTTCCTGATCTACTTAATGTCCTTGGGATATTGTTGGGCCGTCTGGTTTCTAGGCCGGCCACACATCTTGAGCATCCCCTTTGTCTTGCAACATTTGCATGTCTATGTTTTTGATTATATCTTTTGTAGCCAGCCCAGTCACGTGATTATGTGAGGTAATGCTATGCACTGCCTCTCCTGACCATGTTTGTATGGAGCCAAATCCCCAACATGCACCCCCACTTTACGCTAACTTTTATGCATCTTCTTTTCCCCCTTTCACAACAGTTATACATTCCTTTCTGGCGCAAAAACACAAAAGGAAAAGCTAACAAAATAAATTAAGGATGGTATTAGATCCAAAGAGGAGTCATATAAAGTTGCCAGAAAAAGTAGCAAGCCTGAGGATTGGGAGCAGTTTAGAATTCAGCAAAAAAGGACCAAGAGATTGATTAAGAAGGGAAAAATAGAGTATGAGAGTAAACTTGCAAGGAACATAAAAGTGGACTGTAAACGCTTCTGCAAGTATGTAAAAAGAAAAAGATTAGTGAAGACGAATGTCGGTCCCTTACAGTCAGAAACGGGAGAATTTATAATGGGGAACAAGGAAATGGCATAGCAATTAAACAAATACTTTGGTTCTGTCTTCACGGTAGAGGACACAAATAAATTCCCAGAAATGCTAAGGAACCAAGGGTCTAGTGAGAAGGAGGAATTAAAGGAAATTAGTATTAGTGAAAAAATAGTGCTGGAGAAATTAATGGGACTGAAAGCTGATAAATCCCCAGGGCCTGATAATCTGCATCCCAGAGTACTAAAAGAGGTAGCCATGGAAATAGTGGATGCATTGGTTGTCATCTTCCAAAATTCTATAGATTATGGAACAGTTCCTGCAGATTGGAGGGTGGCAAATGTGACCCCACTATGTAAAAAAGGAGGGAGAGAGAAATCGGGGAAATACAGACCGGTTAGCCTAACATCAGTAGTATGTAAAATGCTAGAGTCTATTGTAAAGGATGTGATAACAGGACACTTAGAAAATATCAACGGGATTAGACAAAGTCAACATGGATTTATGAAAGGGAAATCGTGTTTGATAAACCTACTGGAGTTTTTTGAGGATGTAACTGGTAGAATAGATAAGGGAGAACCAGTGGATGTAGTGTATTTGGATTTTCAGAAGGCTTTTGATAAAGTTCCACATAAGAGGTTAGTGTGCAAAATTAAAGCACATGGAATTGGAGGTAATATACTGGCATGGATTGAAAATTGGCTAACAGACAGGAAACAGAGAGTAGGAATAAATGTTTTTTTTTGGGGTGGCAGGCGGTGACTAGTGGGGTACCGCAGGGATCAGTGCTTGGGCCCCAGCTATTCACAATATATATCAATGATTTGGATGAGGGAACCAAATGTAATATTTCCAAGTTTGCTGACGACACGAAACTAGGTGGGATTGTGAGTTGTGAGGAGGATGCAAAGAGGCTTCAAGGCGATTTAGACAAGTTGAGTGAGTGGGCAAATACATGGCAGATGCAGTATAAGGTGGATAAATGTGAAGTTATCCACTTCGGTAGGAAAAACAGAAAGGCAGAGTATTTAAATGGTGATAGATTGGGAAATATTGATGTACAAAGGGACCTGGGTGTCCTTGTACACCAGTCACTGAAAGCAAACATGCAGGTGCAACAAGCAGTTAGGAAGGCAAATGGTATGTTGGCCTTCATTGCAAGAGGATTTGAGTACAGGAGCAAGGATATCTTACTACAGTTGTGCAGGGCCTTGGTGAGGCCACACCTGGAGTACTGTGTGCAGTTTTGGTCTCCTTACCTAGAGGGAGTGCAGCGAAGGTTCACCAGACTGATTCCTGGGATGGCAGGACTGTCGTATGAGGAGAGATTGGGTCGACTAGGCCTGTGTTCACTAGAGTTTAGAAGAATGAGAGGGGATCTCATTGAAACGTATAAAATTCTGACAGGGCTAGACAGACTGGATGCAGGGAGGATGTTTCCCCTGGCTGGGGTGTCTAGAACGAGGAGTCACAGTCTCAGGATACGGGGTAGGACATTTAGGACTGAGATGAGGAGAAATGTCTTCACTCAGAGGGTGGTGAACCTGTGGAATTCTCTACCACAGAAGGTTGTGGAGGCCAAGTCACTGAATATATTTAAGAAGGAGATAGATTTCTAGACGCAAAAGGCGTCAAGGGGTATGGGGAGAGAGCGGGAATATGGTATTGAGATAGAGGATCAGCCATGATCATATTGAATGGTGGAGCAGGGCCGAATGGCCTACTCCTGCTCCTATTTTTCTATTTTCTATGTTTCTAAGTGTCCCAGCCTGTTCAATCTTTCCTGATGCGTATAACCTCTCAGTTCTGGTATCATTCTAGTAAATCTTTTTGCACCTTCTCCATATCCATTTTATAATATGGAGACTAGAACTGTTCACAGTTCTCCAAGTGTGGTCTAACCAAGGTTCTATACAAGTTTAACATAACTTCTCTGCTTTTCAATTCTATGCCTCCAATAATAAATTCCAGTGCTTTGTTTGCTTTTTTGATGACCTTATTGACCTGCGTCGATACTTTGTGATTTGTGTATCTGTACCCCTCAGATCTCTCTCTTCCTCTACCCCATTTAGACTTTTATTTTCCAAGTAGTATGTGGCCTCCTTTATTCTTCCTACTAAAATGTAACACCTCACACTTATCTATATTTCCAATTGCACGCCCATTCTGCAAGTTTATTAATGTCTTCCTGTATTTCGTCGCAGTCCTCTGTATTAACTACACGCCCTAATTTTGAGTCTCTTCACATGACTGAAGTCTCTCATCCCTGGTACTGTTTTAGTAAATCTGCTCTGCACCCTCACCAAGCCCTTGACATCCTCATAAATCCATTTCTTCCTTTCTTTCAGAACTTGATTGAGTTGGCGAGACTGGCTCCTTGTGTCGTTTCTGCATCTGACCTGGTGATTTATCTCGAGTAATTCTCCCTCCTTGATTCTTTAACTGTACCCATAAACCACCTTGCTTTGCTTTGCAGTGATTGAAGAAGCTAACTGGTTGACATTACCTAAGGACATTCAGAAGCCCGGTGATGGATTTGATGCTGTTATTTGTTTAGGAAATTCATTTGCACATTTGCCAGACTTCAAAGGTAACGTTTTATCCGACCTCTTATTCTTTTGTGACAAAGAAATGGTAGGGAGATGGGGGGGGGGAGGGGGCATTGCAGGTTAGCTTGTTGGGCCATGGAAAACACTCCTGCTCCTCCTGGCACACTAGCAGTGTTGTAAAAGCACTTGTCTGCTGGATCTGGGATCTGGCCCTTTCTTGTCTCCTTTTACCTGCCGGGTTGCCCTGAGGCCTGGGAAACCCGGCTTACTTTTGTTAAAAATAGAAACACTGTTAAAATAAAGGCACGCAGCCGCCTTTAAAAGGTCTTAACGACCAACCCGCCTCCTTGAGAGCGGATTGGTCACCCACCCCTTGTCCCGCCTTCGTTAAAACCGGAAGTGGGCAGGTTGGGTTCCTGTTTTAGATTTTTTTACATTTTTACTTCCCACCTGACCCAAACTCGCCTGTTTTGGCAGCGGGGGGGGGGTTTAAAACGATCCCCTTTGTAACTCATAAATGGCCAGTTGGAACTGTCTTGAGTTTTGTTCTGCTTCAGGTGACCAGAGTGAGCAGAAGCTGGCGCTGACAAATATTGCCAGCATGGTGAAACCAGGCGGGATTTTAATCATCGACCACCGGAACTATGATGCTATCCTGGAAACTGGCCATGCTCCGAAGGGCAAAAATATTTATTATAAGGTAATTCACTTCAACAGAACTGGAGCTGTCCAAAGGTGCCATTCATTTGTTTTGGCTGTGTTCTGTCCAAAGGTGCTATGCATTTGTTTTAAGTGTTTTCTGAGTTTCCAATAATATTTGGCATTCGTATCCAAATAATGTTGCACTTATTATATTTAATCTTGTATCTATGTCCCCCTGTTCTAGATCCTCCTCAAACCCTGGAAACTGTCTGTTTCTATCTACCTGATCCATTCCTTCATAATTTTAATCACTTCTATCAAATTCCCCCCCCCCCTCCTTAATCTCTTCGTGCTAGTAAAATCAGCCCCAATTTTCAAGTCTTTTTATTTCCTCATACTAGGCAGCAACTTAGTGAATCTGAGCTGTACCCTCTCTATTGCCTCAACATCCTTCCTACACTGTGGAGCCCAAAATTGCACACAGTTTTCCAACTGTGGTCTTAGTAAGGTTTTATGTAGGTTAACCATTACATCTTGACTTTGAAGAAACATTCCTTAACTCCTAATTCTCTCTCTTTCCCCCATTTTTGATCCAATTTGCTACTCTTCCCCCTAAAACCATACACCCTAGTTTCCTCATGTGTCTTCCTGTATGGTACCTTATCAAAAGCTTTCTAAAAATTTATGTACACCACATCCACTGCATTTCACCATCCACCAGATCTGTCGTCATCTCCTCAAAGAACTGCCATCAAGTTTGCGATGTACAGTTTCCTTTCTGTAATCTGTGTTGGATTTGCGCCCCCAAGTATTTTCTCTTCATCTAGACACTTAGTAATTTCATCTTTAGTTAAAGATGCCAAATGATGCCCTACCACAGATGTTAGACTAACTGGCCTGTAATTACTTGAGATCATTCAGTCACTTTTTGAAAATGTGCACACAATCTCTCTCAATAGAACCATGTAATATAATTGGCAAAAGAACCAGAAGCGAGATGAGGAGAAATTATTTTTACGCAGTTATTATGAGCTGAAATGCATTGCCCGAATGGGTGGTGGAAGCAGATTCAACATTCAAATGGCAATAGGAGATATACATGAAAAGAAAAAAATTGCAGGGCTATCGGAAAGTGCAGGTGGGTGGAATTAGTTGGATAGCTCTGTCGTAGAGTTGGCACAGGCACATTCGGCCGAATGGCCTCCTTCTGTACTATATCATTCTATGATATCTCATCAGGTCACAGCACTTTGTCCTGCTTTAGTTTAACTCTTAGCTCCAACACTGGGAGGGCCGTGGATTCTCGAGGCCTTTGTGCTCATCAAGACGAGGGGCCTTAACGCTGAGGATCAGAATGCATTGTCATTGGAAGTGCCCACTGTAGAAATCATGCACTTCCAGGCCAGATATAGAACAGACAGCTGCAAAGTAAAGCTCCTTCTGCTCTACAACAACGGTGCCCTACTGCACCAGCTTGAGCCTTGTGACCTCTAACAGAGAATAACAATTTAGGAGACGTTCACCTCATTGTCTGGGCTTGGTTCAAACCCAGATGCCAGAGGGGAAAGGTCAGCGATTTCACGCACACAGTGCAATATGGTCCCATTTGATTTTCCCATTTGCATTGTGTTACGAGTTACCAATGAGAAGATGTACACACCAGTATGATTGGCAGAGAATGGCTTGTATTAGTCCTGTTTTTATTGCATATTCAAACAAAGAACAGAATCACAAGCAGCAAAGTCAGTACAGAAGAATAAATGTTCTGCAAATTGTCTTCCAGAGTGACCTCACCAGGGATATCAACACCTCTGTGCTGTATGTGAACAACAAGCCTCACATGGTGACTTTGGATTATACTGTTCATGTCCCAAACCAGGACAATGATGGACAACCTGATGTGAGGTAGGATTCTTCCCAGGAACAGGAGTAGATGATAAAAGTCTGAGGAGGCAAAATCAAAATTCAATTTTGAAAATAGGAGTGATATTAAATAAATTTAATGTAACACCATCAGCAGTTTTACAATAGTTCTTTGCTATTAACAATCTATATAATCAGTCCTTGTGGAGACGAAGTCCCGTCTTCACACTGAGGACACCCTCCATCATGTTGTGTGACACTACCACCGTGCTAAATGGGATAGATTCAGAACAGATGTAGCAGCTCAGAATGGGCATCCATGGACATAACTGTGGCAAATGAAATGCAATCCAGAGAAGTGTGAGGTAATGCATTTGGGGAGGGCTAACAAGGCAAGGGAATACGCATTAAATAATAGGATACTGAGAAGTGTAGAGGAACAAAGGGACCTTGGAGTGCAGGTCCACAGATCCCTGAAGGTAGCAGGCCAAGAAGATAAGAAGGCATACGGAATACTTGCCTTTATTAGCCGAGGCATAGAATACAAGAGCAGGGAGGTTTTGCTTGAACTGTATAAAACACTAATATGATAGCAAAATACTGCGGATGCTGGAAATCCGAAATAACAACAGAAAACGCTGGAAAAACTCAGCAGGCCAGGCAGCATCCGTGGAGAGAGAAACAGAGTTAACGTTTCAGGTCAAAGACCTTTCGTCAGAACTGGAAAAAAGCAGGAAATGAAATAGATTTAAAGCAAGTATAAAGCTGGGAAAAGGGGGAGGGGATGAAAGAACTAAAGGAGAGATTAAGAGACATTGAGAGACATTAAGAGATAATCAAGGCAAGAGGAGGTGTTAATGTGACAGGTTAAGGCTAAAAGAAGTGTGAAATGCACTGGCAGAATGAAGGACAGCTGCCAGCTTCTGGGAGGAAAAAAAAGTGGGGGGGGGCGCCAAACAAAAGGGTGGATGAAAAAATAAAATATAAATGTGATAGGGGCTGAGGTTATGATCTAAAATTGTTGAACTCGATATCGAGTCCAGAGGGCTGTAGCGTGCCTAAACGAAAGATGAGGTGCTGTTCCTCGAGCTTACGCTGCGCTTCCGTGGAACAGTGTAATAGGCCGAGGACGGTGAGGTCAGAGTGGGAGTGGAGCAGAGAATTAAAGTGACAGGCCACCGGGAGCTCGGACTGAACGGAGGTGTTCCGCAAAGCGGTCACCCAATCTGTGTTTGGTCTCCCCAATGTAGAGGAGACCACATCGTGAGCAGCGAATACAGTATACTAAATTGCAGGAAGTACAAGTAAATCGCTGTTTCACCTGGAAGGGGTGTTTGGAGCCCTGGACAGTTGGAAGAGGGGAGGTATAAGGGCATGTGTTACATCTCCTGCGCTTGCACGGGAAGGTACCGGGCGAAGGTGAAGGGGTGCTGGGGGTGGTAGAGGAGTGGACTAGGGTGTCGCGGAGGGAGCGGTCCCTGCTGAAAGGGGAGGTGAGGGGAAGATGCGTTTGGTGGTGGGATCACGCTGGAGGTGGCGAAAATGGCGGAGGATGATCCGTTGAATGTGGAGGCTGGTGGGGTGAAAGGTGAGGACAAGGGGAACTCTATCGTGGTTCCGGGAGGGAGGGGCAGGGGTGAGGGCAGAAGTGCGGGAGATAGAACGGACATGGTCGAGGGCCGTGTCAACCACAGTAGAGGGGAATCCTCATTTGAGGAAAAAGGAAGACATGTCGGAAGCACTGGTATGGAAGGTGGCATCGTCAGAGCAGATGCGGCGGAGACAGAGAAACTGGGAGAATGGAATAGAGTCCTTACAGGAGGCGGGGTGGGAGGAAGTGTAGTCCAGGTAGCTGTGGGAGTCAGTGGGCTTGTAGTGAATGTTAGTCAATAACCTATCCCCAGAGATGGAGACGGAGAAGTCGAGGAAGGGAAGGGAAGGGAAGAGTCGGAGATGGACCATGTGAAGGTGAGGGAAGGGTGAAAACTGGAAGCATAGTGAATGAAATGTTCTAGTTCAGGGCGAGAGCAGGAGACGGCACCGATACAGTCATCAGTGTACTTTTTTTCTTCCTTTCTGATGTCGAGGATCGCAAGCTTCATCAACTCTTGAACACCAACACCCCTCCGGAACCTTCTTCCCCTTCACTTTCCTCTGACCCCCCTTCTCCCAATCTCACCCCCTGCCGCATTTTCACTATCCCTTCTGACCTTCCCCTTTCTGACCCCGACCTCTACCACCTAGAAGGACAAGGGCAGCAGGCTCATGGGAACACCACCAGCTCCAAGTTCCCCTCCAAGTCACACACCATCCTGACTTGGAAATATATTGCTGTTCCTTCATTGTCGCTGGGTCAAAATCCTGGAACTCCCTCCCTAACAACACTGTGGGAGTACCTTCACCACACGGACTGCAGCGGTTCAAGAAGGCAGCTCACCACCACCTTCTCAATGGCAATTAGGGATGGGCAATAAATGCTGACCTTGCCAGCAACGCCCACATCCCAGGAATGAATAAATTTTTTAAGTTTGGCGCTGGCATGTGTTCAGTATGTCCATAGGGCATGAATTATGCCAACTGGTTGGCTCTAATTTCACAATTACTGAAACACAATCAATAAACTATAAACACTCACAATCTCACAAATTTCTCCAAAAAAAAATCGTTAAAGAAGGAATCAAGTACATAATTTAAAAAAAAAAGCTAAAGTGAGAAGACCTTTGGACACTGACCGTTTTCCATTTTCAGTGCCACCCCTTGCCATTTTAGAAGGTCCACCTGTTTGTAGATGTCACTCACCCAATTCCCACTCTCTTCATTTCTCTCATTTGTACTTACTACCATTGGTGCGCTGGTTGTACCTGTCAATAGCCTGCGCCTTCCTGCATTCCTGGAGCTGGGATCTTTCAGTTGGGAATTTCCCTCCCAACACGTTGCACTTCCTCACACATAGGCAACTTCAATGTTCACAATCACAGAATCCCCACAGTGCAGATAGAGGCCATTTCGGCCCATCGAGCCTGCACCGACACATATCCCACCCTATCCCCGTAACCCCACGTATTTAATCCCCCCTAACACTAAGGGTCAATTTTATCATAGCCAAATCAACCTAACCCGCACATCTTTGGACTGTGGGAGGAAACCGGAGCACCCGGAGGAAACCCACGCAGACACGGGGAGAATGTGCAAACTCCACACAGACAGTCACCCGAGGCCGGATTCGAACCCGGGTCCCTGGCGCTGTGAGGCAACAGTGCTAACCACTATGCCACCGTGTTGTTTGTTTAGGACTGATGTTTGTTGCCTGGGGTCCGAGTGAGGATGAGCGAATGGCCAGTGCGCTGATGACCATTTTCGAACTGTGCTTGCGATGGGATGGATTCCCCTCCTTACATAGGAACGGGTAGCCCATTCAGCCCCTCGAGCCTGTTCCGCCATTCAATTAGATCATGGCTAATCTGTATCTTAACTCCATCGACTTGCCTTGGTTCTGTACCCCTCAATACCCTTGCCCAACAAAAATCTCCGTTTTGAAATTTTCAATTGACCCCCAGCCTCAACAGCTTTTTGGGGGAAGAGAGTTCCAGATTTCCGCCACCCTTTGTGCAAGGAAGTACTTTCTGACATCACCCCTGAACGCCTAACTCTAATTTTAAGTTTATGCCTCCCTGTTCTGGACTCTCCCACCAGAGGAAATAGTTTCTCTCTTTCTCTATCCTCTCAAATCATTTAATTATCTTCAACACTTCAATTAGATCAACCCTTACTCTACTGTAGTCGAGGGAATACAAGCCAAGTCCATACAACCTCTCCTCATACTTTAACCCTTTTCCCCCAGTATCATTCTGGTGAATCTGCGCTGCACCCCCTCCAAGGCCTAATGGAGGTCTTTAAAATTATGAAAGGTTTTGATAGAGTGGATACAGAGAGAATGTTTCCACTTATGGGGAAGAGCATAACTAGAGGCCATCAATATAAGATAGACACCAAGAAATCCAATCGGGAATTCAGAAGACATTTTTATACCCAAAGAGTGGTGAGAATGTGGAACTCGCTACCACAGGGAGTGGTTGAAGCGAATAGTATAGATAGATTTAAGGGGAGGCTAGACAAGCATATGAGAGAGAAGGGAATATAGGGTTATGCTGATAGATTTAGATGAGGAAAGATGGGAGGAGGCTTTAGTGGAACATAAACATGGACTGGTTGGGCCGAATGGCCTGTTTCTGTGCCATATGTCCTTTGTAAATTCTTGCATCCTTTTCTATTCCTCAATTCTACCAATAGCGTTTCTACTGCCTGCACACACGTATTGATATCACCTCTTTCTACTGCTGTAATAGTGTGCTTTATCAATATTGCTACTCCTCCTCCCTTTCCAATTTTCCTGTCCTTTCCAAAGACCTTATAATGTGGAATATTTATCTGCCAGTCATGCCCAGCTTGTAGCCAGCTCTCAGTGATGGTCACTACGTCCTACCCTTTTAGTTGAATTTGCACTTCTAATTCGCTTGTTTTATTCCACATGCCTTGGGTTCTGTCTCCAAAACTCTGCCCTTTAACATCCACGTTAACAAGCAAAAAAGGCTGCCATTTTTTTCAATGATTGATTCATTCATTCATTACCGTGCAACCCAACCAAAGCCTTTGTCCCCTTTTCTCTTCCGCAGCACATTCCGTCTATCCTACTACCCTCACCGCGTGGACCACTTCACCGAGTTGCTGAAGAATGCTTTCCAAGGAAAATGTCAGCACAACCTGTACGGTGACTTTAAACCCCACAAGCCCAGCCAGGATTACGCTCCGTGCTATTTCATCCACGTCGTGAAGAGGACTGGTTGAACACTGTCTCCGGACTTTGACCCTGGAAAACCCAGGGGCAGAACATGTGCGGTTACAGAACAACAGCAACAACAACAACAGAGAAAAATGCATAGAGGGAAAGAGTAAGACAAAAAAAAGTGGAGGAGGGTTTTAAAACTTTACTGTAGGTTCGTGACTTTTAATTACCAATGGGTGTGGATCATGGAAAGGATAATCACTATAATTATACTGTAATTAGTAAAAGCATGACTGAATGTGTTGGGTGTTGGCACCGTACCAGTCCTAGACCCAAAGCTATCAAAGTCGGCCAAATGTTAGGAGTGATGATCATGATCAGAAAGAGTCCCCATCTCCTGAAAGTGGTGATGCCGGACGGGCTACAGCTCAGCGTGCACTGCAATCTGGCGCCATGCCCGAGAGTCTTAATCTGTGAGCCTAGAACAGGAGTACTGGTGTGCTATATTATTATGAGGTCATCATAGGTGAAGTACTGTCCTCACCTGATAACACCCCCCCCCCTTTACAAACACACACTCATATACACAAACACACACACCATATACACAAACACACACACCATATACACAAACACACACACCATATACACATACACACACCATATACACAAACACAGACACCATATACACATACACACACACACACCATATACACATACACACACACACACCATATACACAAACACACACACCATATACACAAACACACACACCATATACACAAACACACACACCATATACACAAACACACACACCATATACATATACACAAACACACACACCATATACACATACACAAACACACACACCATATACACATACACAAACACACACACCATATACACATACACACACACACACCATATACACATACACAAACACACACACCATATACACATACACAAACACACACACCATATACACATACACAAACACACACACCATATACACATACACAAACACACACACCATATACACATACACAAACACACACACCATATACACATACACAAACACACACACCATATACACATACACAAACACACACACCATATACACATACACAAACACACACACCATATACACATACACAAACACACACACCATATACACATACACAAACACACACACCATATACACATACACAAACACACACACCATATACACATACACAAACACACACACCATATACACATACACAAACACACACACCATATACACATACACAAACACACACACCATATACACATACACAAACACACACACCATATACACATACACAAACACACACACACACACACAGACACATACACAAGCAATAAGGAGTGGGAAACTGGTGATTTTGCAGTGCTCCCCCCTCACCTCCCCCCCCCCCCCCCTTGCATTGGTTGTGATCTTCCAAAATTCCCTGGATTCTACAACGGTCCCAGCGGATTGGAAGGTAGAAAATGTAACACCGCTATTCAAGAAAGGAGGGAAAGAGAAAACGGGGAACTACAGGCCAGTTAGCCTGACATCAGTCGTCGGCAAATGCTGGAATCCATTGTTAAGGAAGTGGTAACAGAGTACTTAAAAAAATTTATAATATGATTAGGCAGAGTCAAAATGGTTTTATGAAAGGGAAATCGTTTTTGACGAATTTATTAGAGTTCTTTGAGGATGTAACTAGCAGGGTAGATAAAGGAGAACCAGTGGATTTCCAGAAGGCATTCAATAAAGTACTACATAAAAGGTTGTTACACAAGATAAAGGCTCATGGGGTTGGGGGTAATAAAGTAGCATGGATAGAGGATTGGTTAATGGACAGAAAACAGAGTGTAGGGATAAATGGGTCGGTTGGCAGGTTGTAATTAGTGGGGTGCCACATGGATCAGTGCTTGGGCCTCAGCTATTTACAATCTATATCATGATTTAGATGAAGGGACGGAGTGTAATGTATCCAAGTTTGCTGACTATACAAAGCTAGGTGGGAAGGTAAGCAGTGAGGAGGACACAAAGAGCTTGCAAAGGGATATAGACAGGTTAAGTGAGTGGGCAATAAGGTGGCAAATGGAGTATAATGTGAGGTTATTCACTTTTTGGTAGGAAGAATAGAAAAACAGCATATTTTTTAAATGATGAACAACTTTAAATGTTGGTCTTCAGAGAGATTTAGGTGTCCTCGTACAGGAAACCCAAAAAGTTAGCTTGCAGGTACAGCAAGCAATTAGGAAGGCAAATGGCATGTTGGCCTTTATTGCAAGGGGGTTGGAGTACAAGAGTAAGGAAGTCTTACTACAATTGTACAGGGCTTTGGTGAGACCACACTTGGAATACTGGGCACAGTTTTGGTCCCCTTATCTAAGGAAGGATATACTTGCCTTGGAGGGAGTGCACCGAAGGTTCACTAGATTGATCCTGGCATGAGAGGGTTATCCTATGAGGAGAGATTGAGTAGATTGGAACAATACTGTCTGGAGTTTAGAGGAATGAGATATGATCTCATTGAAACAGAGATGATTCTGAGGGGGATTGAAAGGGTAGACGCTGAGAGGTTGTTTCCCCTGGCTGGAGAATCTACACTAGGGGGCATAGTCTCAGGATAAGGGGTAGGCCATTTAAGACTGAGATCAGGAGCAATTTCTTCACTCAGAGGGTTGTGAATATTTGGAATTCTCTACCCCAAAGGGCTGTGGATGCTGAATTGTTGAGTATATTCAAGATTGAGACTCTAGGGGAATCAAGGGATATGGGGATAGGATGGGAAAGTGGAGGCTTGAGGGGCCGTATGGCCTACTCCTAATTCTTCTTTTCTCATGTTCTACCCATCCATTGTTGCCCAGTTGAGGTCAGCTAACTTAACACAGGCCAGTGATTGAACCCGGGGCCTTCCCTAGTTTAAATGTTTACTCTAGAGCGAGTGACTATAGAACTCTAGAGCCGCGCTGTGGTTCTGCTTCCATTGCCGTTTGAGTTAAAGAAAAGGATTTGGGCCACAGCAGTTGCACAACATTAACCAGAAAACCCCACCTTGTCCCACAATCCTCCTCAGAAAAGATGAAGCGAGCTCTTCCACCGTGCACAATACTGTGTTTGTTCCTAAGGGGCACGAGCTCTGCCAGCTGGTTTTGAAGCATAAGCACAACGAATGGCGCACTCTCAGGCTGTTTGATTGGCCATTGTACACAGTATGAATAAGAAAAACGCCCTGCCAGAAACTGAACAACTCATATCACATGAGAGATAAAGACGAGAAAGGCCAATGACCCATCTTAGCTCATCCATCCAGAAAAACTTTCTACAGACCACCCATCACATCATCCAACTGTTTCTTAAACAATTCCTGTGATTTTTGCCCCAACTACCCTACCTGGAAGTCCATTCCAACTCTTTGTGTGACCAACTTCCTGACATCAAAGTTAATTTGACCTTTGCCACTTTGACCCTGTGCCCCCATTTCCCCCATTTACCCGACCCTTGAACTTTAGTTTTCTGGATTTATCTTTTCTTTACCATTTACTATCTTAAGTATCTCTAAACGCTTCCTTTTCCAGCTAGAAAGCCCAGGTTTCTGCCATCTTTGCTCATAATTCAGTCCTTTGACCCCGGGGATCAATCTCGAGCAGTGCATCCTGGTATTGAAAATCTCCCTTGTTGTCTTGGTGACCAGAACAGGGCCCAGTGCTCAAGGTATGGCGTGGCCACAGCACGGAAACAGTGCAGCACCACATCCTCCGATTTACTGTATTGGTTTGGCTAAATAGTTCAGCATTCTATATGTGTGAGATAATCTGTTGACAATTATATTTAACATCGATCCTGTCATGTGGGAATGTTCGAGAATGTAATATCGCCGGGGCTTGCAGGCCCAAATGACAACACGCACTTTTTAAGAATATTTCAATTATTATTATTACTGTTGTTATTGGTTGGGTGAAATGCACCATAAAACTTCTCAGGCACGTGCTTTTACCTGATTCATGGTTAACACACGAGTAGACTTGCTGTATATCGGGGTTTCTGGTGTCTGAGTATGATTAATACAAGCTGTGGCTAATGTCTGGTTGTGGTGATTTGGATTGATTTTTATATTCAACAGTCCAAGCACTAGAGGGTGCAATTGCCTTGGAAACTCTGGGCGTGCCGGTCAAACCGTAGGGAGATGCCTCATTTCAGTGAGAATGACAGGTGCAGTCCTTGCTCTGCAGAAACACCGACAATCCTTGGAGCACATTAGTGGGCCGGAGACCTGCTGTCACGCGTCGCCACCTCTGACTCCTGACCTTTGCACCCGGGGAATAGGCGTTGATTTAAATGAATGGAAAAAGGGGGCCGGCCCTGTTCAGGATGTGCGACCTTCACCGTCCGATTTTCACCTCTGTCCTTTACACCAAGTACAACAATAGGAGAATCTGCCCCCTACAGACACAAACACTGCCCCACATGTTTTCAGTTTATTATAATTGCTAATAGATCACCAAGGTGACAGGTGTTAATGGTACAAGGTTTGGGCTTGCTCTGAATATTCCATTGAGTTCAGCATCACTGGTCTCTCCCCCCCCCCCCCCCCCCCCCGCCCCATCAGGAGTTTACAGCCGAATGTCCAGTCACAGGAGCGTATGATGCAGGCGTGGTAACCATGGGAACCGGATCCATCATCTCGAATGTCCCTCCCCATCCCCCCCATGAGTCTCTCCGATCTTCCGGAAGGGAGACTGATGAACACCAGTGAAACGACACCACTTGTCAACCAACTCGCTGGATTATTTTTTTATGCACTTAATCTATGAACAAACAGAATAAAGTTTACAGAGAATTTCAGTCTCGTAACATAGAAAATAACAAATTAGGCCTTGTTAGTGGGCACTGACTAACCAAGCTACGAAACTATTTGGAGCTAACCTTAAGGAGAGTTTTTTTTCCCCCACCCTTTTTCTCCCAACTAGAACAAGAAGCTGAAAACATAGGCCAGAATTTTCCCCTAAAAAAACGGGTGGGTTTGGAGCACGGGGGCAGTTAAAGTGTTAAAAATGGGATTCCCGACCTGATCCCGCCTCCAAACCGCCCACTTTCGGTTTTAACGGAGGCTGGACTGGGGGGGAGGGGGGTGCGGGCGACCAACCCACTCCCGGGGGTGTACGTCAATTTTAATATTGCAATGAGGCTGGAAGCCTACTTTTTTTTACCTTTTTGAGTTTAACTGCATGTGGACGGGTTTCACACAATTCGTGAAACCCGGCAGTCAAACCGAGGCGGGGGCTGGTGTATCCAGGAGGTACGTGGCTTTATACCTACTTCCTGGATCCAGGGTTCCTACCTAACCCACCCCTGCGATCAGAGACCCCACCATGAGGCCTCCACCCCTACCTCCCCGATGATGCTGAGGCCGGTCACAATTCTCTGCTGGCCTCTACCCGCCCCCCCGCCCCGCCGATCCTCTGGCCTTTCGGGTTTCCCGGCCGCCGCAGAGGCCTCCAGCCCTCCAACCCACCTAACTGGACAAAATTCCGGCCTTAATCTCTGAGGGACCATCCTCCAGCTCTCCGTGCCTGCGACTGGCCAGTGGAGCTGCCAGTCAAACCAGCTTACCTCCCTCTTAGGTGTGGGCTTCTGGCAAATCTCTCCTTCACCCCGCCCGCCACCCCCACCCCAGCTGTGGTCTCTGAGGTGAGGTGAGGTCATTCTGATGTTACACCCAATTCTGTCTCCGGAGTGTGTTAATGAACCCGTTTACGACCCCTTCTGGGAATCAATGTGCACCTACCCAATACAGATACAGTCAGATCCACGAGTACCATCGTCAAGTACACTATTGGAATCTTCAATCAATAATCCTGCTGCCTCGACAGATCTGCGGCCTCCCTCCAATAGGGCCAGGCGGAATGTGATGTATCATCGTGATTTGCTGCAGTATACGTGGCACCCATGCTGATGTAGTAGATGGCAGGTAAAGTGGAGATCAGAGGGCCAATCCCTCAATGTTCTGATACTGAGTAGCAATGTGGTGAGAGTGGCTTCCGAGGTTTCAGAAATGACCTGCAAACTGCTGACACCCAAATCTGTGGACAAAATGGAGTCAGCAAGAGCCTTTCCATGAGGCAAGTAATGAGCTGCAGTGTTTATGTGCTTTTCCCAGCTCTCAATGAATGGACTCGCACAATGGCCACTGAGCTTCCGCCTCCCCTTCACAGGCGAGGTTCCCGAGCTGCGCGAATCCCGCGCTCCTGCAGTAAAAGTCAAAAGCTGGCGTTAAAAACCCTCTTAAGTTTCTCTCAGCAAGCATGTAATGACTTGAATGGGGTCGCCTGCCTCTGCCGATCGGGGCCGTGTCGCGCAGTCAAAGTCGCCCGAGTTAAATGCGTGAGGCGACGGGATGATGGCGGGTTCCTGACGCGCTCACAATTTCCGGGATTTTTTACTGCCGAACCGACCCCCAAAGGTAATAAGTGAGAATAATAAGGGAAGCGAAACAGGGCGTTTGAAAAAAAAAAATGAGGGACGAGAAAAGAAAAACTAAGAATAAATAGAAAGATCAAAATGGGAAAGAGACAAACGAATGAGATGAGAAGAAAAGAAGTTGAGGAGATGACAGGAAAATTTAAGGAGAAAATGAGAGTGATGATAAGAAATATTGAAATTTGAAAAATGAGACAGAAGAGGAAAAGATAAGTAAGAAGAAAGAAAGATCTTGAATTTCTATAGCACCTTCCACATCTTCAGGACATCTCAAAGCGCTTTACAGCAATCGCAGTACTTTTGAAGTGTAGGAATGTGATGTAGCAGCCAATTGATGTGGCGAGGAAAGGCAAGACGAGGAAGTGAAAGAGCAGGAAAGGAAAATATAAGTAGGAAATGAGGGAGATAAGTTGAGGGGATCGGCTGATATAAAAGGACAAAAAAGGGAAAATCAAAAAAATGGTCAGTAGAATTAGGATGAGCTAAATGGAAAATAATAATGATGAGATGAGGAAAAGTAAGCAGGAAAAAGCTGAGCAGGAGAAAGAAAGGAAATATCAAAATGAAAGCGATGAAACATGGAAGATTTGGAGAGAAGAAAGGCTGAATAAAAATGGGCACAATGAGGGAAGGAAAAACTAAGTAGGAAAGGAGTAGGATGAGAAGGAGAGAAGCAGGAAAATAGAAAAATTGTTCTGTAGAGGTAAAGCTCAATAGAAAATAAAAATGACGAGAGAGAAAAATATAGAAAAATGCAAAATTTCACAGTGACTAAAACAGTAATGAATAATTTTGTTAGATCAGAATTTGGGACTTTTTCACAGGGGCCCAATTCGAGTCCACCGGGACTAATTAAAGTCCTAAGAGGTCACCCCTGCTCCGGGTTTTACACAGGGGCCCAATTCGAGTCCACCGGGACTAATTAAAGTCCTAAGAGGTCACCCCTGCTCCCGGCATCCCAATTACTCACCAATGGGCCTTACTGTTACATCGAATTTTGGAGCAAAACCAGACGGAGACGGAACTGAAGACAAAGTAAAAGTTTATTAGAAACTAGCCAGAAGGCTTTGTGCACAAAGGGAGAGAGGTTGATCTCCTCAGACTCGAACCCAACTCTCAAAGGAAAAACTACATACAAGCATTGATATACCTTTCGATAGGCAACACCCACAGGCTACAAAAGTGGGCGTACACATACAAACAGCGTCGCTACCATTGCTCCCTTATTGGTTAATGATCAGTCACTCAATGTTGGGAACCGCCCTGAAATGTTCTGTGACATTAAACATAACACATAGTTGTTATACATGGGGCCTTCATCTAGTCTCTGGGAGCGAGGTCTACCAGACTCCATCTTGTCTCTTAAACAAGGTCGTACCATGCTTATCTTTCCTTTCCCATATTGTTGTATCTAACCAATACTTCGTTACTTCTCGAGAGAAGCTTATTATGATAAACAAGGTCCGCTCCAAAGGGAGATAAGGTGTTTGAGACCAAGAGAGAAATGGTCGACTCCCTGTACAGTTCAGTTTCCCTTATCTCTTCCAAAGGCCAACTACGTATAAACACTGCTTCTGTAGCACTGATAATGACCTTCTAAAATGCCTAGAAAGTAAGCTATGACTCCGACAATCTGGCTGCAGGGAGCAACACTTCTTTCAGTATTATTTAAAAGGGTTAATATAATTAACCAAATAGTCCATCATGCTTTGCAACTATCTAAAAGCTATATGTACGTATTGATATCTCTCTATAAGTGAATTAACTATCCTTTAAACATGATTTCTAATATTACTGCCCTACAGCCTTGGTTAATATATATTTAAAGACTAGGGGATATAGCTTTTGTTTCACAGGCCTAATTTGCGATCCCACACTTTGCGTCTGTTTTCACAAAGGAGAGGGGTGAAGCAGACATTGCTATCGGTGGGGAGGAGTGTGAAATATTAGATGAAATAAACATAGTGAGAGAGGAAGTATTAAGGGGTTTAGCAGCTTTAAAAGTGAATAAATCCCCAGGCCCGGATGAAATGTATCCCAGGCTGTTAAGCGAAGCAAAAGAGGAAATAGCAGAGGCCCTGACCATCATTTTTCAATCCTCTCTGGCTTCAGGTGTGGTGCCGGAGTACTGGAGGACTGCCAATGTGGTACCCTTGTTGAAAAAGGGAGAAAAGGATAGACTGAGTAATTACAGGCCAGTCAGCCTAACCTCGGTGGTGGGAAAATTATTGGAAAGAATTCTGAAGGACAGGATAAATCTTCATTTAGAAAGACACGGATTAATCAAGGATAGTCAGCACGGATTTGTGAAGGGAAGTTCGTGTCTGACAAACTTGATTTAATTTTTTGAGGAGGTAACAAGGAGGGTAGATGAAGGTAGTGCGATTGATGTATTGTATATGGACTTTAGCAAGGCTTTTTATAAGGTTCCACATGGCAGACTGGTCACGAAGTTAAAAGCCCATGGGATCCAGGGCAAAGTGTCAAGTTGGATTCAAAACTGGCTCGGACACAGGAAGCAGAGGGTAATGGTTGATGGGTGTTTTTGTGACTGGAAGGCTGTTTCCAGTGGGGTTCCGCAGGGTTCAGTACTAGGTTCCTTGCTTTTTGTGGTATATATCAACGATCTTGAGTTGAATATAGGGGGTATGATTAAGAAGTTTGCAGATGATACTAAAATCGGCTGTGTGGTTGATACTGAAGAAGGAAGCTGTAGACTGCAGGAAGATATCAATAAATTAGTCAGGTGGGTAGAACAGTGGCAAATGGAATTCAATCTGGAGAAGTGTGAGGTAATGCATTTGGGGAGGGCTAACAAGGAAAGGGAATACACATTAAATGGTAGGACACTGAGTAGTGTAGAGGAACAAAGAGACCTTGGAGTGCATGCCCACAGATCCCTGAAGGTAGCAGGCCAGGTAGATAAGGTGGTTAAGAAGGCATACGGAATGCTTGCCTTTATTAGCCATGGCATAGAATACAAGAGCAGGGGGGTTATGCTTCAACTGTATAAAACACTAGTTAGGCCTCAGCTAGAGTACTGCATGCAGTTCTGGTCACCACATTACAGGAAAGATGTGATTGCACGAGAGAGGGTACAGAGGAGATTTACAAGGATGTTGCCAGGAGTAGAGAATCTTAGCTATGAGGAAAGACTGGATAGGCTGGGTCTGTTTTCCTTGGAACAGAGGAGGCTGAGGGGAGACCTCATTGAGGTGTATAAAAGTATGAGGGGCATAGATAAAGTGGATAGAAAGGACCTATTTCCCTGAGCAGAGGGGTCAAAAACCAGGGGGCACAGATTTAAAGTAATTGGGGGAAGGTTGAGAGGGGATTTGAGGGGAAATTTCTTCACCAGAGGGTTGTGGGGGTCTGGAACTCACTGCCTGAAAGGGTGGTAGAGGCAGGAACCCTTACCACATTTAAAAAGTACTTGGATGTGCACTTGGGATGCTCTAACCTGCAGGGCTATGGACCAAGAGCTGAGAAGTGGGATTAGGCTGGATAGCTCTTTGTTGGCTGGCGCGGACACGATGGGCCGAAATGGCCTCCTTCCGTGCTGTAACTTTCTATGATTCTATGATTCTACTTTCATTTATTAGCTGAGGCATTGAATATAAGAGCAGAGAGGTTATGCTTGAACTGTATAAGACACTAGTTATGCCACAGCTAGAGTACTGTGTACAGTTCTGGTCACCACATTACGGGAAAGATGTGATTGCACTAGAGAGAGTACAGAGGAGATTTACAAGGATGTTGCCAGGACTGGAGAATTTTAGGTATGAGCAAAGATTGGATAGGCTGGGGTTATTTTCTTTGGAACAGTAGAGACTGAATGGAGACTTAATTGAGGTGTATAAAATTATGAGGGGCCAAGATAGAGTGGATAGGAAGGACCTATTTCCCTTAGCAGAGAGGTCAATAACCAGGGGGCATAGATTTAAAGTAATTGGCAGAAGAATTAGAGGGGAGTTGTGGAGAAATTTTTTCACCCAGAGGGCTGTGCAGGTCTGGAACTCACTGCCTGATAGGGTGGTAGAGGCAGAAACCCTCATCACATTTAAAAAGTACTTGTATATACACTTGAAGTGCCGTAACCTGCAAGGCTACAGACAAAGAGCTGGAAAGTAGAATTAGGCTGGATAGCTCTTTTTCGACCGGCGCCAACATGAGAGACATAAAAACAGATTGTAAAAGCTTCTATAGGTATGTAAGAAGGAAAAGATTAGCAAAAGTAAACGTGGGTCCCTTACAGGCTGAGACAGGAGAACTTATAATCGGGAATAAGGAAATGGCAGAGAAATGAAACAAATACTTTGGGCTGGATTTTCATTGACCCATGGAGGCGGGTTTGGAGGCGTGTGGGGAGTTAAAATTGCGAAAACTGGCGGGCGGGCACAAGTCTGCCTCCATGCAATTTTCATTAAATCGTGTCTGCTGGTCCCGACTAAGAGGTGGGATAGGCTGTTAAGGCCCTTAACAAGCACTAAATTGCCTCTATAATGCCATTTTGAAAGGCCTTTGTGATTTTAACCCTTTTTCTACGTGAAGCATGGCCGGCTGGCTGGCTGGCTGGCTATGGGGATGCATATATGGATGGCTATGTGGATGGATGTATATATGGATGGATGGAGAGGAGACATATCTAGGAGTGGTGGTGTAAAAATATCTGGGAGCAGACTTAGGGCTGCTGCTGCTCATTTTGCAGGTCCCCTCACAGCAAAGGCCAGGCAGTCTCTGAAGACCTTCAATGCAGCAGCAATGATGACATCATCAGAGGTGACTTTCAGACTGAAAACACTAATTGGTTCATGGGTTCCCACATGCTAGAACTCAATTGCCCAATTAGGTGAAAATTGCATCAATCTCCCACATCCAATTGCAGTCGGGTGGATAACACGAAAAGTGGATGACGCGACCCCAACCCGTCCCAGTATCAAAATCCAGCCCTTTGTGTCTGTCTTCACGGAAGAAGACGCAAAAGAACCTCCCGGAAATAGTGGAGAACCAAGGGTCTAGTGAGAATAAGGAACTGAAAGAAATTAATATTGGTAAATAAATAGTACTGGAGAAATTAATGGGATGGAAAACCGATAAATCCCCTGGACCTGATGGCCTACATCCTAGGGTTTTAAAAGAGGTGGCTATAGAGATAGTGGATGCATTGGTTGTCATCTTCCAAAATTCCATAGATTCTAGAACGCTTCCTGCGGATTGGAAGGTAGCAAATGTAACCCCACTATTTAAGAAAGGAGGTAGAGAGAAAACAGGGAACTACAGACCAGTTAGCCTGAGATCAGTAGTGGGGAAAATGCTGAAGTCTATTATTGAGGACGTGGTAACAGGGCACTTAGAAAATAATAATAGGATTGGGCAGAGACAACACGGATTTATGAAAGGGAATTCATGTTTGACATCTGTTAGAGTTTTTTGAGGTTGTAACTAGCAGGATAAGGGGGAACCAATGGATTATGTGGTGTATTTGGATTTTCAGAATGCATTTAATAAGGTACCACACAAGAGGTTATTAAACAAAATTAGGACTCATGGGATTGGGGTAATATACTAGCGTGGATTGAGGATTGGTTAACGGATAGTAAACAGAGAGTAGGAATAAATGGGTCATTTTCGGGTTGGCAGGCTGTAACTAGTGGGGTACCGCAAGGGTCAATGCTTTCTATGATTCTATGATTCTAAAAAGTCTAATGCAATGATGGCCTTTATATCTAGAGGAGTAGAATACAAGAGGGTAGAAGTTATGCTACAGCTATACAAAGCCCTGGTGAGACCATACCTTGAGTACTGTGAGCAGTTCTGGGCATCACAACTTAGGAAGGATATATTGACCTTGGAGAGAGCACAGCGTAGATTAACCAGAATGATACCTGGACTCCAGGGGTTAAATTACGAGGAGAGATTACACAAACTAAGGTTGTATTCCCTAGAATTTAGAAGGTTAAGGGGTGATTTGATCGAAGTTTTGAAGATATTAAGTGGAACAGATAGGGTAGATAGAGAGAAACTATTTCCGCTGGTTGGGGAGTCTAGGTGTTGGGGGCATAGTCTAAAGGTTTTGAACTCTCTTCCACAAATGGCAATTGATGCTAGATCAATTGTTAATATTAAATCTGAGATTGATAGATTTTTATTAACCAAAGGTATTAAGGGATATTGGGCAAAGGCAGGTATATGGAGTTAGGTTGCAGATCAGCCATGATTTCATTGAATGGCAGAACAGGCTCGAGGGGCTAACTGGCCTACTCCTGTTCCTATGTTCCTATGTTCATATGTTACCAATGCACAGGTTCATTCCACAATGTTGCCAATTCCCAGGACCAACCTCCAGAACCTGCCCTGGCAATGTTTGATGGGGCAGTGTAGAGGGAGCTTCACTCTGTATCTAACCCATGCTGAACCTGCCCTGGGAGTGTTTGATGGGACAGTGTAGAGGGAGCTTTACTCTGTATCTAACCCATGCTGAACCTGCCCTGGGAGTGTTTGATGGGACAGTGTAGAGGGAGCTTCACTCTGTATCTAACCCGTGCTGAACCTACCCTGGGAGTGTTTGATGGGACAGTGTAGAGGGAGCTTTATTCTGTATCTAACCCATGTTGTACCTGCCCTGGGAATGTTTGATGGGACAGTGTAGAGGGAGCTTCACTCTGAATCTAACCCGTGCTGAACCTGCCCTGGGAGTGTTTGATGGGACAATGTAGAGGGAGCTTCATTCTGAATCTAACCTGTGCTGAACCTGCCCTGGGAGTGTTTAATGGGACAGTGTAGAGGGAGCTTTACTCTATATCTTAGCCGTGCTGTACCTGCCCTGGGAGTGTTTGATGGGACAGTGTAGAGGGAGCTTTACTCTATATCTTAGCCGTGCTGTACCTGCCCTGGGAGTGTTTGATGGGACAGTGTAGAGGGAGCTTTACTCTGTTTCTAACCCATGCTGTGCCTGCCCTGGGAGTGTTTGATGGGACAGTGTAGAGGGAGCTTTACTCTGTATCTAACCCATGCTGTGCCTGCCCTGGGAGTGTTTGATGGGATAGTACAGAGGGAGCTTTATGCCATTATTGCCCATGATGCATCCTACAATTGTTCCAGCACTTGATACCGCTGACAATCCCTCCACTTATTGCCTCTGGCGGTCTTCTTATTACGGGGAATAGACTTGTTTCAGAGCAAAAAGAGGTTATAATATCCTTGCCTCATCCCAAACACCATTTTTGCAAACTGCCCTTCTCTGCCAAAGTAAGAGGGAGACGCACTGATATAAAGAGAGGGGAGACTTTCTGGTGTATAAAACAAGAGGTAGATATGGGGTCCTTTGAATAGTGGGACCTCACATTTGGAGGGTGGGAGGGGTAATTTATAAATAGTAATCGTTGGAGTCTGTGCTCACTGCCTGGAGTCTCAGTGCATGAGACTGCACACCAGGAGCAGAGCCTGGTCATGTGACCCTGTAATACCTAGAGTGGGAGGGGCTTGGGCTGCTTTGTGACATGTTTCCTGGCTCCTTTGTGATGTCACCTGGAGACGGGTTTATGCCCCTGGTTACACAGCATCAGTGGGAGTCACTGTGGGAGGAGTTGGACTTGGCCTCTGACACTGCCAGTGAGTTTAGTCCCTATAAATAGGGGAAAGGAAAGAACAATTTAATATTAAGGTAAGTAATTCAACCAAATGTCATTAATTACAAATATATTCACATTAAATATAATCATAGTCACAAAAATAGTCGAATTACAGATTCTAGAATTAATATTAATATTTATATTATAATTTTCATGGAGTGAACAGTATCTCAGGAAGGTGGAGAGAGAGGAGTCGAATCATCATCACACTGAGTGGGACTGGAGAAATGTCGCTGGATTCACAGAGCAGATCTGGTGGGACCAAGACCCTCAATGTCAAAGACGGGATGAAACAAGAAGTCTCAACAATGATTGTAAAGGTGAGGAACTTTACTGAGGATCCCATCAGTCCAGGATTTTGCCAAGGCGAGAGTCTAATCATCTACTAGAACTTCTTCGACAGATGCCATAAGGGTCCGCCTTTGATGCGGCAAGTTCAACAGAGCTCAACTTGGATGTAAAGCTAGCCCATACCTGGGACTGCTTGACACTGCCATGTAGAGGGATTTTTATTCTCTATTAATCCCATGCTGTACCTGAGCTGGTGTGCTTCATTGGATAGTGTCAGAGGAGCTGTACGTTGAATTTAACACATGCTGTGTATCTCAGTTGGCTGTGTTTGATGAACCAATTTAGAGAGAGCTTTACACTGCATCTAGCTCATGCTGAACCTGGCCTGGGATTGTTAGATTGTTATATGTAGTGGGAGGATATACTCTGTATCCAACCCATGCTGTACCGGGCCTGGGAGTGTTTGATAGGACAGTGTACAGGGAGCTTTACTGTGTATCTAACCTGTGTTCTCCCTGGCCTTGGGAGTGTTTGATGGGACAGTGTACAGGGAGCTTTACTGTGTATCTAACCTGTGTTCTCCCTGGCCTGGGAGTGTTTGGTGGGACAGTGTAGAGGGAGCTTTACTGTGTATCTAACCCGTGTTCTCCCTGGCCTGGGAGTGTTTGGTGGGACAGTGTAGAAAGAGATTTACTCTGTATCTAACCCATGCTGTACCTTTCCTGGGAGTTTTTGATGAGACAGTGTAGAGGGAGCTTTACTCTGCATTAACTGAGATTGACTGATACCTTCATTGACTATTTCATTCATATACCCAGCAATGGCCTCAACTTAGATACATTCCGAATACTCACAGAGATCAGCACGAGAGCACAAAACATCCCAAACACAGGAGCTGACCCTGGGATGGTGCGACACTAACTCTGCAGGTACATTAGCAACCTCTAGAGATGAACCCCTGTCTGCGCCCATCCTACTTTATCATTTTCTTGTGGTTGCAGTTGGAATATTGCAGGTGTGTGATGTCAAGCCTAAGGAATTTCCCACCTTTGACCTCTTCAATTATTTTATTTCAGCTCAGCTTTGAAGACCAGGACTGTCCTTCAGATGTCACACATTTCCTGACAGCGCAGTTCCAGCACTGGACATGTGACAAGAGAGTGACACCAAAGAGGTAGGACATGTGCAGCCACACTCATCAACATCCATCTTGCCCACACCTGTTGCTGTGCTGTGACAGATCGAGAAATGCTGGAGTTCCCCTGTGGAGGGAGGCAACGGCAGCTCTGCTGCAAAAGACAGTCAGTCACTC
The DNA here is from genome assembly GCA_030390025.1 of Squalus acanthias. Classification (NCBI taxonomy): domain Eukaryota; kingdom Metazoa; phylum Chordata; class Chondrichthyes; order Squaliformes; family Squalidae; genus Squalus; species Squalus acanthias. The sequence goes on from CM059433.1 coordinate 130,340,977, forward strand.
GACACAAGAGATGGTGAAGGAAAGAATCAGAAAATGTAAAGCTTTGAGGAACTGGATTCTGAACAAAATGAGGTTCCTCAGATCATGGCGTATTCACCCCAGATACATGTGTCATAAATGTTTGTTGTCCACAATTAATCCTGAGTGCCTGCCGCTCAAGAGGAGTAACAGTCAATTCCAGATTATCACATATTGAGGCCTGTTACAAAGGTATTGGAAACCAAACAGGACAAAGACAAATAGCACTGAAGTATTGATCAATGGGAAGATCTGAATTATAGACAGATTCAATTTGATCCTGCAGGAAGGAGAAAAAGGAAGGAAGGAAGGTTCTAATCTGTAATAACCGGGACATTGAAGCACGAATGTGCTGTGCCATGGACTGAATAGGATCAACATTTCCCACTTTCAGACACTTTCCCACTGCTGATTATTGTGGGTTGGCCCCATTAGCTGGGCTTACAGTGAATCTCACCATTTATTTCTAACATCCAATGTGTTTAAATTCAGTTTATTGTTATGTTTCCTCTCCAGAGGCTGATGGTACAGAGCTGACCAATGTACAGACACTGACCAACGCTGAATCAGAGAGGAAATTTATAGAGATTATTTTCTCCTCTTTTACCTCACCCATAACTCTTTGGAGACACAAGTGGTAACTTCTGGCTCCCTTAGTCATCATCCCTATTAATGCTGGGCCAGATTGGGGACACAAGGCCCTGTCCCTCTGAAGTACTTAGATGACATCTCCATAGCCATGGAGAGCTTCATCTGACTGATGTAGAATCCAGTCTCTGGCACTTCATGAGTGGGAGGAGGATCCGCTCTGATGGCACCAACACTGTCCTTGGGTCTTTTTCTCCAATCAGCAGCAGAACATCCCTTTACCATCTCCTGCATCAAAAACTCGGGTTGACCTTACAGGTCTTCCTTTTATTCCTTTCCTTTGTTGGCAGACTTTCCTGCAGTCTATTTTTTGTAATTGTGAACCCAGGTGTAGGGCCCAGACCCAGTAGCAGCAGAGCATGATTGAGGCCGAAGGCAAATTTGTTGGAACAAATCTCTGGGACCTAGGAATAGAATGACTGTGGAGTCTAAAAAAGTAAATAGAAAAAGAGGACACGAGAACAGGAAAAGGTTAAAGCAAAATTAAGTTACAATTAAGAAAAACAAGAAACACAACGTATAAAACACAAGTTTTTAAATTTAATTTATTCATTGTCGGGATGTGGGCATCACTCGCAAGGCCAGCATTTATTGCCTATCCATAGTTGCCCTTGAGAAGGTGGTGGTGAGCCGCCTTCTTGAACCGCTGCCATCTGTGTCGTGAAGGGACTCCCAACATGCTGTTAGGTAGGATTCAGTGAGACTTGGATTGGAACTTGGTGGTGGTGGTGATCCCATGCGCCTGGTGCCCTTGTCCTTTTAGGAGGTTGAGGTCGCAAGTTTGGGAGGTGATGTCAAGGACGCCTTGGCGAGTTGCTGCAGTGCATCTTGTAGATTGAACATACTACAGCCACGGTGCACCGGGTGGAGGGAGTGAATGTTTAAGGTGGTGGATGGGGTGCCAATCAAGCGGGCTACTTTGTCCTGGATGGTGTCGAGGTTCTTGAGTGGGGGCTGCGATGTTTGCCCTCCAACAACCACATACATCTTCCTTTGTGCTACAAATGACACCAGCCAGTGGAGAGTTTTCCCCCTGAGCCCTATTGACTTCAGTTTTACTAGGGCTCCTTGGTGCCACACTCAGTCAAATGCTGCCTTGATGTCAAGGACAGTCACTCCCATCTCACCTCTGGGATTCAGCTCTTTTGTCCATGTTTGGACCAAGGCTGTAAGAGATGGTCAGGAGCCACGTGGTCCTGGCAGAAACCAAACTGAGCATCGGTAAGCAGATTATTTGTGTGTAAGTGCCGCTTGATAGCATTGTTGATGACAACTTCAATCACTTTGCTGATGATTGAGAGTAGACTGATGGGGCGGTAATTGGCTCTTCGATTAGTTTGGGATTTTGCAGACAGGACATACCTGACCAATTTTCCATTTTGTCGGGTAGATGCCAATACAGGAACAGCTTGGCTAGAAGTGTGGCTAGTTCTGGAGCACAAGTCTTCAGCTCTACTGCTGGGATGTTGTCGGGGCCCATAGCCTTTGCTGTATACAATGCGCTCTACCGTTCTTGATATCACGTGGAGTGAAGTGAATTGGCTGAAGACTGGCATCTGTGATGGTGGCAACCTCAGGAGGAGGACGGGATGTATCATCCACTCGGTACTTCTGGCTGAAGATGCTTGTGAAGGCTTCAGCCTTGTCTTTTGCACTCACGTGCTGTGCTCCGCCATCGTTGAGGATGGGGATGTTCATGGAGTCTCCTCCTCCTGTTAGTTGTTTAATTGTCCATCACCATTCATGACTGGATGTGGCAGGACTGCAGAGCTTTGATCTGATCCATTGGGTGTGGGATCGCTTAGCTCTGTCTATAGCATGCTGCCTCCACTGCTTAACATGCATATAGTCCTGTGTTGTAGCTTCACCAAGTTGGTATCTGATTTTCAGGTACACCTGGTGCAGCTCCTGGCAGGCTCTTCAAAACTCCTCATTGAACCAGGGTTGGATTGATGGTAATGGAAGATTGAGGAATATGCCAGCCCATGAGTTTACAGATTGTGCTGGAAAACAATTCTGTTGCTGCTGATGGCCCACAGCTGCCTCATGGATGCCCAGTTTTGAGCTGCTAGATGTGTCCTTTATCTATCCCATTCAGCACGGTTGTAGTGGCACACAACACGCTGAATGGGTGTACTCAGTGGCTCGATAGTACCACCATTGACCGAGCTGGCCGAGTCCTGATGGACATAGCTGCCAGACTGGGCTCAAGGCAGGTGGTGAGAGAACAAACATGAGCCACTACCGAACCACTCTTGGTGATGGACATTGAAGTCCCCCACCCAGAATACATTCTGAGCCCTAGCAGCCACAGTGCATTGGTGGTGGAGGGAGTAAATGTTTATGAAGGTGGATGGGGTGCTGATCAAGTGGACTGCTTTCTTCTGGATTGTGTTGAGCTTCTTGAATGTTGTTGGAGCTGCAACCATCCAGGGAAGTGGAGAAAATTCCATCACACTCCTGACTTGAGCCTTGTAGATGGTGGAAAGGCTTTGGGGAGTCAGGAGGTGAGTCATCTTGCCGCAGAATACCCAACGTCTGACTAGCTCTTTTTAAAAATTTGTTTATGGGATGTGGGCGTCGCTGGCAAGGCCAGCATTTATTGCCCATCCCTAATTCCCCTTGAGAAGATGGTGAGCCGCCTTCATGAACCGCTGCAGTCCGTGTGGTGAGGGTACTCCCACAATGCTGTTAGGTATGGAGGTCCAGGATTTTGACCCAGCGACGATGAAGGGTCGGCGATATACTTCTAAGTCAGGATGGTGTGTGACTTGGAGGGGAACTTGGAGATGGTACTGTTCCCATGCGCTTGCTGCCCTTGTCCTTCTAGGTGGAAGAGGTCGCGGGTTTGGGAGGTGCTGCCGAAGAAGCCTTGGCGAGTTGCTGCAGTCCATCTTTTAGATGGTACACACTGCAGCCACGGTACACCGGTGGTGGAGGGAGTGAATGTTTAAGGTGGTGGATGGGGTGCCAATCAAGTGGGCTGCTTTGTCCTGGATGGCGTCGAGCTTCTTGAGTGTTGTTGGAGCTGCACTCATCCAGGCAAGTGGAGAGTATTCCATCACACTCCTTACTTGTGCCTTATAGATGGTGGAAAGGCTTTGGGGAGTCAGGAGGTGAGACACTGGCCGCAGAATACCCAGCCTCTGACCTGCTCTTGTAGCCATAGTATTTATGTGGCTGGTCCAGTTAAGTTTCTGGTCAATGGTGACCCTCAGGATGTTGATGGTGGGGGACTTGGCGATGGTAATGCCGTTGAATGTCAAGGGGCAGTGGTTAGACTCTCGCTTGTTGGAGATAGTCATTGCCTGTCACTTCTGTGGCGCGAATGTTACCTGCCATTTATCAGCCCAAGCCTGAACGTCGTCCATGTCTTGTTGCATGCGGGCATGGACTGCTTCATTATCTGAGGGGTTGTGAATGGCACTGAACACTGGCAGTCATCAGAGAACATCCCCATTTCTGACCTTATGTTTGAGGGAAGTTCATTGATGAAGCAGCTGAAGATGGTTATTCCTAGGACACTGCCCTGAGAAACTCCTGCAGCGATGTCCTGGGGCTGTGATGATTGACCTTCAACCAGCGCAACCATCTGCCTTTGAGCTAGGTATGACTCCAGCCAGTGGAGAGTTTACCCCCCGATTCCCATTGACTTCAGTTTTACTAGGGCTCCTTGATGACACACTTGGTCAAATGCTGCCTTGATGTTAAGGGCAGTCACTCTCACCTCACCTCTGGAATTCAGCTCCTTTGTCCATGATTGGACCAAGGCTGTAATGAGGTCGGGAGCCGAGTGGTCTTGGCGGAACTCAAACTGGGCATCAGTGAGCAGGTTATTGGTGAGTAAGTGCTGCTTGATAGCACTGTCGATGACACCTTCCATCACTTTGCTGATGATTGAGAGTAGAGTGATGAGGTGGTAATTGGCCTTGTAGCCACAGTATTTAGTTGGCAGATCTAGTTAAGTTTCTGGTCAATGATAACCCCCAGGATGTTGATGGTGGGGGATTCAATGATGGTAATGCCATTGAATATCATGGGGAGGTGGTTAGACTCTCTCTTGTTGGAGATGGTCATTGTCTGGCACTTGTGTGGCACAAATATTACTTGCCACTTATAATCCCCAACCTGAAAGTTGTCCAGATCTTGCTGCATGCGGACACAGACTGCCTCATTATCTGAAGAATAGTGAATGTAACTTAACACTGTCAATCAGCAGCGAACATCCCCACTTCTGAAGGTCATTAATAAAGCAGTTGACGATGTTGGGCCTAGGACACTGTCCTAAGTAACTGCTGCAGCGACGACCTGGGGCTGAGATGTATGGCCTCCAACAACCACAACCATCTTCCTTGTGCTAGATATGAGACCATCCAGTGGAGAGTTTCCCATCTGATCCTCATTGACTTCAGTTTTACTAGGGTCCCTTGGTGAAACACTCGGTCAAATGCTGCCTTGATGTCGAGGACAGTCACTCTCACCTCACCTCTGGAATTCAGCTCTTTTGTCCATATTTGCACCAAGGCTGTAATGAGGTCAGGAGCCGAGTGGTCCTGGCAGAAACCAAACTGAGCATCGGTGAGCACGTTATTTATGCGTAGGTGCTGCTTGATAGCACTGTCGACAACAGCTTCCGTCACTTTGCTGATGATTGAAAGATGGCTGATGGAGTGGTAATTGGCTGTTGGATTAGTCCAGGTTTTTGCGAACATGACATACCTGGCCAATTATCCACTTTGTCGGGTAGATGCTGATACTGGAACAGCTTGGCTGGAGGTGCAGCTAGTTCTGGAGCTCAGGTCTTCAGCTCTACAGCCGGAATGTTGTCGAGGCCCATAGCCTTTGCTGTATCCAGGGCACTCTACCGTTTCTTGATATCATGTGCAGTGAAGCGAATTGACTGAAGACTGGCATCTCTGATGGTGGGGACCTCAGGAGCAGGCCGGGTTGGTTAATGCACTCGGCACTTCTGGGTGAAGATGGGTGCAAAGGCTTCAGCCTTGTCTTTTGCACTCATGTGCTGTGCTCTGCCATCGTTGAGGATGGGGATGTCCATGGAGCCTCCTCCTCCCATTAGTTGTTTAATTGTCCATCACCATTCATGACTGGATGTGGCAGGACTGCAGAGCTTTGGTCTGATCCATTGGGTGTAGGACCGCTTAGCTCTGCATATAGCATGCTGCCTCCACTCTTTAACATGCATATAGTTCTGTGTTGTGGCTTCACCAAGTTGGTATCTGATTTTCAGGTACGCCTGGTGCAGCTCCTGGCAGGCTCTTCAATACTCCTCATTGAACCAGGGTTGGTTTGATGGCAACGGTAGAGTGAGGGATATGCCAGGCCATGAGATTATAGATTATGGTGGAACAAGATTCTGTTGCTGCTGATGGCCCACAGCGCCTTATGGATGCCCAGTTTTGAGCTGCTAGCTGCGTTCTTAATCTATCCCATTTAGCACGGTGATAGTGCCACCAAATACGGTGAAGGGAGGTCCTCAGTGGCTAAGTAGTACCATCATTGACCGAGCTGGCCGAGTCCTGAAGGACATAACTGCCAGACTGGGCTCAAGGCAGGTGGAGGGAGAACAAACACGAGCCACTTCCGAGCCACACTTGGTTATGGACATTGAAGTCCTTCACCCAAAGTACATTCTGTGCCCAAGCAGCCACAGTGCGCTGGTGGTGGATGGAGTAAATATTTAAGATGGTGGATGGGGGTTGCTGATCAAGCAGACTGCTTTCTCCTGGATTGTGTCGAGTTACTTTAGTATTGTTGGAGCTACAACCATCCAGGCAAGTGGAGAATATTCCATCACACTCCTGACTTGTGCCTTGTAGGTGGTGGAAAGGCTTTGGGGAGTCAGGAGGTGAGTCACTTACTGCAGAATACCCAGCCTCTGACTAGCTCTTGTAGCCACAGTATTTATTTGGCCAGTCTAGTTAATTTTCTGGTCAATGGTGACCCCCAGGCTGTTAATGTTGGGGGATTCAATGATGGTAATGCCATTGAATGTCATGGGGAGGTGTTTAGACTCTCTCTTGTTGGAGATGGTCATTGTCTGGCACTTGTGTGGTGCATTTGTTACTTGCCACATATCATCCCCAACCTGAATGTTGTGCAGGTCTTGCTGCATGCGGACACAGACTGCCTCATTATCTGAAGAATTGCACATGTAAATTAACATTGTGCAATCAGCAGCGAACATCCCCACTTCTCTGAAGGTCATTAATAAAGCAGTTGAAGATGTTGGGCCTAGGACACTGTCCTGAGTAACTGCTGCAGCGATGACCTGGGGCTGAGATGATTGGCCGCCAATAGCCACAACCGTATTCATTGTCCAAGATATGAGACCATCCAGTGGAGAGTTTTCCCCAATCCCCACTGACTTCAGTTTTACTCGGGCTTCTTGGTGGCACATGCGGTCAAATGCTGCCTTGATGCCGAGGACTGTCACTCTCACCTCACCTCTGGAATTCAGCTCTTTTGTCCATGTTTGGACAAGGCTGTAATGAGTCAGGAGCCGAGTGGTCCTGGTGGAAACCAAACTGAGCATCGGTGAGCAGGTTGTTTGTGAGTAAGTGCCGCTTGATAGCATTGTTGATGACACCTTCCACCACTTTGCTGATGATTGAGAAATGGCTGATGGGGCGGTAATTGGCTGTTGGATTAGTCCGTCTTTGTGCAGACAAGACATACTTGGGCAACTTTCCACTTTGTCGGTTAGGTGCTAGTGTTGTAGCCGTTCTGGAACAGCTTGGCTAGAGGTGCAGATAGTTCTGGAGCTCAGGTCTTCAGCTCTACAGCCGGGATGTAGACGGGGGCCAGAGCCTTTTCTGTATCCAGTGCGCTCTTCCGTTTCTTGATGATGGGGACATCAGGAGGAGGCTGAGATGGATCATCCACTCGGCACTTCTGGCTGAAGATGGTTGCGAAGGCTTCAGCCTTGTCTTTTGCACTCATGTGCTGTGCTCCACCATTGTTGAGGATGGGGATGTTCATATATCCTCCTCCCGTTAGTTGTTTAATTGTCCATCACCATTCACGATTGGATGTGGCAGGACTGTAGAGCTTTGCTCTAATCCATTGGGTGTGGGATCGCTTAGCTCTGTCTATAGCATGCCGCCTCCTCTGTTTAACATGCATATAGTCCTGTATTGTAGCTTCAACATGTTGGTATCTGATTTTCAGTTACACCTGGTGCAGGTCCTGGCATGATCTACAACATTCCTCATTTAATCGGGGTTGGTTTGATGGTAATGGTAGATTGAAGGATATGCCAGCTCATGAGCTAACAGATTGTGGTGGAATAAAATTCTGTTGCTGCTGATGGCCCACAGCGCCTCATGGATGCCCAGTTTTCAGCTGCTAGATGTGGTCTTAATTTATCCCATTTAGCACGGTGGTAGTGCCACACAACATGATGAAGGGGTGTCCTCAGAGTGAAGATGGGACTTTGTCTCCACCAGCACTGTGCGGTGGTCACTGCTACTAATACTGTCATGGACAGATGCTTCTGCGACGAGATCTAGTAGGTTTTTCCCTCGTGTTTGTTCTCTCACCACCTGCCGTGAGCCCAGTCTGGCAGCTAATCCCTCAGGAATCGACCAGCTCAGTCATTGTTGGTACTACCGAGCCAATCTTCATGATGGATTTTAAGACCCCACTCAGATTACATTCTGTGCCCTAGCAGCCACAGTGCGCTGGTGGTGGAGGAAGTGAATGTTTAAGATGGTGGATGGCGTGCTGATCATGCGGACTGCTTTCTCCTGGATTGTGTCGTGCTTCTTGATTGTTGTTGGAGCTGCAATTATCCAGGCATGTGGAGAATATTCCATCACACTCCTGACTTGTGCTTTATAGGTGCTGGAAAGGTATTGGGGAGTCAGGAGATGAGTCAGCAGAATACCCTGCCTCTGACTAGTTTTTGTAGCCACATTATTAAAGCAACTGATGATGGTTGGGTTATAGGACATTGTCATGAGGAACTCCTGCAGCGATGTCCTGGGGCTGAGATGATTGCCCTCCAACAACCGCAACCATCTTCCTTGTGCTAGATATGACACCATCCTATTGAGAGCTTTCCCCCTGATCCCCATTGACTTCAGTTTTGCTCGGGCTCCTTGGTGCCACATTCGGTCAAATGCTGCCTTGATGTCGAGGGCAGTCACTCTCACCTCACCTCTGGAATTCAGCTCTTTTATCTATGTTTGGACCAAGGCTGTAATGAGGTCAAGAGTTGAGTGGTCCCGGTGGAAACCAAACTGAGCATCAGTGAGCCAGGTTATTTATGAGTAGGTGCCACTTGATTGAATTGTCGATGACACCTTCCATCACTTTGCTGATGATTGAGAGATGGCTGATGGGGCGGTAATTGGATGTAGGATTAGTCTGGCTTTTTGCGGACAGGACATGCCTGGGCAACTTTCAACTTTTTCGGGTTAGTGCCAGTGTGTGGCCGTGCTGGAACAGCTTGGCTAGAGTCGCGGCTAGTTCTGGAGCACAGGTCTTCAGCACTACAGCTGGGATGGTGACGGGGCCCATTGCCTTTGCTGTATCCAGTACGCTCTGACATTTCTTGATATCACGTGGAGTGAATCGAATTGGCTGAAGACTGGCATCTGTGATGGTGGGGACCTCAGGAGGAGGCCAGGATGGATCATCCACTCGGCACTTCTGGCTGAAGATGGGTGTGAAGGTTTCAGCCTTGTCTTTTGCACTCACGTGCTGTGCTCCGCCATCGTTGAGGATGGGGATGTTCATGGAGACTTTGTTTAATTGTCCATCACCATTCATGACTGGATGTGGCAGGACTGCAGAGCTTTGATCTGATCCATTGGGTGTGGGATCGTTTAGCTCTGTCTATAGCATGCTGCCTCCGCTGTTTAACATGCATATAGTCCTGTGTTGTAGCTTCACCAAGTTGGTTTCTGATTTCCAGTTACACCTGGTGCAGCTCCTGGCAGGCTCTTCAACACTCCTCATTGAACCAGGTTTGGTTTGATGGCAACGGTAGAGTGAGGGATATGCCAGGCCATGAGATTATAGATTATGATGGAACAAGATTCTGTTGCTGCTGATGGCCCACAGCGCCTTATGGATGCCCAGTTTTGAGCTGCTAGCTGCGTTCTTAATCTATCCCATTTAGCACGGTGATAGTGCCACCAAATACGGTGAAGAGAGGTCCTCAGTGGCTAAGTAGTACCATCATTGACCGAGCTGGCCGAGTCCTGAAGGACATAACTGCCAGACTGGGCTCAAGGCAGGTGGAGGGAGAACAAACACGAGCCACTTCCGAGCCACACTTGGTTATGGTCATTGAAGTCCTTCACCCAAAGTACATTCTGTGCCCAAGCAGCCACAGTGCGCTGGTGGTGGACGGAGTAAATATTTAAGATGGTGGATGGGGGTTGCTGATCAAGCAGACTGCTTTCTCCTGGATTGTGTGGAGCTACAACCATCCAGGCAAGTGGAGAATATTCCATCGCACTCCTGACTTGTGCCTTGTAGGTGGTGGAAAGGCTTTGGGGAGTCAGGAGGTGAGTCACTTGCTGCAGAATACCCAGCCTCTGACTAGCTCTTGTAGCCACAGTATTTATTTGGCCAGTCTAGTTAATTTTCTGGTCAATGGTGACCCCCAGGCTGTTAATGTTGGGGGATTCAATGATGGTAATGCCATTGAATGTCATGGGGAGGTGTTTAGACTCTCTCTTGTTGGAGATGGTCATTGTCTGGCACTTGTGTGGTGCATTTGTTACTTGCCACATATCATCCCCAACCTGAATGTTGTGCAGGTCTTGCTGCATGCGAACACAGACTGCCTCATTATCTGAAGAATTGCACATGTAAATTAACATTGTGCAATCAGCAGCGAACATCCCCACTTCTCTGAAGGTCATTAATAAAGCAGTTGAAGATGTTGGGCCTAGGACACTGTCCTGAGGAACTGCTGCAGTGATGACCTGGGGCTGAGATGATTGGCCGCCAATAGCCACAACCATCTTCATTGTCCAAGATATGAGACCATCCAGTGGAGAGTTTTCCCCAATCCCCACTGACTTCAGTTTTACTCGGGCTTCTTGGTGACACATGCGGTCAAATGCTGCCTTGATGCCGAGGACTGTCACTCTCACCTCACCTCTGGAATTCAGCTCTTTTGTCCATGTTTGGACAAGGCTGTAATGAGTCAGGAGCCGAGTGGTCCTGGTGGAAACCAAACTGAGCATCGGTGAGCAGGTTGTTTGTGAGTAAGTGCCGCTTGATAGCATTGTTGATGACACCTTCCACCACTTTGCTGATGATTGAGAAATGGCTGATGGGGCGGTAATTGGCTGTTGGATTAGTCCGTCTTTGTGCAGACAAGACATACTTGGGCAACTTTCCACTTTGTCGGTTAGGTGCTAGTGTTGTATCCGTTCTGGAACAGCTTGGCTAGAGGTGCAGATAGTTCTGGAGCTCAGGTCTTCAGCTCTACAGCCGGGATGTAGACGGGGGCCAGAGCCTTTTCTGTATCCAGTGCGCTCTTCCGTTTCTTGATGATGGGGACATCAGGAGGAGGCTGAGATGGATCATCCACTCGGCACTTCTGGCTGAAGATGGTTGCGAAGGCTTCAGCCTTGTCTTTTGCACTCATGTGCTGTGCTCCACCATTGTTGAGGATGGGGATGTTCATATATCCTCCTCCCGTTAGTTGTTTAATTGTCCATCACCATTCACGATTGGATGTGGCAGGACTGTAGAGCTTTGCTCTAATCCATTGGGTGTGGGATCGCTTAGCTCTGTCTATAGCATGCCGCCTCCTCTGTTTAACATGCATATAGTCCTGTATTGTAGCTTCAACATGTTGGTATCTGATTTTCAGTTACACCTGGTGCAGGTCCTGGCATGATCTACAACATTCCTCATTTAATCGGGGTTTGTTTGATGGTAATGGTAGATTGAAGGATATGCCAGCTCATGAGCTAACAGATTGTGGTGGAATATAATTCTGTTGCTGCTGATGGCCCACAGCGCCTCATGGATGCCCAGTTTTCAGCTGCTAGATGTGGTCTTAATTTATCCCATTTAGCACGGTGGTAGTGCCACACAACATGATGAAGGGTTGTCCTCAGAGTGAAGATGGGACTTTGTCTCCACCAGCACTGTGCGGTGGTCACTGCTACTAATACTGTCATGGACAGATGCTTCTGCGACGAGATCTAGTAGGTTTTTCCCTCGTGTTTGTTCTCTCACCACCTGCCGTGAGCCCAGTCTGGCAGCTAATCCCTCAGGAATCGACCAGCTCAGTCATTGTTGGTACTACCGAGCCAATCTTCATGATGGATTTTAAGACCCCACTCAGATTACATTCTGTGCCTTAGCAGCCACAGTGCGCTGGTGGTGGAGGGAGTGAATGTTTAAGATGGTGGATGGCGTGCTGATCATGCGGACTGCTTTCTCCTGGATTGTGTCGTGCTTCTTGATTGTTGTTGGAGCTGCAATTATCCAGGCATGTGGAGAATATTCCATCACACTCCTGACTTGTGCTTTATAGGTGCTGGAAAGGTATTGGGGAGTCAGGAGATGAGTCAGCAGAATACCCTGCCTCTGACTAGTTTTTGTAGCCACATTATTAAAGCAACTGATGATGGTTGGGTTATAGGACATTGTCATGAGGAACTCCTGCAGCGATGTCCTGGGGCTGAGATGATTGCCCTCCAACAACCGCAACCATCTTCCTTGTGCTAGATATGACACCATCCTATTGAGAGCTTTCCCCCTGATCCCCATTGACTTCAGTTTTGCTCGGGCTCCTTGGTGCCACATTCGGTCAAATGCTGCCTTGATGTCGAGGGCAGTCACTCTCACCTCACCTCTGGAATTCAGCTCTTTTATCTATGTTTGGACCAAGGCTGTAATGAGGTCAAGAGTTGAGTGGTCCCGGTGGAAACCAAACTGAGCATCAGTGAGCCAGGTTATTTATGAGTAGGTGCCACTTGATTGAATTGTCGATGACACCTTCCATCACTTTGCTGATGATTGAGAGATGGCTGATGGGGCGGTAATTGGATGTAGGATTAGTCTGGCTTTTTGCGGACAGGACATGCCTGGGCAACTTTCAACTTTTTCGGGTTAGTGCCAGTGTGTGGCCGTGCTGGAACAGCTTGGCTAGAGTCGCGGCTAGTTCTGGAGCACAGGTCTTCAGCACTACAGCTGGGATGGTGACGGGGCCCATTGCCTTTGCTGTATCCAGTACGCTCTGACATTTCTTGATATCACGTGGAGTGAATCGAATTGGCTGAAGACTGGCATCTGTGATGGTGGGGACCTCAGGAGGAGGCCAGGATGGATCATCCACTCGGCACTTCTGGCTGAAGATGGGTGTGAAGGTTTCAGCCTTGTCTTTTGCACTCACGTGCTGTGCTCCGCCATCGTTGAGGATGGGGATGTTCATGGAGACTTTGTTTAATTGTCCATCACCATTCATGACTGGATGTGGCAGGACTGCAGAGCTTTGATCTGATCCATTGGGTGTGGGATCGTTTAGCTCTGTCTATAGCATGCTGCCTCCGCTGTTTAACATGCATATAGTCCTGTGTTGTAGCTTCACCAAGTTGGTTTCTGATTTCCAGTTACACCTGGTGCAGCTCCTGGCAGGCTCTTCAATACTCCTCATTGAACCAGGTTTGGTTTGATGGCAACGGTAGAGTGAGGGATATGCCAGGCCATGAGATTATAGATTATGATGGAACAAGATTCTGTTGCTGCTGATGGCCCACAGCGCCTTATGGATGCCCAGTTTTGAGCTGCTAGCTGCGTTCTTAATCTATCCCATTTAGCACGGTGATAGTGCCACCAAATACGGTGAAGAGAGGTCCTCAGTGGCTAAGTAGTACCATCATTGACCGAGCTGGCCGAGTCCTGAAGGACATAACTGCCAGACTGGGCTCAAGGCAGGTGGAGGGAGAACAAACACGAGCCACTTCCGAGCCACACTTGGTTATGGTCATTGAAGTCCTTCACCCAAAGTACATTCTGTGCCCAAGCAGCCACAGTGCGCTGGTGGTGGACGGAGTAAATATTTAAGATGGTGGATGGGGGTTGCTGATCAAGCAGACTGCTTTCTCCTGGATTGTGTGGAGCTACAACCATCCAGGCAAGTGGAGAATATTCCATCGCACTCCTGACTTGTGCCTTGTAGGTGGTGGAAAGGCTTTGGGGAGTCAGGAGGTGAGTCACTTGCTGCAGAATACCCAGCCTCTGACTAGCTCTTGTAGCCACAGTATTTATTTGGCCAGTCTAGTTAATTTTCTGGTCAATGGTGACCCCCAGGCTGTTAATGTTGGGGGATTCAATGATGGTAATGCCATTGAATGTCATGGGGAGGTGTTTAGACTCTCTCTTGTTGGAGATGGTCATTGTCTGGCACTTGTGTGGTGCATTTGTTACTTGCCACATATCATCCCCAACCTGAATGTTGTGCAGGTCTTGCTGCATGCGAACACAGACTGCCTCATTATCTGAAGAATTGCACATGTAAATTAACATTGTGCAATCAGCAGCGAACATCCCCACTTCTCTGAAGGTCATTAATAAAGCAGTTGAAGATGTTGGGCCTAGGACACTGTCCTGAGGAACTGCTGCAGTGATGACCTGGGGCTGAGATGATTGGCCGCCAATAGCCACAACCATCTTCATTGTCCAAGATATGAGACCATCCAGTGGAGAGTTTTCCCCAATCCCCACTGACTTCAGTTTTACTCGGGCTTCTTGGTGACACATGCGGTCAAATGCTGCCTTGATGCCGAGGACTGTCACTCTCACCTCACCTCTGGAATTCAGCTCTTTTGTCCATGTTTGGACAAGGCTGTAATGAGTCAGGAGCCGAGTGGTCCTGGTGGAAACCAAACTGAGCATCGGTGAGCAGGTTGTTTGTGAGTAAGTGCCGCTTGATAGCATTGTTGATGACACCTTCCACCACTTTGCTGATGATTGAGAAATGGCTGATGGGGCGGTAATTGGCTGTTGGATTAGTCCGTCTTTGTGCAGACAAGACATACTTGGGCAACTTTCCACTTTGTCGGTTAGGTGCTAGTGTTGTAGCCGTTCTGGAACAGCTTGGCTAGAGGTGCAGATAGTTCTGGAGCTCAGGTCTTCAGCTCTACAGCCGGGATGTAGACGGGGCCCAGAGCCTTTTCTGTATCCAGTGCGCTCTTCCGTTTCTTGATGATGGGGACATCAGGAGGAGGCTGAGATGGATCATCCACTCGGCACTTCTGGCTGAAGATGGTTGCGAAGGCTTCAGCCTTGTCTTTTGCACTCATGTGCTGTGCTCCACCATTGTTGAGGATGGGGATGTTCATATATCCTCCTCCCGTTAGTTGTTTAATTGTCCATCACCATTCACGATTGGATGTGGCAGGACTGTAGAGCTTTGCTCTAATCCATTGGGTGTGGGATCGCTTAGCTCTGTCTATAGCATGCCGCCTCCTCTGTTTAACATGCATATAGTCCTGTATTGTAGCTTCAACATGTTGGTATCTGATTTTCAGTTACACCTGGTGCAGGTCCTGGCATGATCTACAACATTCCTCATTTAATCGGGGTTGGTTTGATGGTAATGGTAGATTGAAGGATATGCCAGCTCATGAGCTAACAGATTGTGGTGGAATACAATTCTGTTGCTGCTGATGGCCCACAGCGCCTCATGGATGCCCAGTTTTCAGCTGCTAGATGTGGTCTTAATTTATCCCATTTAGCACGGTGGTAGTGCCACACAACATGATGAAGGGGTGTCCTCAGAGTGAAGATGGGACTTTGTCTCCACAAGCACTGTGCGGTGGTCACTGCTACTAATACTGTCATGGACAGATGCTTCTGCGACGAGATCTAGTAGGTTTTTCCCTCGTGTTTGTTCTCTCACCACCTGCCGTGAGCCCAGTCTGGCAGCTAATCCCTCAGGAATCGACCAGCTCAGTTATTGTTGGTACTACCGAGCCAATCTTCATGATGGATTTTAAGACCCCACTCAGATTACATTCTGTACCCTAGCAGCCACAGTGCGCTGGTGGTGGAGGGAGTGAATGTTTAAGATGGTGGATGGCGTGCTGATCATGCGGACTGCTTTCTCCTGGATTGTGTCGTGCTTCTTGATTGTTGTTGGAGCTGCAATTATCCAGGCATGTGGAGAATATTCCATCACACTCCTGACTTGTGCTTTATAGGTGCTGGAAAGGTATTGGGGAGTCAGGAGATGAGTCAGCAGAATACCCTGCCTCTGACTAGTTTTTGTAGCCACATTATTAAAGCAACTGATGATGGTTGGGTTATAGGACATTGTCATGAGGAACTCCTGCAGCGATGTCCTGGGGCTGAGATGATTGCCCTCCAACAACCGCAACCATCTTCCTTGTGCTAGATATGACACCATCCTATTGAGAGCTTTCCCCCTGATCCCCATTGACTTCAGTTTTGCTCGGGCTCCTTGGTGCCACATTCGGTCAAATGCTGCCTTGATGTCGAGGGCAGTCACTCTCACCTCACCTCTGGAATTCAGCTCTTTTATCTATGTTTGGACCAAGGCTGTAATGAGGTCAAGAGTTGAGTGGTCCCGGTGGAAACCAAACTGAGCATCAGTGAGCCAGGTTATTTATGAGTAGGTGCCACTTGATTGAATTGTCGATGACACCTTCCATCACTTTGCTGATGATTGAGAGATGGCTGATGGGGCGGTAATTGGATGTAGGATTAGTCTGGCTTTTTGCGGACAGGACATGCCTGGGCAACTTTCAACTTTTTCGGGTTAGTGCCAGTGTGTGGCCGTGCTGGAACAGCTTGGCTAGAGTCGCGGCTAGTTCTGGAGCACAGGTCTTCAGCACTACAGCTGGGATGGTGACGGGGCCCATTGCCTTTGCTGTATCCAGTACGCTCTGACATTTCTTGATATCACGTGGAGTGAATCGAATTGGCTGAAGACTGGCATCTGTGATGGTGGGGACCTCAGGAGGAGGCCAGGATGGATCATCCACTCGGCACTTCTGGCTGAAGATGGGTGTGAAGGTTTCAGCCTTGTCTTTTGCACTCACGTGCTGTGCTCCGCCATCGTTGAGGATGGGGATGTTCATGGAGACTTTGTTTAATTGTCCATCACCATTCATGACTGGATGTGGCAGGACTGCAGAGCTTTGATCTGATCCATTGGGTGTGGGATCGTTTAGCTCTGTCTATAGCATGCTGCCTCCGCTGTTTAACATGCATATAGTCCTGTGTTGTAGCTTCACCAAGTTGGTTTCTGATTTCCAGTTACACCTGGTGCAGCTCCTGGCAGGCTCTTCAACACTCCTCATTGAACCAGGTTTGGTTTGATGGCAACGGTAGAGTGAGGGATATGCCAGGCCATGAGATTATAGATTATGATGGAACAAGATTCTGTTGCTGCTGATGGCCCACAGCGCCTTATGGATGCCCAGTTTTGAGCTGCTAGCTGCGTTCTTAATCTATCCCATTTAGCACGGTGATAGTGCCACCAAATACGGTGAAGAGAGGTCCTCAGTGGCTAAGTAGTACCATCATTGACCGAGCTGGCCGAGTCCTGAAGGACATAACTGCCAGACTGGGCTCAAGGCAGGTGGAGGGAGAACAAACACGAGCCACTTCCGAGCCACACTTGGTTATGGTCATTGAAGTCCTTCACCCAAAGTACATTCTGTGCCCAAGCAGCCACAGTGCGCTGGTGGTGGACGGAGTAAATATTTAAGATGGTGGATGGGGGTTGCTGATCAAGCAGACTGCTTTCTCCTGGATTGTGTGGAGCTACAACCATCCAGGCAAGTGGAGAATATTCCATCGCACTCCTGACTTGTGCCTTGTAGGTGGTGGAAAGGCTTTGGGGAGTCAGGAGGTGAGTCACTTGCTGCAGAATACCCAGCCTCTGACTAGCTCTTGTAGCCACAGTATTTATTTGGCCAGTCTAGTTAATTTTCTGGTCAATGGTGACCCCCAGGCTGTTAATGTTGGGGGATTCAATGATGGTAATGCCATTGAATGTCATGGGGAGGTGTTTAGACTCTCTCTTGTTGGAGATGGTCATTGTCTGGCACTTGTGTGGTGCATTTGTTACTTGCCACATATCATCCCCAACCTGAATGTTGTGCAGGTCTTGCTGCATGCGAACACAGACTGCCTCATTATCTGAAGAATTGCACATGTAAATTAACATTGTGCAATCAGCAGCGAACATCCCCACTTCTCTGAAGGTCATTAATAAAGCAGTTGAAGATGTTGGGCCTAGGACACTGTCCTGAGGAACTGCTGCAGTGATGACCTGGGGCTGAGATGATTGGCCGCCAATAGCCACAACCATCTTCATTGTCCAAGATATGAGACCATCCAGTGGAGAGTTTTCCCCAATCCCCACTGACTTCAGTTTTACTCGGGCTTCTTGGTGACACATGCGGTCAAATGCTGCCTTGATGCCGAGGACTGTCACTCTCACCTCACCTCTGGAATTCAGCTCTTTTGTCCATGTTTGGACAAGGCTGTAATGAGTCAGGAGCCGAGTGGTCCTGGTGGAAACCAAACTGAGCATCGGTGAGCAGGTTGTTTGTGAGTAAGTGCCGCTTGATAGCATTGTTGATGACACCTTCCACCACTTTGCTGATGATTGAGAAATGGCTGATGGGGCGGTAATTGGCTGTTGGATTAGTCCGTCTTTGTGCAGACAAGACATACTTGGGCAACTTTCCACTTTGTCGGTTAGGTGCTAGTGTTGTAGCCGTTCTGGAACAGCTTGGCTAGAGGTGCAGATAGTTCTGGAGCTCAGGTCTTCAGCTCTACAGCCGGGATGTAGACGGGGGCCAGAGCCTTTTCTGTATCCAGTGCGCTCTTCCGTTTCTTGATGATGGGGACATCAGGAGGAGGCTGAGATGGATCATCCACTCGGCACTTCTGGCTGAAGATGGTTGCGAAGGCTTCAGCCTTGTCTTTTGCACTCATGTGCTGTGCTCCACCATTGTTGAGGATGGGGATGTTCATATATCCTCCTCCCGTTAGTTGTTTAATTGTCCATCACCATTCACGATTGGATGTGGCAGGACTGTAGAGCTTTGCTCTAATCCATTGGGTGTGGGATCGCTTAGCTCTGTCTATAGCATGCCGCCTCCTCTGTTTAACATGCATATAGTCCTGTATTGTAGCTTCAACATGTTGGTATCTGATTTTCAGTTACACCTGGTGCAGGTCCTGGCATGATCTACAACATTCCTCATTTAATCGGGGTTTGTTTGATGGTAATGGTAGATTGAAGGATATGCCAGCTCATGAGCTAACAGATTGTGGTGGAATATAATTCTGTTGCTGCTGATGGCCCACAGCGCCTCATGGATGCCCAGTTTTCAGCTGCTAGATGTGGTCTTAATTTATCCCATTTAGCACGGTGGTAGTGCCACACAACATGATGAAGGGTTGTCCTCAGAGTGAAGATGGGACTTTGTCTCCACCAGCACTGTGCGGTGGTCACTGCTACTAATACTGTCATGGACAGATGCTTCTGCGACGAGATCTAGTAGGTTTTTCCCTCGTGTTTGTTCTCTCACCACCTGCCGTGAGCCCAGTCTGGCAGCTAATCCCTCAGGAATCGACCAGCTCAGTCATTGTTGGTACTACCGAGCCAATCTTCATGATGGATTTTAAGACCCCACTCAGATTACATTCTGTGCCTTAGCAGCCACAGTGCGCTGGTGGTGGAGGGAGTGAATGTTTAAGATGGTGGATGGCGTGCTGATCATGCGGACTGCTTTCTCCTGGATTGTGTCGTGCTTCTTGATTGTTGTTGGAGCTGCAATTATCCAGGCATGTGGAGAATATTCCATCACACTCCTGACTTGTGCTTTATAGGTGCTGGAAAGGTATTGGGGAGTCAGGAGATGAGTCAGCAGAATACCCTGCCTCTGACTAGTTTTTGTAGCCACATTATTAAAGCAACTGATGATGGTTGGGTTATAGGACATTGTCATGAGGAACTCCTGCAGCGATGTCCTGGGGCTGAGATGATTGCCCTCCAACAACCGCAACCATCTTCCTTGTGCTAGATATGACACCATCCTATTGAGAGCTTTCCCCCTGATCCCCATTGACTTCAGTTTTGCTCGGGCTCCTTGGTGCCACATTCGGTCAAATGCTGCCTTGATGTCGAGGGCAGTCACTCTCACCTCACCTCTGGAATTCAGCTCTTTTATCTATGTTTGGACCAAGGCTGTAATGAGGTCAAGAGTTGAGTGGTCCCGGTGGAAACCAAACTGAGCATCAGTGAGCCAGGTTATTTATGAGTAGGTGCCACTTGATTGAATTGTCGATGACACCTTCCATCACTTTGCTGATGATTGAGAGATGGCTGATGGGGCGGTAATTGGATGTAGGATTAGTCTGGCTTTTTGCGGACAGGACATGCCTGGGCAACTTTCAACTTTTTCGGGTTAGTGCCAGTGTGTGGCCGTGCTGGAACAGCTTGGCTAGAGTCGCGGCTAGTTCTGGAGCACAGGTCTTCAGCACTACAGCTGGGATGGTGACGGGGCCCATTGCCTTTGCTGTATCCAGTACGCTCTGACATTTCTTGATATCACGTGGAGTGAATCGAATTGGCTGAAGACTGGCATCTGTGATGGTGGGGACCTCAGGAGGAGGCCAGGATGGATCATCCACTCGGCACTTCTGGCTGAAGATGGGTGTGAAGGTTTCAGCCTTGTCTTTTGCACTCACGTGCTGTGCTCCGCCATCGTTGAGGATGGGGATGTTCATGGAGACTTTGTTTAATTGTCCATCACCATTCATGACTGGATGTGGCAGGACTGCAGAGCTTTGATCTGATCCATTGGGTGTGGGATCGTTTAGCTCTGTCTATAGCATGCTGCCTCCGCTGTTTAACATGCATATAGTCCTGTGTTGTAGCTTCACCAAGTTGGTTTCTGATTTCCAGTTACACCTGGTGCAGCTCCTGGCAGGCTCTTCAATACTCCTCATTGAACCAGGTTTGGTTTGATGGCAACGGTAGAGTGAGGGATATGCCAGGCCATGAGATTATAGATTATGATGGAACAAGATTCTGTTGCTGCTGATGGCCCACAGCGCCTTATGGATGCCCAGTTTTGAGCTGCTAGCTGCGTTCTTAATCTATCCCATTTAGCACGGTGATAGTGCCACCAAATACGGTGAAGAGAGGTCCTCAGTGGCTAAGTAGTACCATCATTGACCGAGCTGGCCGAGTCCTGAAGGACATAACTGCCAGACTGGGCTCAAGGCAGGTGGAGGGAGAACAAACACGAGCCACTTCCGAGCCACACTTGGTTATGGTCATTGAAGTCCTTCACCCAAAGTACATTCTGTGCCCAAGCAGCCACAGTGCGCTGGTGGTGGACGGAGTAAATATTTAAGATGGTGGATGGGGGTTGCTGATCAAGCAGACTGCTTTCTCCTGGATTGTGTGGAGCTACAACCATCCAGGCAAGTGGAGAATATTCCATCGCACTCCTGACTTGTGCCTTGTAGGTGGTGGAAAGGCTTTGGGGAGTCAGGAGGTGAGTCACTTGCTGCAGAATACCCAGCCTCTGACTAGCTCTTGTAGCCACAGTATTTATTTGGCCAGTCTAGTTAATTTTCTGGTCAATGGTGACCCCCAGGCTGTTAATGTTGGGGGATTCAATGATGGTAATGCCATTGAATGTCATGGGGAGGTGTTTAGACTCTCTCTTGTTGGAGATGGTCATTGTCTGGCACTTGTGTGGTGCATTTGTTACTTGCCACATATCATCCCCAACCTGAATGTTGTGCAGGTCTTGCTGCATGCGAACACAGACTGCCTCATTATCTGAAGAATTGCACATGTAAATTAACATTGTGCAATCAGCAGCGAACATCCCCACTTCTCTGAAGGTCATTAATAAAGCAGTTGAAGATGTTGGGCCTAGGACACTGTCCTGAGGAACTGCTGCAGTGATGACCTGGGGCTGAGATGATTGGCCGCCAATAGCCACAACCATCTTCATTGTCCAAGATATGAGACCATCCAGTGGAGAGTTTTCCCCAATCCCCACTGACTTCAGTTTTACTCGGGCTTCTTGGTGACACATGCGGTCAAATGCTGCCTTGATGCCGAGGACTGTCACTCTCACCTCACCTCTGGAATTCAGCTCTTTTGTCCATGTTTGGACAAGGCTGTAATGAGTCAGGAGCCGAGTGGTCCTGGTGGAAACCAAACTGAGCATCGGTGAGCAGGTTGTTTGTGAGTAAGTGCCGCTTGATAGCATTGTTGATGACACCTTCCACCACTTTGCTGATGATTGAGAAATGGCTGATGGGGCGGTAATTGGCTGTTGGATTAGTCCGTCTTTGTGCAGACAAGACATACTTGGGCAACTTTCCACTTTGTCGGTTAGGTGCTAGTGTTGTAGCCGTTCTGGAACAGCTTGGCTAGAGGTGCAGATAGTTCTGGAGCTCAGGTCTTCAGCTCTACAGCCGGGATGTAGACGGGGGCCAGAGCCTTTTCTGTATCCAGTGCGCTCTTCCGTTTCTTGATGATGGGGACATCAGGAGGAGGCTGAGATGGATCATCCACTCGGCACTTCTGGCTGAAGATGGTTGCGAAGGCTTCAGCCTTGTCTTTTGCACTCATGTGCTGTGCTCCACCATTGTTGAGGATGGGGATGTTCATATATCCTCCTCCCGTTAGTTGTTTAATTGTCCATCACCATTCACGATTGGATGTGGCAGGACTGTAGAGCTTTGCTCTAATCCATTGGGTGTGGGATCGCTTAGCTCTGTCTATAGCATGCCGCCTCCTCTGTTTAACATGCATATAGTCCTGTATTGTAGCTTCAACATGTTGGTATCTGATTTTCAGTTACACCTGGTGCAGGTCCTGGCATGATCTACAACATTCCTCATTTAATCGGGGTTTGTTTGATGGTAATGGTAGATTGAAGGATATGCCAGCTCATGAGCTAACAGATTGTGGTGGAATATAATTCTGTTGCTGCTGATGGCCCACAGCGCCTCATGGATGCCCAGTTTTCAGCTGCTAGATGTGGTCTTAATTTATCCCATTTAGCACGGTGGTAGTGCCACACAACATGATGAAGGGTTGTCCTCAGAGTGAAGATGGGACTTTGTCTCCACCAGCACTGTGCGGTGGTCACTGCTACTAATACTGTCATGGACAGATGCTTCTGCGACGAGATCTAGTAGGTTTTTCCCTCGTGTTTGTTCTCTCACCACCTGCCGTGAGCCCAGTCTGGCAGCTAATCCCTCAGGAATCGACCAGCTCAGTCATTGTTGGTACTACCGAGCCAATCTTCATGATGGATTTTAAGACCCCACTCAGATTACATTCTGTGCCTTAGCAGCCACAGTGCGCTGGTGGTGGAGGGAGTGAATGTTTAAGATGGTGGATGGCGTGCTGATCATGCGGACTGCTTTCTCCTGGATTGTGTCGTGCTTCTTGATTGTTGTTGGAGCTGCAATTATCCAGGCATGTGGAGAATATTCCATCACACTCCTGACTTGTGCTTTATAGGTGCTGGAAAGGTATTGGGGAGTCAGGAGATGAGTCAGCAGAATACCCTGCCTCTGACTAGTTTTTGTAGCCACATTATTAAAGCAACTGATGATGGTTGGGTTATAGGACATTGTCATGAGGAACTCCTGCAGCGATGTCCTGGGGCTGAGATGATTGCCCTCCAACAACCGCAACCATCTTCCTTGTGCTAGATATGACACCATCCTATTGAGAGCTTTCCCCCTGATCCCCATTGACTTCAGTTTTGCTCGGGCTCCTTGGTGCCACATTCGGTCAAATGCTGCCTTGATGTCGAGGGCAGTCACTCTCACCTCACCTCTGGAATTCAGCTCTTTTATCTATGTTTGGACCAAGGCTGTAATGAGGTCAAGAGTTGAGTGGTCCCGGTGGAAACCAAACTGAGCATCAGTGAGCCAGGTTATTTATGAGTAGGTGCCACTTGATTGAATTGTCGATGACACCTTCCATCACTTTGCTGATGATTGAGAGATGGCTGATGGGGCGGTAATTGGATGTAGGATTAGTCTGGCTTTTTGCGGACAGGACATGCCTGGGCAACTTTCAACTTTTTCGGGTTAGTGCCAGTGTGTGGCCGTGCTGGAACAGCTTGGCTAGAGTCGCGGCTAGTTCTGGAGCACAGGTCTTCAGCACTACAGCTGGGATGGTGACGGGGCCCATTGCCTTTGCTGTATCCAGTACGCTCTGACATTTCTTGATATCACGTGGAGTGAATCGAATTGGCTGAAGACTGGCATCTGTGATGGTGGGGACCTCAGGAGGAGGCCAGGATGGATCATCCACTCGGCACTTCTGGCTGAAGATGGGTGTGAAGGTTTCAGCCTTGTCTTTTGCACTCACGTGCTGTGCTCCGCCATCGTTGAGGATGGGGATGTTCATGGAGACTTTGTTTAATTGTCCATCACCATTCATGACTGGATGTGGCAGGACTGCAGAGCTTTGATCTGATCCATTGGGTGTGGGATCGTTTAGCTCTGTCTATAGCATGCTGCCTCCGCTGTTTAACATGCATATAGTCCTGTGTTGTAGCTTCACCAAGTTGGTTTCTGATTTCCAGTTACACCTGGTGCAGCTCCTGGCAGGCTCTTCAATACTCCTCATTGAACCAGGTTTGGTTTGATGGCAACGGTAGAGTGAGGGATATGCCAGGCCATGAGATTATAGATTATGATGGAACAAGATTCTGTTGCTGCTGATGGCCCACAGCGCCTTATGGATGCCCAGTTTTGAGCTGCTAGCTGCGTTCTTAATCTATCCCATTTAGCACGGTGATAGTGCCACCAAATACGGTGAAGAGAGGTCCTCAGTGGCTAAGTAGTACCATCATTGACCGAGCTGGCCGAGTCCTGAAGGACATAACTGCCAGACTGGGCTCAAGGCAGGTGGAGGGAGAACAAACACGAGCCACTTCCGAGCCACACTTGGTTATGGTCATTGAAGTCCTTCACCCAAAGTACATTCTGTGCCCAAGCAGCCACAGTGCGCTGGTGGTGGACGGAGTAAATATTTAAGATGGTGGATGGGGGTTGCTGATCAAGCAGACTGCTTTCTCCTGGATTGTGTGGAGCTACAACCATCCAGGCAAGTGGAGAATATTCCATCGCACTCCTGACTTGTGCCTTGTAGGTGGTGGAAAGGCTTTGGGGAGTCAGGAGGTGAGTCACTTGCTGCAGAATACCCAGCCTCTGACTAGCTCTTGTAGCCACAGTATTTATTTGGCCAGTCTAGTTAATTTTCTGGTCAATGGTGACCCCCAGGCTGTTAATGTTGGGGGATTCAATGATGGTAATGCCATTGAATGTCATGGGGAGGTGTTTAGACTCTCTCTTGTTGGAGATGGTCATTGTCTGGCACTTGTGTGGTGCATTTGTTACTTGCCACATATCATCCCCAACCTGAATGTTGTGCAGGTCTTGCTGCATGCGAACACAGACTGCCTCATTATCTGAAGAATTGCACATGTAAATTAACATTGTGCAATCAGCAGCGAACATCCCCACTTCTCTGAAGGTCATTAATAAAGCAGTTGAAGATGTTGGGCCTAGGACACTGTCCTGAGGAACTGCTGCAGCGATGACCTGGGGCTGAGATGATTGGCCGCCAATAGCCACAGCCATCTTCATTGTCCAAGATATGAGACCATCCAGTGGAGAGTTTTCCCCAATCCCCACTGACTTCAGTTTTACTCGGGCTTCTTGGTGGCACATGCGGTCAAATGCTGCCTTGATGCCGAGGACTGTCACTCTCACCTCACCTCTGGAATTCAGCTCTTTTGTCCATGTTTGGACAAGGCTGTAATGAGTCAGGAGCCGAGTGGTCCTGGTGGAAACCAAACTGAGCATCGGTGAGCAGGTTGTTTGTGAGTAAGTGCCGCTTGATAGCATTGTTGATGACACCTTCCACCACTTTGCTGATGATTGAGAAATGGCTGATGGGGCGGTAATTGGCTGTTGGATTAGTCCGTCTTTGTGCAGACAAGACATACTTGGGCAACTTTCCACTTTGTCGGTTAGGTGCCAGTGTTGTAGCCGTACTGGAACAGCTTGGCTAGAGGTGCAGCTAGTTCTGGAGCTCAGGTCTTCAGCTCTACAGCCGGGATGTAGACGGGGCCCAGAGCCTTTTCTGTATCCAGTGCGCTCTTCCGTTTCTTGATGATGGGGACATCAGGAGGAGGCTGAGATGGATCATCCACTCGGCACTTCTGGCTGAAGATGGTTGCGAAGGCTTCAGCCTTGTCTTTTGCACTCATGTGCTGTGCTCCACCATTGTTGAGGTTGGGGATGTTCATATATCCTCCTCCCGTTAGTTGTTTAATTGTCCATCACCATTCACGATTGGATGTGGCAGGACTGTAGAGCTTTGCTCTAATCCATTGGGTGTGGGATCGCTTAGCTCTGTCTATAGCATGCCGCCTCCTCTGTTTAACATGCATATAGTCCTGTATTGTAGCTTCAACATGTTAGTATCTGATTTTCAGTTACACCTGGTGCAGGTCCTGGCATGATCCACAACATTCCTCATTTAATCGGGGTTGGTTTGATGGTAATGGTAGATTGAAGGATATGCCAGCTCATGAGCTAACAGATTGTGGTGGAATAAAATTCTGTTGCTGCTGATGGCCCACAGCGCCTCATGGATGCCCAGTTTTCAGCTGCTAGATGTGGTCTTAATTTATCCCATTTAGCACGGTGGTAGTGCCACACAACATGATGAAGGGTTGTCCTCAGAGTGAAGATGGGACTTTGTCTCCACAAGCACTGTGCGGTGGTCACTGCTACTAATACTGTCATGGACAGATGCTTCTGCGACGAGATCTAGTAGGTTTTTCCCTCGTGTTTGTTCTCTCACCACCTGCCGTGAGCCCAGTCTGGCAGCTAATCCCTCAGGAATCGACCAGCTCAGTCATTGTTGGTACTACCGAGCCAATCTTCATGATGGATTTTAAGACCCCACTCAGATTACATTCTGTGCCTTAGCAGCCACAGTGCGCTGGTGGTGGAGGGAGTGAATGTTTAAGATGGTGGATGGCGTGCTGATCATGCGGACTGCTTTCTCCTGGATTGTGTCGTGCTTCTTGATTGTTGTTGGAGCTGCAATTATCCAGGCATGTGGAGAATATTCCATCACACTCCTGACTTGTGCTTTATAGGTGCTGGAAAGGTATTGGGGAGTCAGGAGATGAGTCAGCAGAATACCCTGCCTCTGACTAGTTTTTGTAGCCACATTATTAAAGCAACTGATGATGGTTGGGTTATAGGACATTGTCATGAGGAACTCCTGCAGCGATGTCCTGGGGCTGAGATGATTGCCCTCCAACAACCGCAACCATCTTCCTTGTGCTAGATATGACACCATCCTATTGAGAGCTTTCCCCCTGATCCCCATTGACTTCAGTTTTACTAGGGCTCCTTGGTGCCACATTCGGTCAAATGCTGCCACATTCGGTCAAATGCTGCCTTGATGTCGAGGGCAGTCACTCTCACCTCACCTCTGGAATTCAGCTCTTTTATCTATGTTTGGACCAAGGCTGTAATGAGGTCAAGAGTTGAGTGGTCCCGGTGGAAACCAAACTGAGCATCAGTGAGCCAGGTTATTTATGAGTAGGCGCCACTTGATTGAATTGTCGATGACACCTTCCATCACTTTGCTGATGATTGAGAGATGGCTGATGGGGCGGTAATTGGATGTAGGATTAGTCTGGCTTTGTGCAGACAGGACATGCCTGGGCAACTTTCAACTTTTTCGGGTTGGTGCCAGTGTGTGGCCGTGCTGGAACAGCTTGGCTAGAGTCGCGGCTAGTTCTGGAGCACAGGTCTTCAGCACTACAGCTGGGATGGTGACGGGGCCCATTGCCTTTGCTGTAACCAGTACGCTCCGACATTTCTTGATATCACGTGGAGTGAATCGAATTGGCTGAAGACTGGCATCTGTGATGGTGGGGACCTCAGGAGGAGGCCAGGATGGATCATCCACTCGGCACTTCTGGCTGAAGATGGGTGTGAAGGTTTCAGCCTTGTCTTTAGCACTCACGTGCTGTGCTCTGCCATTGTTGAGGATGGGGATGTTCATGGAGACTTTGTTTAATTGTCCATCACCATTCATGACTGGATGTGGCAGGACTGCAGAGCTTTGATCTGATCTATTGGGTGTGGGATCGCTTATCTCGGTCTATAGCAATGTTCCTGCTGTTTAACCTGCATATAGTCCTGTGTTGTAGCTTCACCAAGTTGGTATCGGATTTCCAGGTACACCTGGTGCAGCTCCTGGCAGGCTCTTCAACACTCCTCATTGAACCAGGGTTGGTTTGATGGTAACAGTAGAGTGAGGGATATGCCAGCCCATGAGGTTACAGATTGTGGTGGAATTCAATTTTGCTGCTGCTGATGGCCCACACTGCCTCATGGATGCCCAGTTTTGAGCTGCTAGATCTGTTCTGAATCTATCCCATTTAGCACAGTGGTACTGCCACACAACACAATGAAGAGGTGTCCTCAGTCTGAAGATGGGACTTTGTCTCCACAAGGACTGTAGGGTGGTAACTCCTATCAATACTGTCATGGACAGATGCACCTGCAGCAGGTAGATTGGTGAGGACGATTTCAAGTAGGTTTTTCCCTCGTGTTTATTCTCTAACCACCTCCACAATGAGGGAAGGAAAAACTAAGTTGAAAAGGAGTAGGATGAGAATGAGAGAAGCAGGGATATAGAGTAATATGAAATAGAAAAGTTGTTTTGCAGTGCTAAAAATAAAATAAAAATAGTGAGGAGGGAAAATTATAATAGAAAAATGAGAAATTTCAGTGACTAAAACAGTAATTAGAAAAATGAGATCGATGAGAGGATTAGGTTGGTAGGAAATAGAAAATATATAAAAAAGAGATGAAGAGAAAGAAAGGAAAATACAAAATGAGAAGGAGGGAAAACAAATAGAAAAAGAGGGAGATGAGAGGGGAACCACAATCGAAAAGCGAGAGCTGATTTTAATCATTTATAAAAAACGCACCAAACACTCACCGTTTACATATTTTGTTAATGGACAAACAAAATGCTGCAGATGAATTCTTCCCTGAGGCTAACGGAACAGACTGCGGCTAATTGGAGACAAAGAGCGAGAGACACTTTCAGAGTGAGACCTGTATGGGGGGGGAGGCAATGCCATGTGACCCAGGCAGCTCCTGTAGGGCACTGAGTTCAAAGGGCCGGTGAACCCAAGGTCTCTTCCTCCTCCCGTCTTCCCTCCGCCCCCAACCTCTCCCCATTTTAGATGCTGTCTTATGACAGATATTAAAATATGAGGACATTCACTATATTTCCCACTCCATGAAAATAACGTGGAATTTTAAACATCTTTTGGTGTTAGATTTCATACTTCATGTACAGATTGCGGACTTGAGAAATACTTCACTGTAAAAATCTGTTTCATGTAACAATTAAAAAGTTGTATTTACCTACTTGTTGTTCGATGTTTTCATTTCAAAATTTCAGCTCATCAACTCATGTAAATAAGGAGCCTTGAGTGGGTGTGACTGAATGATCTGATTGGTGCATGTAGTATGAGATCAACCGTGATGTCTCAGGGCTGCTCCCCCTATTTACCTGAGGGAGGTTTTCACCAAGTGTCACTTTGAAAGTGATGTCCATCTGGACATTGTGTTCTGCCCAAGGGCACACGTGAGATTCTTAAGCCATTTACTTGGAAAGAGCTGCTGAGGTGGTTTCCTGTTGCCTTCCTCATGGTTTCTATCTTCTGCTAGTTAGCCCAAAATCATTCTCCAGTGTTTACAGAGCCCACGACTATTCCCCAATATTGGCAGAGCCCAGACTCATTCTCCAGTGTTTTCAGAGCCCAGGCTCATCCCCCAGTTTTCCAGATCCCAGGTTCATTCACAAGATTTACAAATGCCGAGGTTCATTTCACAGTGCTGCCAATTCCAAGGACTCTCCCCCATTGTTGAGAGAGAGCCCAGGATCATCCCCCAGTGCTTAAAGAGCCCAGGATCATCCCCCAGTGTTACCAGTTTCTAGGATCAGTCCTCGGTGTTGCTAATTCCCAGGATCATCTCCACTGTTGCCAGAGCCCAGGATAGTTCCCCGTGAGCACATTGCAGATGCCTTAACTATAATCTTCCAAAGTTCTCTCAATACAGGAACCGTTCCCTTTAGATTGGAAAATTGTGCATGTCACTCCGCTATTTAAGAATGGTGAGAGAGTGAAATCAGGGAATTATAGACCAGTTAGCCTAACATCTGTTGTTGGGAAATTGCTCGAGTCTATAATTCAGGATAGGATGACTGAACACCTCAAATTTATGAATGGGCAAAACTGTGACAAATGGATTTCAATGTAGGCAAATGTGAGGTCATCCACTTTGGACCTAAAAAGGATCGAACAGCATACTTTCTAAATGGTGAAAAGCTAAAAACAGTGAAGGTCCAAAGAGACTTGGGGTCCAGGTACATAGATCGTTAAAATGTCATCAACAGGTACAACATAATCAGAAAGGCTAATGGAATGCTGGCCGTTATATGTAGAGTGACGTAATAAAGACTCACTACGCACTTGAACATAAAGCAAGGCTTTAATCAACTTGTAACAAAACATGGAGGTCTAGTTAGCAGTCACTGGCTTCCTGTTTCCAGATTGTCTCTGCCCAAGGTGGGCCCATGCCTGAGTATTTATACTCCCTGGACGGCGCCCCAGCTGGCCGCCCAGTAGTACTTCCTGAGTTGTTACTTGCGATTTATGACATTCTTCCTCCCTAAAAGGTTTGGAAGTCCAGTCTTCCTTTAACGGACTAGGCGGACCAGAAATAGCCGCAGACGTTTAGCTCTCTGCTTGTGACTGGAAGGCACGTCTCCCCGGACCGTGTCCTGGTCCCTGGGTCGCTTGGCCCGTACCGGTAAGTCAGTAGAGTCCGCGTCATCTTGATCATCCTGTGGAGGACTGGGAATATCATGACTCCGGGTGCGGGTCCCCACAGGTGCTGAGCTGGCCTCATCCCGGGTCGTGGCTGGAGATTGTCCGGCGTCCTGGTTTCGGGTGGCCATCCTACGGGGAGCGTCCAGCTCCCTGAGTTGATCCGGTAGCGTTGCCGGCAGATCCCCCGATGTCCCAGGCGGGGCGTCATTTTCATAGGGGTGCGGAGTGTTGATATCATTGTCGGGGGATCCTTCATCATTCGGGCCCGTGTGACCGGTTGGGCAGGGAGCCAGATCTCGGAGCGAGACGGTGGTCTCCCGGCCATCAGGGTACCGTACGTGCGCATACGTGGGGTTTACCTCCGTTAACTCCACCTCGTCAACGAGAGGGTCGTTTTTGGCAGACCGGACGAACCTCCGGAGTAGTACCGGGCCTGGAGCCACCAACCATGACGGTAGAGACGTCCCATGTGTAGAGCGACGCCGGAATTTGAAGAATCGCTCATGAGGCGTGACATTAGTAGATGTGGAGAGAAGAGACCTGATAGAGTGTAACGCGTCGGGGAGCACCGTTTCCCACTGCTGGTCTGGCAGGTTGCGTGACCTTAGTGTCAGACGGACAGCGTTCCAGATGATGGCATTGTATCGTTCAACCTGTCCGTTACCGATTGGGTGATATGGTGTCGTCCTACTTGAGGCGATTCCCCGTTGGGAGAGGTAACTTTTAAGTTCACTCGACATAAAGGAGGGACCCCGATCAGTGTGGATAAAATTGGCCGTCCCGCAAAGGGAAAAGACCTGATCGAGGCATTTAATTACCGTAGAGGTAAGCATATTAGGGCAGGGGAAGGCGAAGGGAAAGCGTGAATACTCGTCCACCATCGTAAGTAGGTAGGTGTTCCTTGTCGACGAAGGCAATGGTCCTTTAAAGTCTATGCTGAGCCTCTGCATAGGCTGCATTGCATGTATGAGTAAGCCATCTGATGGGCGAAAGAATTGTGGTTTCAATTCTGCACAAATCCTACAGGAGGAGCATGTTTTCTTTACGTCCTCGGTTGAAAATGGTAGATTTTTGGAGCGCACAAAGTGCAACATGCGGGTCACACCAGGATGGCATAAGTCCATATGCAAATCCGCCAGAGTCGACGTTGACATTGAGGAGCAAAATGCCCGTGTGAAGGTATCTGGGGCCACGTTCTGTTTGCCGGGTCGGTAACAGATAGTATATCCAAAGGCAGCCAGTTCTATCCTCCAGAGTTGAATTTTATTATTTTTGATTTTCGTGCGCCTCCGGTTATCCAACATGAAGGCCACAGAGCGTTGGTCAGTTATAAGCGTAAAATGACGCCGAGCAAGAAAATGACCCCATTGACGTACAGCCTCGATGATGGCCGTAGCCTCCTTCTCGACGGGGGGGTAATGGAGCTCGCTACCCTGCAAGGTTCTGGATAGGAATGCCACGGGTCGGCCACCTTGATTCAAGGTAGCGGAGATCGCCACCTCCGATGCATCGCATTCGACCACAAAAGGAAGATTTTCGTCAATGGAGCGAAGCGTGGCTTTCTCCAGCTGTCGTTTGAGGAGGTTGAAGGCAGAAATAGCCGTAGCTTCCAATGGAAAAGACTTCGCATGGAGCAGGGGCTGTATTTTATCGGAGAAGTGTGGTATCCATTTTGCGTAATAAGCAAACATGCCAAGTGCCCGACGAAGAGAGCCGAGGTTCGTCGGGGGAGGGAGCTCCTCAAGTGGACGAAGTCGCTCTGGGTCCGGTTTAATAACACCGTTGCCCACCCAGTAGCCAAGAATGTTCACCGATGGCACCGACTTCACCGATTTGGATTCGTTTAACGTTAAGTGGCGACGGCGGAGTACGTCAAAAAATCTATGAAGATTGGCGTCATGCTCCTTTTGATCATGGCCGGCAATAGTGATATTGTCTAAATACGGAAAGGTATCCATCAAGTTCTCTTGCCGGACTAGGCCATCCATGGCCCGTTGGAAGACGGCCACCCCATTGGTGACCCCGAATGGAAGGCGGCGAAACTGGAAAAGCCGACCATTGGCCTCAAAGGCCGTATACTTCTTGTCGGAGTCTTGCAGTGGCACCTGATGGTACGCGCTTTTTAAATCGAAGGTCGAGAATACCTTGTATTTGGCAAGGTTGTTGACCATGTCATCTATGCGTGGCAGCGGGTAGGCATCCAGATCGGTATATAGATTAATAGTCTGCGAATAATCGATACACAGACGTTTTTATGTTGTTTTAAGGGATTCCTCACGATGACGACCTGAGCCCGCCAGGGAGATGAACATGGCTCGATAATACCGTCGACTAAAAGGCGAGAGATTTCCGCCTCAATAAACGCTCGATCATCTTGGCTAAAGCGCCGCGATTTGGTGGCTATGGGTTTACAGCGGGGGGGAAGATTGGCAAACAGGGAGGGTTCACTGAGTAAGGCCGCCGAGAGTGCACAAAACGGCACCTTAGAAATGGTAAGCTCCGGCCTTGACCCTCCAAACTCAAAAGTGATCTTCTTGTGCTGCTTCTGGAAGTCCTGTCCCAGAAGCACATCGCTGCATAAGTTTGCGAGTACTCCGAGCCGGGTGGAGAGATACGTGCGGCCGTTGAGGATGAGGTGACCAGACAGAAGCCAGAAGAATTGGTGGTCAGAGTCGTCAGAGCCATTGCAATCTCCCTGTCCGAGGGATAAATGTGCAGTTTTAACCTGTTGACAGCCCGCTTACTAATGAAGCTGTCAGAGCTGCAGGAGTCGATTAGCGCGCTTAGAGTGTGCCCATTTACTGAAACCTTCGTGGCTGCATGGGACAAACTTTGGGGAAAAACAGCCGTGATGGGAGGAGGGGCAATTTTCCCTTCGGCAACTGTAGCCTTAACAGTAGTTCTTGGGGAGGAGCAGCTCCATAGATAGCAGCTGTGAAGCTAACAGGAGCTCTCGACCGGTATACTTTAGAGGAGCGGCCTTTCTTGTTAGCAAAGGCCCGTGACTGGCATACCTTGGAAAAGTGTCCTTTCTTGCTGCAATGATTGCAGGTCACATTACGAGCCGGGCAAAATTTTCTGTGATGGCACGCCCCTCCACAAAAGAAACACTTTCTTCCTGATTGCCAGGATGCTGCTAGGGCGGGGTCGTCATCAGCGAAGGCCTCTAGGGTAGGGTCGTCGTCTGTTAGAGTAGAGTCAACATCAGTGGGGGCATCCGCCCGAGACCTACCGAAAGACTCATTAAAGGAGATAGCCGCCGCCCGTGCACGTGGTGGGAGATAAGTGTCTGCATTTTTCTTGGCCAAGTCCAAGGAACACGCCTGGTCATAAGCAGCCCGTAAATTGAGGGTTTTATTTTCCAGCAGGCGCTGACGTATAAAAGGGGACGCGATTCCATTGATAAAGGAATCGCGGATTAGTTCCTCTTGATACTGTTCAGCTGAAACTGCTTTAAGGTTACAATCCTTGCTGAGCCTGCGAAGTTTCTGGAGAAATTCATCGAGTGATTCCCCAGGCTGCTGCCGAGTTGTGGCCAGTAGGTGTCGAGCAAAGATTTCATTTGGGGACTTGACATATAGCTGCTGTAAGATTTCGATAGCAGTGTCATAGTCTATACAGTCCTCAATATAATCATACACATGAGGAGACACGTAGTTGATAAGCATTCGTAACTTATTAGGGACATCCGCCCCACATTCTTCAAGAAAGTTGCTAAAGGTACGAAACCAATGCTTCCATACCTTTGCTGCCGCAGGTGCATTCGGGTCCAGGTCGAGACGAGCGGGTCTAAGGAGTTTTTCCATGATGGATCAGTTTCTTGCCCAAGTTCCCTTCTGTGGTTCGAGTTGCAGCTGGTTGTTCCGAATCACCCAAAGCGTGGAGACGATATCAAGTTGATTAAATTGACGTAATAAAGACTCACTACGCACTTGAACATAAAGCAAGGCTTTAATCAACTTGTAACAAAACATGGAGGTCTAGTTAGCAGTCACTAGCTTCCTGTTTCCAGATTGTCTCTGCCCAAGGTGGGCCCATGCCTGAGTATTTATACTCCCTGGACGGCGCCCCAGCTGGCCGCCCAGTAGTACTTCCTGAGTTGTTACTTGCGATTTATGACATAGAGGATGAATACAAGGGGGTAGAAGTTGTGCTGCAGCTACACAAAACCCTGGTTAGACCACACCTGGGGTACTGTGAGCAGTTCTGGGTACCACACCTTGGGAAGGATATATTGGCCTTGGAGGGAGAGCAGCGTAGGTTTACCAGAATGATACCTGG
This sequence comes from Squalus acanthias, assembly GCA_030390025.1. NCBI lineage: Eukaryota > Metazoa > Chordata > Chondrichthyes > Squaliformes > Squalidae > Squalus > Squalus acanthias. Next base: position 130,375,905 of record CM059433.1, read on the forward strand.
ACTCCAAGTGTTAAATTACAAGGAGAGATTACACAAACTAGGGTTGCATTCCCTGGAATTTAGAAGGTTAAGGGGTGATTTGATCGAAGTTTTCAAGGTATTAAGGGGAACAGATATACGGTAGATAGAGAGAAACTATTTCCGCTGGTTGGGGATTCTAGGACTAGGGGTCATAGTCTAAAAATTAGAGCCAGATCTTTCAGGAGTGAAATTAGGAAACATTTCTACACACAAAGGGCGGTAGAAGTATGGAACTCTCTTCCGCAAACGGCAATTGGTGCGAGATCAATTGTCAATATTAAATCTGAGATTTTAACCAAAGTTATTAACAAATATTTGGCAAAGGCGGATATATGGAGTTAGGTCGCAGATCAGCCATGATTTCATTGGCTGGTGGAACAGGCTCGAGGGGGCTAAATGGCCTAATCCTGTTCCTATATTACCAATTCCCAGGATCATCCCCCAGAGTTGTCAATTCCCAGGAACATTGCCCATTGTTGCCATAGCACAGTACCTGTCCTGGGAGTGTTTGATGGGACAGTGTAGAGGGAGCTTTACTCTGTATCTAACCCGTGCTGTACCTGCCCTGGGAGTGTTCGATGGGACAGTGTAGAGGGAGCTTCACTCTGTATCTAACCCGTGCTGTACCTGCCCTGGGAGTGTTTGATGGGTCAGTGTAGAGGGAGCTTCACTCTGTATCTAACCCGTGCTGTACCTGCCCTGGGAGTGTTTGATGGGTCAGTGTAGAGGGACCCCTTATCCTAAGACTATTTGGGAAAAATTCGGTATCGATGATTTTGGGGCGCTAACATCGCCTGGGTGCTAAATTTAGCGCCTGGCACTAATTAGCGGCAGCAACCGCGAAATTCAGTTTTAGCGCCCCAATAGGGAGGTGGGGCGCTAATTCAAGCACTTCCTTCTTAGAGCGCTAATCCCGAATATTGGGGTGGAGCATTCTGCAGCGCTACGCACTGGGCCACGTAGCACTGCCGCATGGAAGGGCTCTTCCCCTCATTAAAGGGGAGGGCCCAAGCCCACAACTCTGCGGGGCCCTAGCTGGACCGGGGAGCGGGGAGGCGTCCAAGAGGAGTGCCAGGCTGCCAGATCGTGCCACGGACCCCGCGTTCAAAGACGCAACGGGCCGCGACAAGTAAGTCGCTCGATTTTTTTTCCCCCGCCCGCCACCTCCCCTTTAGTTAGCGCCCCGAGAGCCTCCTGCCGCTTAATTCCCACCCCCTGAATCGGTCGCTGTCATCGCCCGGCGCAGATTCAGGGGCCGCCGGCCAATTTTGCAGGCGGGGAGAAAATGGGTCGCTGCGCACGGTGATGATGTCGACATTGCCTGCGCAGCGGCGCGGGGCGCTACTGGTTACCACCGCTGTTAAACTCCCGCTGAATTTAGTGGTAGTCGTGAGCGGTGCCGCGCCCGGGCAAAAAGTCGTTTGTGCCCCGTTAGCGCCCTCGGGAGGCGCTAAGGTACCCAATTTCTAGCCCTATGACCCTTAGTTCTAGACTCTCTCCAGGCAGGGGAAACAACCTCTCAGCATCTACCCTGTCAATTCCCCTCAGAATCTTATATATTTCAATGAGATCACCTTCCATTTCTCTAAACTCCAGAGAGTATAGGCCCAATCTACTCAATCTCTCATCATAGGACAGCCCTCTCATCCTAGGAACCAATCTAATGAACCTTTGTTGCAAGTATATCCTTTCTCAGATAAGGAGACCAAAACTGTGCTCAATATTCCAGGTGTGGTCTCACCAAAGCCGTGTACAATTGTAGCAAGACTTCCTTACTCTTGTACTCCATCCCCCTTGCAATAAAGGCCAACAAATTTGCTTGCTGTACCTGCATGCTAACTTTCTGTTTCCTGTACGAGGACACCTAAATCTCTCTGAACACCAGCATTTAATAGTTTCTCACCATTTAAAAAATATTCTGTTTTTCTATTCTTCCTACCAAAGTGAATAACCTTACTTTTCCCCATATTATACTCCATCTGCCACCTTATTGCCCACTCACTTAACCTGTCTGAATTCCTTTGCAAGCTCTTTGTGTCCTCCTCCCAGCTTACTTTCCCACCTAGCTTTGTATCATCAGCAAACTTGGATACATTGCACTCGGTCGCTTCATCTAAGTCATTAATATAGATTGTAAATAGCTGAGGCCCCAACACTGATCCTTGCGGCATCCCACTAATTACAGCCTGCCAACCTGAAAATGACCCATTTATCCCTACTCTCTGTTTTCTGTCCGTTAACCAATCCTCTATCCATTCTAATATATTACCCCCAACCCCATGAGCCCTTATCTTGCGTAGCAACCTTTTATGTGGCGCCTTATTAAATGCCTTTTGGAAATCCAAATATACTACATCCACTGGTTCCCCTTTATCAACCCTGCTAGTTACATCCTCAAAAAACTCTAATAGATTTGTTAAACATGATTTCCCTTTCATAAAACCATGTTGACTCTGCCTAATCATATTATGATTGTCTAAGTGCCCTGTTACCACTTCCTTAATAATGGATTCCAGCATTTTCCCAATGACTGACGTCAGGCTAACTGGCCTGTGGTTCTCTGTTTTCTCTCTCCCTCCTTTCTTGAATAGCGGTGTTACATTTGCTACCTTCCAATCCGCTGGCACTGTTCTAGAATCTAGGGAATTTTGGAAGAGCAAAACCAATGCACCACTATCTCTGCAGCCACCTACTTTAGAACCCTAGGATGTCGGCTCCAGGGGATTTGTTGGCTTTTAGTCCCATTAGTTTCTCAAGTACTTTTTCTCTACTGATATTAATTACTTTATGTTCCTCACTCTTATTAGCCCCTTGGTTCCCCACTATTTTTGGTATGCTTCTTGTGTCTTCTGTGAAGACAGATACAAAGGCCAGAATTTTGCCGGCACTCAGTGGATGGGATGGGTGGCGGGTCAGCTGTTAAATTTAAAATGATTGACAGCGGGGTGAGGGTGAACAGCCAGAGGTCGTTGTCCATATCGGTACCAACGACATAGGCAGAAAGAGGGATGAGATCCGGCAGGCAGAGTTTAGGGAGCTAGGAGAGAGATTAAAAAGCAGGACCTTAAAGGTAGTAATCTCCGGATTACTCCCGGTGCCACGTGCTAGTGAGTACAGGAATAGGAGGATAGAACAGATGAATGCGTGGCTGGAGAGATGGTGCAGGAGGGAGGGCTTTAGATTTTAATTATGGACAGAAAATATGAGGCTTTGGGCCCTTGTGTGGGTCATTCTTTCTTTGAGCTGGCAGTATGTGGCAGAATTGTTGTGTGAGGTTTACTTACTCCAGATTATAATGAATACAACAATTACAACAGCTCTTTCAGGGCTACCAGCTGCCCTTGAAGTGGCATCATCTTAAATTTTACCTACAAAAAATGATTTGGTACAGAATGACCCCACTCAACGACCTGGTGCTGGTGGGCCTGGGGCAGGAGAACCTCCCGTGAAGGGAGACCTTACTCGGAGGAGAAACCACCCAGCAATAAAGAGAACTGTCAGAGCACCACGGTTGGAGGTGACGCAGTGCACCACTGCAGTCTCACTTGTGGCTCCATCCTGGGAGTAGGTGAGGGAAAACATTTGGCTCCTGTGAATGGAGGTTGTCTTTCCAAGCTTCTTTATTGCTCCTTACAGCATCACAGAGGGGGGAACACAGGCACTTTGCCAACTGCTGATCCCTGTAAATGCCCAGACTTGCTCATTCTCTCTTGTTTCACTGGGCCATGTTATCATGTCACAGTGCTGCCCATGTTGGCAATGAATGGGTTGAGTGTGAAGCACCAGGAATACGGCACCAGCACAAAGGTCTAACACTTGTTGTCCTGGTACCTTTGGTAGAACTCATCTTCTAGAAATTTAGGAACTGGAGTAGTCCTGTCTGTGGAGGCGGAAGACGTGGGTACGGTTCTTAATGAATACTTTGCGTCAGTCTTCACAAAAAAGGACAATGCAGACATTGTAGTTAAGGAGGAGGAGTGTGAAATATTAGCTGAGATAAATTTAGTGAGAGAGGGATTATTAAGGAGTTTGGCATCTGCGAAAATAGATAAATCACCAGGCCCAGATGAAATGGATCCCAGGCTGTTAAGAGAAGCAAGGGAGGAAATAGCGGAAGTTCTGACCATCATTTTCCAATCCTCTAGCAAAATACTGCGGATGCTGGAAATCCGAAATAACAACAGAAAATGCTGGAAACACTCAGCAGGTCAGGCAGCATCATGGAGAATGAAACAGAGTTAATGTTTCGGGTCGATGACCCTTCATCAGAACTGGAGAAGGTTAGAGAAGTAACAGATTTTTAAACAAGTGTGGGGCAGGGACAAGGAGTTGAGGAGGAAAGAACAAAGGGAAGGTCTGTGATAGGCTGTAAGGCAGGAGAGATTAAAAGACAAAAGGGATGATGGTGCAAGGGAAAAGGAGAATGTAATGGGCAAGTTAAGAAACAAAAGATGACTCTATATGAGGTGTAAATGGCAATGGCAGAATCGTCAACAGCTGCCATGTGAGAAAAAAAAGGATAAAAGAATATAGGGGCCGAGGTTATCGTCTGAAATTGTTGAACTCGATGTTGAGTCCAAAAGGCTGTAAAGTGCCTAATTGAAAGATGAGGTGCTGTTCCTCGAGTTTACGTTGAGCTTTGTTGGAACAGTGTAAGAGGCCGAGGACGGTGAGGTCTGAGTGGGAGTGGAGCGGAGAATTAAAGAGACAGGCGACGGGAAGCTCGGGGTCACCCTTATGGACTGAACGGAGGTGTTCCGCAAAGCGGTCACCCAATCTGTGTTTCTTCTCCCCAATGTAGAGGAGACCGCATCGTGAGCAGCGAATACAGTATACTAAATTGCAAGAAGACCAAGTAAATCGCTGTTTCACCTGGAAGGAGTGTTTGGGGCTCTGGACAGTGGGAAGGGAGGAGGTAAAAGGGCATGTGTTGCATCTCCTGCGCTTGCACGGGAAGGTGCCGTGGGAAGGAGAAGGGGTGTTGGGGGTGATAGCGGAGTGTACCAGGAGGAAGCGGTCCCCTCAGAATGCTGTGGGGGAGGAGGGGAAGATGTGTTTGATGGTGGAATCATGCTGGTGGTGGTGGAAATGGCGGAGGATGATCCGTTGAATGTGGAGCCTGGTAGGGTGAAAGATGAGGACAAGGGGAACCCTATCGTGGTTCTGGGAGGGAGGGGGAAGGGGTGAGAGCAGAAGTGCTGGAAATGGAACGGACATGGCCGCGGGCCATGTCAACCACAGTAGATGGGAATCCTCGGTTGAGGAAAAAGGAAGACATGTCGGAAGCACTGGTATGGAAGGTGGCATCGTCAGAGCAGATGCGGGAAAGACGGAGAAACTGGGAGAATGGAATAGAGTCCTTACAGGAAGCAGGGTGGGAGGAAGTGTAGTCCAGGTAGCTGTGGGAGTCAGTGAGCTTATAGTGGATGTTGGTCGATAGTCAATCCCCAGAAGTGGAGACAGAAAAGTCGAGGAAGGGAAGGGAAGAGTCAGAGATGGACAATGTGAAGGTGAGGGAAGGGTGAAAATTGGGTGGATTTTCCAATCCTCTCTGGCTACAGGTGTGGTGCCGGAGGACTGGAGGATTGCTAACATTGTACCATTGTTTTAAAAGGGAGAAACCGAGTAATTACAGGCCAGTCAGCCTAACCTCGGTAGTAGGCAAAGTATCGGAAAAAATTTCTGAGGGACAGGATAAATCTTCATTTAGAAAGACACGGAATAATCAAGGACAATCAGCATGGATTTGTTAAGGAAACGTCATGTCTGACTAACTTGATTGTTTTCAGGACAGGTTTTGACAGGAGAAATAAAACTTATAAAGTCTCTTTATTCCTTTTCAATGTCTTGTTTTGCGGAACTTTCCAGCAAGACAACCAAGAGTATGGCAGCCTCGTCAATGAATTCATAAAGGACTTGGATCAAGACCATCGTAACTTTGACAGAAGTTTCTTTTACATCGGTTGGTATAACACACTTGGGCTGATGCAAATTGGCTTTCTGACGAAATGAAACACAGCTTATTTCTGAATGATGTCTATAAAGGTAACAGAACCTAACAGTGAGATCTGCTTAACTCTATTCTTAACCTCCTTTGACCTCCCACCTAGTACACATTGGATTTAACCCTGTGCATGTGGCAGTGTTGGGATTTTGAACGATTCCCCCCAGGCCCCATCTCCAGAGCCCTGTGCATGGTGACCCTGTTTATAAATACTGCCCTCTACTGGTAGTTGCCAGTTTTTGTCTCCCACCCACACTGCTGCATTGTGAGCTGGAGCTTCTTCATTCACAATTATTCAGTGACGTTAACTCCAACACTGAGGATTTCTTTCCCATTTTCTGGTTTGTATTTTACATTCAGTGTTCACATTATTTAGTTTTGTGCGATGAGTCTAAACAACGGCTCTTTCCAGGTGCCCAGTTCAATGTATCACCTCTTATCGTCCTGTGGCAGATAGTCCCTGGTTTTCACCAGGGGGTGGATCTCCTTGTCATTCCCCAGATGAAATATGTTGGGGAGCCACGTGGTCTTCCACCCACACGTTAACCAGACATTCGGCTCCGGCCCTGGCAGATCTGACTGCCCCGGCAGAGGATTCCTGGCTGCTGTTGTTCCTTTTAATATTGTTTAGAATTAGGTGTCTTCTCCCCTTTTTTGAACAAGGGTGTAACATTTGCAATCCTCCAGTCCTCTGGCACTGCCCCTGTATTTGAGGAGGATTGGAAGATTGTGGCCAGCACCTCTGCAATTCATACCCTTACTTCCCTCATCAGCCTAGGCTGTATCCCATCCGGACCAGGTGACTTATCTACTTAAAGTACTGTCAGCCTTTCTAGTACCTCCTCTTTATCTATTTTTATCTGATCCAGTATCCCAGCAACCTTCTTTATTAAGTAGATTTGGCAAAGTCCTTTTCCTTGGTAAACACCGATGCAAAGTAATCTTTTTGTATCTCAGCCAACCTTCTGCCTCCACTAATAGATCTCCATTTTGGTCCCTAATCTGTCCCACTGCTCCTTTGACAATACATTTACTGTTAATATGCCTATAGAAGAACTTTGAATTCCCTTTTACGTTAGCTACCAATCTATTCTCATACTGTCTCTTTGCCCCTCTTATTCCTTTTTCACATCCTCTGTACTTTTTATATTCAGCCTGATTCTCCATTTTATTGTCAAGCTGACATTTAAAAAAAATTCATTGACAGGATATGGGCATCGCTGGCAAGGCCAGCATTTATTGCCCATCCCTATTTGCCCTTGAGTGACTTGCTAGGCCATTTCAGAAGGCAGTTAAGAGTCACTGCTGTGGGTCTGGAGTCACATATAGGCCAGACCGGGTAAGGACAGCAGATTTCCTTCCCTAAAGGACATTAGTGAACCAGATGGGTTTTTACTGTCATAAGCCCCCTGCTTCATCCTACTCTCTAACTCCTTTGTCATCCAGGGTTGCCCTACCTTTCCCACTTTTAAGAACCTAGACTGTGCCAGACCATTTCCTCTTTAAAGATTCCGTTACATTTCTGCCAGCCAGTCTTTGACTCCAGTTTACCTGGGTCAAGTCCCTCCTCAATTTGCTGAAATTAGTCCTCCTCCAGTTCAGTATTTTTATTTTAGATTTCTCCTTGCCCTTCTCTATAACTAATCTAAACCTTACGACGCTATGATCACTATTCCCAAGGTGCTCCCCCACTGTAACATTCTCCAATTGACCCACTTCATTCCCCAGGACTAGATCCAGCAATGCCTCCTTCCTCGTTGGGTAGGAAACCCACTGATCAAGAACATTCTCCTGAACACATTTCAGAAATTCCTCCCTTTCTCTGCCCTGATCACTGCCCCATTCAATATTAGGGTAATTAAAGTCTCCCATTAACACCACTCTATAGTTCTTGCACCTCTCAGTAATTTCTTTGCAAATCTGCTCCTCCATCTCTTCCCACTTTTTGGTGGCCTATAAAGTATACCAAGTAGCGTAATAGCTCCTTTATTATTTTTTACCTCCAACCAAATAGATATTTTCTTTTGACCCCTCAAGGTCATTCTCTCTTTCTAGCATTGTCATATTTTCCTTAATCAAAACTGCTACCTCTCCTTTTTATCCTTCCCCCCGCAGAATGCTCTGCACCCTCTCAGTGACGTCCCTTACCCTGGCACCAGGGAGGCAACATGCCATCCGGGTCTCACATCAACGGTAGCAAAACTGCCTGTCCGTCCTCCTGACTATCGAATCGGCAATTACTACTGCATTCCTACTCTATGCAAGACTTGATGTGGACCCAGGAGCGAGGTCGAGGCCCAGGAGCGAGGACGAGGCCCAGGAGCGAGGTCGAGGCCCAGGAGCGAGGTCGAGGCCCAGGAGCGAGGTCGAGGCCCAGGAGCGAGGACGAGGCCCAGGAGCGAGGTCGAGGCCCAGGAGCGAGGTCGAGGCCCAGGAGCGAGGTCGAGGCCCAGGAGCGAGGTCGGGATCTGGGAGCGAGGTCGGGATCTGGGAGCGAGGATGAGGCCCAGGAGCGAGGACGAGCCCAGCAGCGTGGTCGAGGCCCAGGAGCGAGGTCAGGCCCCAGGAGCGAGGACGAGGCCCAGGGGCGAGGACAGGGCCCAGGAGCGAGGACGAGGCCCAGGGGCGAGGACGGGGCCCAGGGGCGAGGACGGGACCCAGGGGCGAGGACGGGGCCCAGGAGTGAGGACGAGCCCAGCAGCGTGGTCGAGGCCCAGGAGTGGCGCAACGTGGACCAGCAGCAGCGGGGTCGGGGCCCAGGGAAGGTGCAGCACGGGCCAACAGCGAGGTCGGGAGGATCACACTGCACCCTATGAAACCCAGGCAGAGAAGACCTGTGGGAAGGAGGGAGGAGGACAGTAGGAGTATGTTTGTGTGTGTGTGTGATAGGCCGATGTAGCAGAGCCTGGTCTCCAATCGTCTTGGATCCCCTTGCCATTGGACCAAGACCTTGCTCTGTCAAGTCTGTGGGGTAGCTGGTGTGCAACGGCCACCCCACGATAAAAGAATTCACGCACAGGCATCTTCCACCCTTTAAAATGAAGTTCAGGACCTGGAACGTCAGGACCCTCATGGACAACCCCAACAGTGACAGACCGGAACGCCGTACTGCTATCGTTACCCGGGAGCTCAGACGTTTCAACATTGACATCGCCGCCCTAAGTGAGACCCGGCGGGCAGGGGAAGGCCAGCTCAAGGAGCAAGGCGGTGGTTACACCTTCTTCTGGAAAGGCAAACCTGAAGAACGACGCCGCCTCCATGGGGTAGACTTCGCCATAAAAAATGAACTAGTTGGACGTCTCAGAGACTCCCCTTGCGAAATAAACGAATGCCTCATGACTCTTCGGCTCACCCTAGCCCAGAACCAGCGCGCTACGGTCATCAGTGCGTACGCCCCAATACTGGAAGCCTCAGACGAGACCAAAGAGGAATTCTACTCCAGCCTCAACAATCCCTGTCCCGAGTCCCAACGGGCGACAAGCTGATTCTCCTTGGCGACTTTAACGCCAGAGTTGGAAAGGACACAGACCTCTGGGGAGGTGTGATCGACAGAGAGGGGGTAGGGAAAGCCAACTTCAACGGTACCCTCCTCCTGACAAAATGCTTAGAACATGGCCTTGTCATAACCAACACCTTGTTCCATCAGAGACAAGTACAAGGCTTCATGGCAACACCCCCACTCCAGGCACTGGTATCTGCTGGACTACGTCATCGTCCGAGCGAGGAACCGCAAGGACGTCTGCATCACCCGCGCCATGACAGGAGCTGACGACTGCTGGACAGACCACTGCCTAATCCGCTCTGTCATCTCCATCAATGTAGCCCCAAAACAGCGGCGACAACAGAAACAATGCCGCAGAAAAATCAACACTGGAGCACTCAAAGACCCTGCTAAGAAAGCCCTATTCAGCCTGCGCCTCACAACCAACCAGACGACTCCCAGTGATTCAGAGACACAGTGTCCACAGCGCCTGGTCTGCACTCAAGGCCTCCATAATCAGCACCTGTGAAGAGATGCTCGGTCACTCGACCAGGAAACACCAAGACTGGTTCAACGAGAATGACCAGGAGATCCAGGAGCTAATAAGCCGCAAGCGCAAGGCATTCCTGATCTGGAAACAGCAACACAACTCGAGAGCAAGAAAACAGCTCTACAGATGCCTGAAGGCCGAGGTCCAACAAAAAACTCGCGACCTAAAGAACAGATGGTGGGTGGAGAAAGCGCAGGAGATCCAGCAGCTAGCTGACAACCACGACGTGCGTGGATTCTTTAGCACAGTCAAGTCCATCTACGGCCCAAGCACCCAAGGTCCTACCCCACTGCGGGCCAAGAATGGAGAGGTACTCATCAAGGACAGAGAGGCAGTCAGTGCCCGCTGGAAGGAGCACTTCGAAGACCTCCTTAACCGAGACTCTGACCTTGACGCAAGTGTCCTCAACTCCATCCCGCAGCATGCTACCCGTCACCACCTCAGCACAACCCCAGCCCGGCATGAGGTTGAAAAGGCCATCCGACAACTGAAGAACAACAAGGCCTCAGGAACAGATGGAATCCCTGCCGAGGCACTAAAGCATGGCGGAAAAGCACTATTGGCATGGATACATGGACTCATTTCTCTTATTTGGAAGGAGGAGAGCATGCCAGGGGATCTCAGAGACGCCGTAATCGTGACCATCTTCAAGAAAGGTGACAAGTCCAATTGCGGTAATTACAGAGGAGTTTCCTTGCTGTCTGCCACATGGAAAGTCATCACAAGAATCCTCCTTAATCGCCTTCTCCCAGTGGCTGAAGAGCTCCTCCCAGAGTCGCAATGCGGATTCCGTCCACTAAGGGGCACAATGGACATGATCTTCACTGCGCATCAAATACAAGAGAAATGCAGGGAACAGCACCAACCGCTGTACTCAAGAGGCGGCGGCGACCAGGTAGGCCCACAGAGGCGGCGGACCTGGGTGGAGCGGCTGCGGCGAGGCGGAGGACTCAAGAGGCGGCGGCGACCAGGTAGGCCCACAGAGGCGGCGGACCTGGGTGGAGCGGCTGCGGCGAGGCGGAGGACTCAAGAGGCGGCGGCGACCAGGTAGGCCCACAGAGGCGGCTAAAGTGCGGGACGCAGTGGTTGCTGGGTAGGTGATTAATTTTTACCTGTATATAAGTTGGGCGGTTCCTAAACCCGAGACACTACACTTGTATTGTCCCCCACCCTTCCTCCTCCTCTAACCTAAAGGAGGTGAGTGACTATCAGGTAAGCTCTTTTTTGTTCTAGTTTAATCTGCAAGTTAGCTGGAGGGGATGGCAGGGGAGGCAGTGAAATGTTCCTCCTGCAGAATGTTTGAGGTGAGGGACGCCGTAGGTGTCCCTGCTGATTACACCTGTGGGAAGTGCACCCATCTCCAGCTCCTCGAAAACCGTGTTAGGGAACTGGAGCTGGAGCTGGATGAACTTCGGATCATTCGGGAGGCAGAGGAGGTCATAGATAGAAGCTTCAGGGATGTAATTACTCCAAAGCATGAAGATAGATGGGTGACGGTGAGAGGGGCTAGGAGGAAGCAGTGCAGGGATCCTCTGTGGTCGTTCCCCTCAGTAACAGGTATACCGCTTTGAATACTGTTGAGGGGGACGACTTACCAGTGGTAAGCCATGGTGACCGGATCTCCGGCGCTGGGTCCGTCCCTGTGGCTCAGAAGGGAAGGGGGGAGAGCAGGAGAGCAATAGTTATTGGGGTCTCAATAGTCAGAGGGACAGATAGGAGGTTCTGTGGCAGCAAAAGAGACTCACGGATGGTATGTTGCCTCCCGGGTGCCAGGGTCCGTGACGTCTCGGACCGTGTTTTCAGAATCCTCAAAGGGGAGGGGGAACAATCACAAGTCGTGGTACACATCGGTACCAACGACATAGGTAGGAGAAGGGACGGGGATTTAAAACAGGAATTTAGGGAGCTAGGTTGGAAGCTGAGAGCCAGTACAAACCATGTTGTAATTTCTGGTTTGTTGCCGTGTCACGTGCTAGCGAGTTGAGGAACAGGGAGAGAGTGCAGATAAACACGTGGCTGCAGGGATGGTGTAGCGGGGAGGGTTTCAGTTATGTGGATAATTGGAGCACATTCTGGGGAAGGTGGGACCTGTACAAACAGGACGGTTTGCACCTGAACCAGAGGGGCACCAATATCCTGGGAGGGAAATTTGCTACGGCTCTTCGGGGGGGGTTTAAACTAATTTGTCAGGGGGATGGGAAAAAGGGCTGTAGTCCAGGAGCCAGTGGTGAGTGTAGGGAGGTACTGAGGAGGGTATCAAGGTCGCAGGAATGTACCGGCAGACAGGAAGATGGCTTGAAGTGTGTCTACTTCAATGCAAGGAGCATCCGGAATAAGGTAGGAGAACTTGGAGCGTGGATTGGTACTTGGGACTACGATGTGGTGGCCATTACAGAGACATGGTTAGAACAGGGACAGGAATGGTTGTTGGAAGTTCCGGGGTATAGATGTTTCAGTAAGAGTAGGGAAGGTGGTAAGAAAGGTGGAGGAGTAGCATTGTTAATCAAGGATAGTTTAACAGCGGCAGAAAGGCAGTTCGAGGGGGATCTGCCGTCTGAGGTAATATGGGCTGAAGTTAGAAATAGGAAAGGAGCGGTCACGTTGTTAGGAGTTTTCTACAGGCCCCCAAATAGTAATAGAGATGTGGAGGAAGAAATTGCAAAGCAGATTATGAATAGGTGTGGAGGTCACAGAGTAGTTGTCATGGGTGACTTCAACTTTCCAAATATTGATTGGAACCTTTATAGGTCAAACAGTTCGGATGGGATAGTTTTTGCACAGTGTGTGCAGGAGGGTTTCCTGACACAATATGTGGATAGGCCGACAAGAGGTGGGGCCACATTGGATTTGGTACTGGGTAATGAACCGGGCCAAGTGTTTGATTTGTATGTGGGAGAGCACTTTGGAGATAGCGACCACAATTCGGTGACTTTTACTATTGCAATGGAAAGGGATAGGGCCATACGGCAGGGCAGGGTGTATAATTGGGGGAGGGGTAATTATGATGCGATTAGGCAAGAATTAGGGAGCATAAGATGGGAACAGAAACTATCAGGGAAAGGCACAAACGAAAAGTAGAGCTTTTTCATGGAGCAATTACTGCGTGTCCTTGATAGGTATGTCCCTGTCAGGCAGGGAGGAAATGGCCGAGTGAGAGAACCACGGTTCACAAAAGAGGTTGAATGTCTAGTCAAGAGGAAAAAGGAAGCGTATGTAAGGATGAGAAAACAAGGTTCAGTTGGGTCGATTGAGGGGTACAAGGTAGCAAGGAATGAGCTAAAAAAAGAGCTTAGGAGAGCTAGGAGGGGGCATGAGAAGTCCTTGGCGGGTCGGATCAAGAAAAACCCCAAGGCCTTTTACTCTTATGTGAGAAATAAAAGAATGACCAGGGTGAGGGTAGGGCCGGTCAAGGACAGTAGTGGGAACTTGTGCATGGAGTCAGAAGAAATAGGAGAGGTGATGAATGAATACTTTTCGTCAGTGTTCACCGAGGAGAGGGGCCATGTTCTTGAGGATGAGAGTGTGATAAAGGTGGATAGGCTGGAGGTGGTAGATGTTCTGAGGGAAGATGTTTTAGCAATTTTGAAGAACCTGAGGGTCGATAAGTCCCCTGGGCCAGATGGGATATATCCTAGGATTCTTTGGGAGGCAAGGGAGGAGATTGCAGAGCCTCTGGCTTTGATCTTTGGGTCCTCACTGTCCACGGGAATGGTGCCAGAGGACTGGAGAGTGGCGAATGTTGTTCCTCTCTTCAAGAAAGGAAGTAGGAATGACCCTGGTAATTATAGGCCGGTTAGTCTTACTTCGGTGGTTGGTAAGATAATGGAAAAGGTCCTGAGGGATAGGATTTATGACCATTTGGAAAGGGGCAACTTAATCAGGGATAGTCAACACGGATTCGTGAAGGGTAAGTCTTGCCTAACAAATTTGATTGAATTCTTTGAGGAGGTAACTAAGTGTGTAGATGAAGGTAGAGCAGTTGATGTCGTATACATGGATTTTAGTAAGGCGTTTGATAAGGTTCCCCATGGTCGGCTCATGAAGAAAGTAAGGAGTTGTGGGATAGAGGGAAATTTGGCCGATTGGATAAGTAACTGGCTATCTCATAGAAGGCAGAGGGTGGCGGTGGATGGAACATTTTCGGACTGGAGACCAGTTACCAGCGGTGTGCCACAGGGGTCGGTGCTGGGTCCTCTGCTGTTTGTGATTTTTATCAATGACTTGGAGGAGGGGACTGAAGGGTGGATCAGTAAATTTGCTGATGACACCAAGATTGGTGGAGCAGTGGATGAGGTGGAGGGCTGTTGTCGGCTGCAAAGAGACATTGATAGGATGCAGAGCTGGGCCGAAAAATGGCAGATGGAATTTAACCCTGATAAGTGCGAGGTGATTCATTTTGGTAGGGCAAATTTGAATAAGGATTACAGGGTCAACGGCAGGGTTCTGAGGAACGTGGAGGAGCAGAGGGATCTGGGGGTTCATATCCACAGATCTCTGAAGGTTGCCACTCAAGTGGATAGAGCAGTAAAGAAGGCCTATGGTGTGTTGGCGTTTATTAACAGAGGGTTTGAGTTTAAGAACCGTGAGGTTATGCTGCAACTGTACAGGACCTTGGTGAGACCACATTTGGAATATTGTGTGCAGTTCTGGTCACCTCACTATAGGAAGGACGTGGAAGCATTGGAAAGAGTGCAAAGGAGATTTACCAGGATGCTGCCTGGTTTGGGGGGGAGGTCTTATGAGGAAAGATTGAGGGAGTTGGGGCTTTTCTCTTTAGAGCGGAGGAGGATGAGAGGCGACTTAATAGAGGTTTATAAGATGATGAGGGGGATAGATAGAGTGGATGTTCAGAGACTATTTCCTCGGGTAGAGGCAGCTGTTACAAGGGGGCATAACTATAAGGTGCATGGGGGCAGATATAGAAGGGATGTCCGAGGTAGATTATTTACTCAGAGAGTGGTTGGGGTGTGGAATGGACTGCCTGCTGTGATAGTGGAGTCGGACACTTTAGGAACTTTCAAGCGGTTATTGGATAAGCACATGGAGCACACCAGAGTGATAGGGAGTGTGATAGCTTGATCTTGGTCTCGGACAATGCTCGGCACAACATCGAGGGCCGAAGGGCCTGTACTGTGCTGTACTGTTCTATGTTTCTATGTTTCTATGGCCTTCTTTGACCTCAAAAAGGCCTTCGACACTGTCAACCGTGAGGGATTATGGAGTGTCCTCCTCAAATTCGGCTGCCCTCAAAAGTTTGTCACCATCCTCCGCCTGCTTCACAACGACATGCAAGCCATGATCCTGAACAATGGATCCACCACAGACCCAATTCACGTACGGACCGGGGTCAAGCAAAGCTGTGTCATTGCACCAACGCTCTTCTCGATCTTCCTTGCTGCAATGCTCCATCTCACCCTCAGTAAGCTCCCCGCTGGAGTGGAGCTAATTTACAGAACAAACAGGAAACTGTTCAACCTCCATCGCCTCCAGTCCAGATCCAAGGTCATCCCATCCTCTGTCATCGAATTACAGTATGCAGACGACGCTTGCGTCTGCGCACACTCGGAGGTCGAACTTCAAACCATCGTCAACACCTTCACCGAAGATAACGAGAACATGGGCCTTACACTAAACATCTGTAAGACAAAGGTCCTCCACCAACCTGCCCCTGCCACACAGTACTGCCCCCCGATTATCAAAATCCACAACGAGGCCTTGAACAACGTGGACCACTTTCCATACCTCGGGAGCCTACTGTCAACAATTGCAGACGTCGATGACGAAGTCTAACACCACCTTCAGTGTGCCAGTGCAGCCTTCGGTCACCTGAGGAAGAGAGTGTTTGAAGACCAGGACATCAAACCCAGCACCAAGCTCATGGTCTACAGAGCAGTAGTGATTCTCGCCCTCCTGTATGTTTCAGAGACATGGACCATTGACAGCAGGCACCTCAAAGCACTGGGGAGGTACCACCAACGCTGCCTCTGTAAGATCCTGCAAATCCATTGGCAGGATAGGCGCACCAACGTCAGTGTTCTCGCTCAGGCCAACATCCCCAGCATCGAAGCTTTGACTACGCTCGATCAGCTCCGATGGACGAGCCACATCGTCTGCATGCCTGATACGAGACTCCCAAAACAAGCGCTCTGCTCGGAGCTCCGACACGGCAGGAGAGCCCCAGGTGGGCAGAGGAAACGCTTCAAGGACACCCTCAAAGCCTCCTTGAAAAAATGCAACATCCCCTCCGACACCTGGGAATCCCTGGCCCAAGACCGCTCAAAGTGGAGGAGAAGCATCCGGGAAGGCGCCGAACAACTCGAGTCTCTTCGCCGGGAGCAAGCGGAAGCCAAGCGCAAGCAGCGCAAGGAGCGCACGTCAACCCAAGAACCCCACCCACCCACCCCTTCAACCACCGTCTGCCCCACCTGTGACAGAGACTGTAGCTGCCGCATTGGACTCAACAGTCACCTGAGAACTCATTTTTGCGTGGAAGCCAGTCATCCTCGGTTCCGAGGGACTGCCGAAGAAGAAGAAGGAGAAGAAGCAAAACTGCCTGTCTGTCCTCCTGACTATCGAATCGCCAATTGCTACTGCATTCCTACTCTATGCAAGACTTGATGTGCAAAAGGTTGGATTGAGACTGGGGCTGGAAAGTAAAACTGCTGTGGGCTGTTTTTTAAAGTGCGGAGTGAACCGTTCTAGCTGATGGTGTAAGCGTGTTGCTAATTGACGGTGAATTTAGAAACAGAAGCCAAAATTGAACTTTGAACCCACGACCCCTGGTTTACAAGACCAGTGCTCGAACCCCTGAGCTATGGAGCCAGAGTTTTAAAAAGTTGAAGTGATGAATTATACAAAAATAAATTCTTTCGAGCATTTTTAAAACGCTGTGGGAATAATTCAGTGCACAGGGGACTTGGTCAGATCCCGTTTCCACCCTCCTTAGCCGTCTTTCGGGGTGAGACGTTAAACCGAGGCCACCCGTCCACCCTCTCTGGTGGATGTAAATGATCACGCGGGCCACTATTGGAAGAAGAGCAGAGGGGAGTTCTCCCCGGTGTCCTGGGCCCAATATTTATCCGTCACTAAAAAATAACACAGATTATCTGGTCATTGATCATATGACTGTTTGTGGGAGCTTGCTGTGCACAACTTGGCTGCCGTGTTTCCCTACATTACAACTGTGGGATAATTCCTTCCTTATCCTTTAAAAAGATTCTCACAAGTAGAGACAGTAATATGATTGATAATTCTCTTCATTTATTACCATCCAAACATTAATATTAAACACCCTAACCAACAAAACAATAATCTTAAACACCCTAACCATTATTTTGACTTGTTGTGAGTTGTGTGTCCTCTACAGGGACCCATACTCTCTGCACATTGGGTACAAGTATTCTTTATGAAGAATACTGTTGCTTCTGTGGGCCCCACATTGACATCCTTAAAAAAGGAAATGCAACCCACAGGTAACCAGTGTGACGCTTCTTCCTGCAACAGTGCCCATTCTGGCACCCTTAAAAGGGAAATGTACTCCTGCAAAACACTGCAGCACTGCTGCAGGCCCCACTTCTGGCACCCTTAAAAGGGAAATGCTTTATGGGAACAGTACAACACCCCTTGCGATTGTGGGGACCCCGATCAGGCAGTGTAAGAGGTATAATGAGACAAAGTGGGGGGGGGGGGAGGAACGAGAGAGGGGGAGGGGAGAAGGAGAAGTGGAGGAGAGAGAGGGAAGGGGAGAAGGAGAGGGGGAAGAGGAGAAGTGGAGAAGGGGACAGGGAAGGGGAGAAGGAGAGAGGGGAGGGGAGAAGGAGAGAGGGGAGGGGAGAAGGAGAGAGGGGAGGGGAGAAGGAGAGAGGGGGAGGGGAGAAGGAGAGAGGGGAGGGGAGAAGGAGAGAGGGGAGGGGAGAAGGAGAGAGGGGAGGGGAGAAGGAGAGAGGGGGAGGGGGGAGAAGGAGAGAGGGGAAGGGAGAAGGAGAGAGGGGAGGGGAGAAGGAGAGAGGGAAGAAGGAGAGAGGGGAGGGAAGAAGGAGAGAGGGGAGGGAAGAAGGAGAGAGGGGAGGGGAGAAGGAGAGAGGGGAGGGGAGAAGGAGAGAGGGGGGGTGAGCAGGAGAGAGGGGGGGTGAGCAGGAGAGAGGGGGGGTGAGCAGGAGAGAGGGGGGGTGAGCAGGAGAGAGGGGGGGGGTGAGGACTATTTGCGTTGGATGGTCCCTCAGATTAAAACATAAATATTTGCTTCAAAAGAGTCAACACTGTTCACAATCTCTCATTGACCCCGTCTTCTGAACAAACCACCCCAGAGCCGGATCCTGGGAAACAGCAGTGCTGCAAATGACCTTTTTTTAAAAAAAATGATTTGCTTGGGAATCGCTCTAAACCCAACTTCACCCCTGCCCACCCCGTCACCCCCCAACCGCCCACACCCATACAACCCACCCCCACCCCCGACTCTACACCACAACCCCCACACCCACCACATCCCCACACCCACCACATCCCCCACACCCACACATCCACCCCCCAAACCCTACCCACATCCAAACCCCCACCCCTAAAACCCCACCTCACCCCCCAAACCCCCACCCCTAAAACCCCACCTCACCCCCCAAACCCCCACCCCCAAAACCCCACCCCCCACACAATCCACCCCCCAAACCCCACCCCAACACTGCACCCCACACCCACCACATACCCCACACCCCCACCCTACACCTCCCACCACCCACACCCCAAACCCCCCCCCAACCCCCCCACCACCCAAACCCCCCCCACCACCCAAACCCCCCCCACCCCCCCAAAACCCCCCCACCCACCCACCACCCCCCCCAAACCCCGCACCATCCACCCCCCAAACCCCCACCCCCAAACCCCCCCACCCCGCACCACCCACACCCCAAACCCCCCCACCACCCACACCCCACACCCCCTCACCACCCACACCCCACACCCCCACCCCCCCCACCCAATCCCCCCACCCACACCCCAAACCCTCCCCACCCCCCCCAAACCCCAGCCCCCACACCACCCCCCCCACCCCCCAAACCCCACCCCCAAACCCCACCCTACACCTGCCCCCACCCACACCCCAAACCCCCACCCCCCAAACTCCACCCCCACCACCCACACCCCAAACCCCCCCACTCCCCCCCAAACCCCACCCCCACCCCCTCAAACTCCACCCCCCCCCTCACCCCCACCCCCCCAAATTTCACACCATCCCCCACACCTCCCACCCCACCCTGGTGTCCAGCTCAGATATCTGTGCCCTTCGCTGGTAAATCGTCCTTCTCTCCCAGTCTCGGCACTTCAACTCGGAAAGGCTTCACTGCGCCTCACTGCCGGGTTTCCCGGTAGACGTTGATGGGATGGATGTAAGCCAAGGTTACCAGGACGATGAATCCAATGTTCAACTGCATCAAGAAGGACAAATAAAAGGCAAACAGAGAGATAGTTAGTGTTCAGGCGGTGTTCCCCAGATCCCTGCAATTTTTTCTCCTTCAAGTATTTATCCAATTCCCCTTTGAAAGTTACTGTTGAATCTGTTTCCACCACCCTATCAGGCGGTGCATTCCAAATCCTAACCACTCGCTGCAGAAAAAAATGTTTCCTCACGTCGCCTCTGGTTCTTTTACCAATCAGCTTAAATCTGTGTCCTCTGGTTATCGAATCTTCAGTCACTGGAAACAGTTTCTCTTTATTTACTCTCTCTGAACCCTTCATGATATTGAACACCTCTATCAAATCTCCTCTTAGCCTTCTCTGCTCTAAGGAGAACAACCCCAGCTTCTCCAGACTCTCCGAAATCTCTTCCGTACCCTCTCCAAGGCTTTCACGTCCTTCCTAAAGTGTGGTGCCCAGAATTGGACACAATACTCCAGCTGGGGCCGAACTAGTGTTTTTATAAAGGATTAGCATAACTTCCTGGCTTTTGGAGTCTATGGGCTGGATTTTCTCAGCCCCGAGGAGGTGGGACTGCCGGGAAAGTTGCAGAATTTGGGGGCGGGTGGCAAATCAGGCCCCAACCCGCCTGCGTGCCCTCTTGCCAACCCGCCTGCGGGAAGCCGTCCTGCCCCGGGTCCCGTCTCCTTGGAGGCGGGAAGGGATTAAAGCCTATTAACTGCCTGCTAACAGGTAGTTAACAGGCAGAAAATAGGATTATCTCCATTTTTCGTTCCAAAGTGCGGGCTTCCCGACCTCGGGGAACCCCGCCAGGGCGTAGGAGCCGAGTAGGAGGTCTGAGGGGGTCGAAGGGGTCTGAAAGCGCGATGTAGAGATGAGTGATGGGTGCAAGTGTGGAGTGGTAAGTATGTGAGGTGAGTGTAAACTGTTAGAAAATGTTAATTTACCTTTGTTTCTGCCTACAGCCTTCAGCCACTGTGGAGCCGGAGTCCCGACATCTCCATTGTAGAGATCACAGACTGGCTGTTGGATCCTCCGATGCAACAGTCATCTGATTTCTACAAAGTAGAAAGGTTTGATGAGTCCTGAACACAAGGTCTCATCAAACTACACAGAATGTCAGTGTTTAACAGCTTCACAGAGCTGTCAAACGATGACATTTCCTCTTTCAAAAATTCTTGACAGATGGCACGTCATACGTTGACGTGCTCTGTCACTGACTTCCCCCTAATTGGCCTGCTGAGCTCGCTGGGCGGGCTTAACAAGGTCAATCAGGGGAAGATCCCGCTGGTTGGCTAGAGGCTGATGGAGGCGGGACTGAAACCAGGCAAGCAGCAGTCCCGCCTCCAACACATCTCCATTCATAAAATTCAGCCCTGTGCCTCTATTTATAAAGCCCAGGGTCCATTCTGGAACCTGGGGTTTGAATCCAGCCCCAGACACTGATCTTTCACCCTCGGGTGACCTGGAGGGTCAACCCAGTCCCAGATAGAGTGATCAAGAGCTCCCCTCTCTCTCTCTTTATCTCACTGGACCCGTTACTGTCTGGTACAGATCACAGGGAGACCTGGACCTCCTGATACACACTGATACTCACATACAAAGGGTCACCGTGCAAGGGTCCCTTGACCAGAGTGAAGCAAGGGTACTGGAGCAGAGAGACAACTGCCGAGAGAGCCATTAGCAGTCCATAGACCTTCCCAAAGTGGCGGGTAGGGAACCTGCGGGGAACAAGCAGAGAGAGAAGGAGGAGGTTCAGAGAATTGCATCGATTCAACAGCACAGAAACAGGCCATTCAGCCCAACTGGTCCATCCCAGCATTTAGGCTCCATTCGAGCTTCCTCCTGCTCCTATTCCTCTCACCCCGTCAACATATCCTTCTATTCCTTTCTCCCTCATGTGTTTATCCAGCTTCCAGAAATGCATCTATGCTATTCACCTCAACTATGCCCTTTGGGAGCGAGTTCCACATTCTAACCACTCTCTGAGCAAAGAGGTTTCTCCTGAATTTGCGATTGCATTTATTAGTGACCATCTTATATTGATAGCCCCCTAGTTTTGGTCTCTCCCCCCAAGTGTAAACACAAGTCATAGTGTGTGTGGAAATCTGGATGGACTCCTGGTCTTGGAATCCCACATCTAACTGTCTGAGTGGGGGAGTCTGAATGAACTTCTGGGGGGAAAAATTTGGTTGCTTTGCGCCAAATTCGGTTGCTTTCCCCCTCGGGGGCGCTAACGGGGCGCTAAGCACCTAGTGCCCGAGCGCGGTGCCGCTAACGTCTCCCGCGAAATTCAGCGGGAGGTTACTGGCGGCGGTAGCCGGTAGCGCCCCACGGCGCTGCGCCTCCGGCGATGATGTTATCGCAATGCGCAGCGCCCCGCTCGCGCTTCAGCCGCAAACTTGGCTCGCGCCCCCTGACCTACCGTCGGACGCTATTTCCGACAGGGTCAGGGTGCCGTGTTTGCGGCCGGGGCGGTGCTAATTAAAGGGCTGGTGCCGGGCTCTTTTGCCGGCACCCCCCTCCCCTTTAATCAGGGCAGGGAGGCCTGCAGCACCGCGGCGCTACGTGCCGGCGCATGTGGCGCTGCTGCACGTAGCGCCGTGATATTGAATGGGAGCGCCCCAAGAGGGAGAGGGGAGCGCTTCCAGTAGCATCCCGCCTCCTGCTTGGGGCGCTAGCATTCAATTTTGGGCGCGGGGACGCTAATTTTTTGGGGGCACTAAACATTTTTCCCCCAGGGTCTCGGAATCCCAGGTCTAATGGTGTATGTGTGTGGGGGAGTCTGAATTGACTCCTGTTTTCAGAATCACAGATCTATTGGTGTGTGTGTGCGCGGGAGTCTGAATAAAATTCTGGTCTCGGAATCCCAGATCTAGCAATGAGAATTGGAGTCTGAATGGACCCTTGGGCTGTGAAAACTCGGCACCTTAGCGCCGGCAGTTAAGGCCGGTTTGGGGGAAAAAATGGCAGCTGCCTTGCTTCCACCCACTTCCGGCGTTGCCTGCACTGGTCGCCATCTTGGTGAGGGTGATAACACGGGCGGGACGAGCGTGTGCAGGCAGTATGCAGAGTAGGCAGATCGTTACGTCAGTCAACGTGCAACGCTGATTTGATGCACGACCTGCTATTTTGGACATCGCCATTCCAAACAACGGCCTCTCCAACACACGCACAGCTGAAGGTGCGTTCAGCTGCACGAGGGACATCCAACTTGCAGGTAAGTTGATTATTTCTCTTGTACTGGCTCTTGCAGCGTTCATATCAATACTGGCTTGTTGGAAGACATTTATAACATTGTTAAAGTGTGCAGGGAGCGCTGCTGGACATTGGGAAGACGTTGGTTGGAGCTGGAAGGCCTCTGACTACACCACTTGCTCCCAGTCATGAGGACTCTACTTGCAGTCCCACTCACGCTGCAGCATGACAGGGAGATGGAGCAGAGACAGCAAAGACAAGCTGCTCACAGAGAGAGGAGGAGGAGGAGGAGGAGGAGGAGGAGGGCTCGAAGTAGGAGGCATTACCCACCTACGGTCTTCAGGGAACACTTCTCATACCTGCACCTAAACCAGGAGCAGTGTATTCGGAGGCTCCGCTTCACCAAGGAGGTGGTCACAGATCTCTGCCACCTCCTGCAACCAGACCTGCAGCCTGAGAGCAGGGCGACCACGGCCCTGTCAGTGGCCCTCAAGGTGACCGTGGCCCTGATTTTTTTCACCAGCGGATCCTTCCAGGCTGGAACACGCGCCATAGCTAACATCTCACAGTTTGCTGTCCATCGTTGCATCAGGTAGGTCACAGAGGCTCTGTACTACAGGAGAAGGGACTTCATTGTCTTCTCAGCATTGACATGCGGCACCCGCAAAGCCACATGAGATGTACTGTAACTACAAAGGCTACCACTCTCTTAATGTGCAGTTGGTGTGTGACCACGCCCAGCACATCAGGATGGTGAATGCCTGGTATCCTAGCCACACTCATAATGTCTTCATCCTGCGCCAGTCAGCTATGCCAGGAATCGTCCAGCCACCACTTTGAAACCAAGGGTGGTTGCTAGGCGACAAGGGCTATCCGCTCTACGCCTGGCTGATGACTCCCCTCCTCAATCCCACTATATGTGGCCAGAAATCATATAATGACAGCCATACTGCCACAAGGAACCTCATCGAGCAGATCATTGGGGTGCTGAAGCAATGGTTCCACTGCCTTGACCGTTCGGGAGGAGCTCTCCAGTACACACTGGTGTCCCAATTCGTGGTGGTCTGCTGCATGCTCCACAACTTGGCCACCATGAGGGCTCAGCCCTTGCTACCACGACTTCTGTGACAACCTCAGGAGGAAGAGGAAGAGAAAGAGGAGAAAGGGAGGAGTCAGCCTGCAAATCCAGACGGGCTATCCGTGAGCGCATCATCAGACTCCAGTTCCCATGAATGAAACCCCAGATCCCCGTTGCTCAAAATCTCCCCACCTTACCATCCCTCCTACTTCTTTCACAAAGCACCTCCCCTTTAAGAAGTGCAGACAGCCTTTCACTCTGCAGGCAATCTTTACATTGAGAGAAGACTCCACACGATATTGGGCCCCCTGTTGAGCGCTGAGCCAACCAGCAGTGCGTTTAGCGCTGAGCTCAATGCTACAATGTTAATGAGCAGGCAGTATGAATTTTCTGTGCTGCTGGCACTACTTTCAACGGGCACGGGCAGATCACGCATCATAATCCCCATGTCCATTTTCGGGCATTATCCAATTTATCTCCCCGGTATTAGAAACCCAGCTCGAACAGTGTGCGTGTGTGGGAGTCTGATCTCGGAATCCCAGATCTAACCATTTGTTAGTGGGGGAGTCTGAATTAACACCTGTCTCGGAATCCCAGGTCTAACCATTTGTTTGTGGGGGGGGTCTGAATGGACTCCAGGTCTCAGAATCCCAGGTCTAACCATTTGTTTGTGGGGGGGTCTGAATGGACTCCAGGTCTCAGAATCCCAGGTCTAACGGTATGAACTTCGGCGCCTGAATGGGGACTCCCCTCCCTAGATGTCGCGGGCTGACTTACGCGATGGCGGTGAATGCGGTGTGACCTCCGTACAGGAATGAACGGCTGACCACCTGCAGGCTGAAGGTCAGGTACTGGACCTTCAGCACGGGGATAGCGGCGCAGAGCGAGAACAGGACGCACAGCGTGACGGTGATGGCGAGAGAAAGCACCGCCGACTTCATGTCAGCCAGTCGCTGTGAGGCGCTGGAATCTGAGGGTGGACAAAAAAGAGAAGAAAATGAAACACTCAATCAGGGCTCGGCACCCCCCCAAATCCCCCTCATACCCCAACCGTCCCAGAGAGAGAGGGGGGCTCCCCAAATCCCCCTGATTCCCCAACCGTCCCAGAGAGAGAGGGGGGCTCCCCAATATACCCCCACCATAGACCAACCATCCCAGAGAGAGAGAGAGAGGGGGGCTCCCCAATATCCCTTGTACCCCAACCGTCCCAGAGAGAGAGGGGGGCTCCCCAATATCCCTTGTACCCCAACCGTCCCAGAGAGAGGGGGGCTCCCCAAATCCCCCTCATACCCCAACCGTCCCAGAGAGAGAGAGGGGGGCTCCCCAAATCCCCCTCATACCCCAACCATCCCAGAGAGAGAGGGAGGCTCCCCAAATCCCCCTCATACCCCAATTGTCCCAGAGAGAGAGGGGGGCTCCCCAATATCCCCTGTACCCCAACCATCCCAGAGAGAGAGAGGGGCTCCCCAATATCCCCTGTACCCCAACCATCCCAGAGAGAGAGAGGGGCTCCCCAATATCCCCTGTACCCAACCATCCCAGAGAGAGAGAGAGGGTCTCGTCAATATCCCCTGTACCCCAACCATCCCAGAGAGAGAGAGGGGCTCCCCAATATCCCCTGTACCCCAACCATCCCAGAGAGAGAGAGGGGCTCCCCAATATCCCCTGTACCCCAACCGTCCCAGAGAGAGAGAGAGGGCTCCCCAATATCCCCTGTACCCCAACCATCCCAGAGAGAGGGGGCTCCCCAATATCCCCTGTACCCCAACCATCCCAGAGAGAGAGAGGGGCTCCCCAATATCCCCTGTACCCCAACCATCCCAGAGAGAGAGAGGGGCTCCCCAATATCCCCTGTACCCCAACCATCCCAGAGAGAGAGAGAGGGTCTCGTCAATATCCCCTGTACCCCAACCATCCCAGAGAGAGAGAGGGGCTCCCCAATATCCCCTGTACCCCAACCATCCCAGAGAGAGAGAGGGGCTCCCCAATATCCCCTGTACCCCAACCGTCCCAGAGAGAGAGAGAGGGCTCCCCAATATCCCCTGTACCCCAACCATCCCAGAGAGAGGGGGCTCCCCAATATCCCCTGTACCCCAACCGTCCCAGAGAGAGAGAGGGCTCCCCAATAACCCCTGTACCCCAACCGTCCCAGAGAGAGGGGGGCTCTCCAATATCCCCTGTACCCCAACCATCCCAGAGAGAGAGAGAGGGCTCCCCAATATCCCCTGTACCCCAACCATCCCAGAGAGAGAGGGGGGCTCCCCAATATCCCCTGTACCCCAATCGTCCCAGAGAGAGGGAGGGGCTCCCCAATATCCCCTGTACCCCAACTGTCCCAGAGAGAGAGGGGGGCTCCCCAATATCCCCTGTACCCCAACCGTCCCAGAGAGAGAGGGGGGCTCCCCAATATCCCCTGTACCCCAACCGTCCCAGAGAGAGAGAAGCTCCCTCAAATCCCCCTGTACCCCAACCGTCCCAGAGAGAGAGGGGGGCTCCCCAATATCCCCTGTACCCCAACCGTCCCAGAGAGAGAGGGGGGCTCCCCAATATCCCCTGTACCCCAACCGTCCCAGAGAGAGGGGAGCTCCCCAAAATCCCCTGTACCCCAACCATCCCAGAGAGAGAGAGGGGGCTCCCCAATAGCCCCTGTAACCCAACCGTCCCAGAGAGGGGAGCTCCCCAATATCCCCTGTACCCCAACCATCCAAGAGAGAGAGGGGAGCTCCCCAATATCCCCTGTACCCCAACCATCCCAGAGAGAGAGAGGGGAGCTGCCCAATATCCCCTGTACCCCAACCATCCCAGAGAGAGAGAGAGGGCTCCATAATATCCCCTGTACCCCAACCATCCCAGAGAGAGAGAGAGGGCTCCCCAATATCCCCTGTACCCCAACCGTCCCAGAGAGAGAGTGGGGCTCCCCAATATCCCCTGTACCCCAACCGTCCCAGAGAGAGGGGGGCTCCCCAATATCCCCCCACCATACACCAACCGTCCCAGAGAGAGAGAAGGGCTCCCCAATATCCCCTGTACCCCAACCGTCCCAGAGAGAGGGGGGCTCCCCAATATCCCCCCCACCATACACCAACCGTCCCAGAGAGAGAGAGAGAGAGGGGGGCTCCCCAATATCCCCTGTACCCCAACCGTCCCAGAGAGAGAGGGGGGCTCCCAATATCCCCTGTACCCCAACCGTCCCAGAGAGAGAGGGGGGCTCCCAATATCCCCTGTACCCCAACCGTCCCAGAGAGAGAGGGGGGCTCCCCAATATCCCCTGTACCCCAACCGTCCCAGAGAGAGAGGGGGCTCCCCAATATCCCCTGTACCCCAACCGTCCCAGAGAGAGAGGGGCAGAAGAACACTTCATCGACAATTGTCTGGGGCTGAATTTGATCCCTGACCCCAGAGATCAGATGTTTGTGTGCCTGTGTGTTCAGAGCTGGATTACCTGAAACTGGGAGGACCCTCACATCTGGATTACCTGAGACTTGGAGGAGCCTCACATCTGGATTACCTGAAACTGGCAGGAGCCTCACATCTGGATTACCCGAGACTAGGAGGAGCCTCGTGTTCACACCCGAGGCAGCGCCCGACAGTTGGGCTCTGTGCTTGTTCCGGTCCATGATTAGCCCATTCCAGGGGGCGCAGAGAATGCCACACAACTGTGTGAAGGCAAAGGCATTTGTAAACCTGCTGACTGATGGAGAGAAAAGAGACAGGGAGAGAGACAGAGAGAGAAAGAGAGAGAGAGAGAGAGAGAGACAGAGAAAGAGAGAGACAGAGAGAGAGAGAGAGAAAGAGAGAGAGAGAGACAGAGAGAGAGAGAGAGAAAGAGAGAGACAGAGAGAGAGAGAAAGAGAGGGAGCGAGAGAGACAGAGAAAGAGAGGGAGCAAGAGAGAGAGACAGAGAGAGACAGAGAGAGAGAGAGAGAGAGACAGAGAGAGACAGAGACAGAGAGAGAGAGACAGAGAGAGACAGAGACAGAGAGAGAGAGAGAGACAGAGAGACAGAGACCGAGGCAGAGAGAGACAGACAGACAGAGAGAGACAGAGAGAGAGAGAGACAGAGACCGAGGCAGAGAGAGACAGACAGACAGAGACAGAGAGAGAGAGAGAGAGAGGCAGGGAGACAGTGAGAGAGAGTCAGAGACAGAGAGACACAGGGAAAAAGACAGAGAAAGAGAGAGACAAACAGGGATAGTTAGAATCAAACAACATTTTCCTGCTCTTTTACTCTTTATTCTGTGAATTTTTTCCTGAGGTGTAGACTGGGAAACAAGTTCCATACCAGAGGGAATGGAATTTGGAGTATCCGAGCCCAATCCTGCTCTCCCACAGACAAACACACAGATTGGGATACGAGTCCCGGTGCGGATTGGGATACGAGTCCCGGTGCGGATTGGAATATGAGTCTCGGTGCGGATTGGGATACGAGTCCCGGTGCGGATTGGGATACGAGTCTCGGTGCGGATTGAAATATGAATCTCGGTGTGGATTGAAATATGTGTCTTGGTGCGGATTGGGAGATGAGTCCCGGTGCGGATTGGGAGATGAGTCTTGGTGCGGATTGGGAGATGAGTCTTGGTGCGGATTGGGAGATGAGTCCCGGTGCGGATTGGGAGATGAGTCCGGTGCGGATTGGGAGATGAGTCCCGGTGCGGATTGGGAGATGAGTCCCGGTGCGGATTGGGAGATGAGTCCCGGTGCGGATTGGGAGATGAGTCCCGGTGCGGATTGGGAGATGAGTCCCGGTGCGGATTGGGATACGAGAAGAAAATCGACAGGCAAGCAGGCACCCAATGACATCACGGGTTGGAGCCCATGCGATGACATCATACAGGGTCCTCCCGGCCTAACATTTTAACTCAAGCCTAAATCACGGTTTACGTGCAGTGGCTGCAGATTGGTCAGGACCCTGCAGGTAGGTCGTAGCCCAGAGCAGCAGGATAGGCTCCACTAAACCCCACAAGGGAAGTTAGGCCTTTCCTGCCCCAGATCAGCTAACTCAGCACAGGCCAGGGATGGAGCCTGGGCCTTTTGTGCTGTGTGTGTGTGTGTGGGGGGCTCAGTACCACACAGGGTGTGAGATCAGCTAACTCAGCACAGGCCGGGGATGGAGCCTGGGCCTTTTGTGCTGTGTGTGTGTGTGGGGGGTGGTGGGGGGCTCAGTACCACACAGGGTGTGAGATCAGCTAACTCAGCACAGGCCGGGGATGGAGCCTGGACCTTTCCTGCTCTGTGCCTCAGAGAGAGGGAGAGAGAGACAGGCAACCCTGCTCCTCACACCCCGACTGCCCTCTGGACACCTCACCTCACTGAGATATGATCAGGCTGGGAGTGAACGAAGGCCGAGAATGAACTCTACATGTTAATTCACCAACTACTCTCCCCCTTTCCCTCTCTTTCTTCCGCCTCTCTCTCTCCCTACTCTTTCTCCCAACCTCTCCCTCAATCTCCACTCCCACTCCCTCATTCTCTCTTCCCCCTTAGCTCTCCTTCCCCTCTCCCTCTTCCCCCTCACTCTCCCTCTTGCCACTCACCCTCTGTATCTCTCCCTCTCCCATTTCTCTCTCTCCCCTCTCCATCCCCTCTCCCTCCCCCCTCCCACCCTCTTTCTTTGTTCTCTTCCCCCTCTCCTCTCTCTCCCACCTCTCTCCCTCCCCCTCCATCTGCCTCTCCCTCTCGCTCTCCTCCCTCTCCATTTCCCCTCTCTCTCCTCTCCCCCTCTCTCCATCTCTCCCCTCCCTCTCCATTTCCCCTCTCTCCTCTCCCCCTCCCTCCATCTCTCCCCTCCCTCTCCATTTCCCCTCTCTCCTCTCCCCCCTCCCTCCATTCTCTCCCCTCCCTCTCCATTTCCCCTCTCTCTCCCCTTCCCCTCTCTCTCCCCTTCCCCTCTCTCTCCCTTCCTCCCTCTCCCCCACTCCCTCTTTCTCTCCCCTCTCTCTCCCTTCTCTCTCTATCCTCCTCTCCCACCCTCTCTCTCCCTCTCCCCCTCGCCCTCTCTCTCCCGCCCTCCTCTCCCTTCCCTCTCCCTTCCTCCCTCTCCCTCCCTCTCCCTCCCTCTCTCCTCCCTCTCCCTCCCTCGCCCTCCCCTCTCCCGCCCTCGCCCTCCCTCTCCCCGCCCCTCCCTCTCCCGCCCTCCCTCTCCCGCCCTCCCTCTCCCGCCCTCCCTCTCCCGCCCTCCCTCTCCCGCCCTCCCTCTCCCGCCCTCCCTCTCCCGCCCTCCCTCTCCCGCCCTCCCTCTCCCGCCCTCCCTCTCCCGCCCTCCCTCTCCCGCCCTCCCTCTCTCTCTCTCCCTCTCTCCTCCTCTCTCTCCCTCTCCCTATAATCAGCGAGTGACCTCTGCCCACTTACCTTGTCCGGGGTCACCGCTGGCAAGCACGTTGAGCAAGGGGTTCAGGGTGCCAATGAACATGTTGATTCGGAGCTGCATGATGGAGAGCCAGAGAAGGTGGCTGAGGAAGAGCTTGGAGAAGATGCAGCTCCTGAAGGAGGGAATCTCCTCCTCATTCCCTTCTGCCTCCGAGTCTGCAGCGGGAGGGGAGGAGAAACACCGAGTTAAACAGAGCAGGAATTGGCCAAGGAAAAATATATCGCAGTCCTCGGACACTTCACAGAACAATTTCAACCAGGGCGGCCTACTGGAAATCCTCGCTCTTTCCCGTCCTCACTTACAGCACAGCAGGAGGCCAATCGGCCCCTCTTGCCTGTGCCGGCACTTTGAAAGAATCTATTTGATTAGATCCACTTCCCCCCGGTCTTTCCCCATGGCCCTGCAAATGCTTTTCCCCTTCAAGTATTTATCCAATTCCCCTTTTTGAAAGTTATTATTGAATCTGCTTCCACCATCCTTTCACATAACGCATTCCGGATCATAACAACTCGCTGTGTAAAAATAATTCTCCTCATCGCCCCTCTGCTTCTTTTGCTGATTATCTTAAATCTGTGTCCTCTGGTTCCCAACCCTCCTGTCTGTGGAAACAGTGTCTCCCTAATTACTCCATCAAACCCCTTCATGAATTTGAACACCTCTATCAAATATCCCCTTAGCCTTCTCTGCTCTAAGGAGAACAACCCCAGCTTCTCCAGTCTCTCCACATAACTGAAGTCCCTCACCCCTGGTGCCAATCTGGTAAATCTCCCCTTAACCTTCTCCAAGGCCTTGACATCCTTTCTAAAGTGCGGTGCCCAGAATTGCCACAATACTCCAGCTGAGGCCTAACCAGTGGTTCATAAAGGTTTAGCAGTAACTTCCTTGCTTTTGAACTCTATGGCCTAGAAATTCGTCTCGGGCTGAAATGGAAATGAATATCAGGTGCTGCGTGTAACGGGCGGACGATCCAATACTGTCGTTTTGCGTCACCGCCCGGGATGAATTTCTAGACCTCAGCCTCGACTAATAAAGCAACGGAGCATACATGGAAAAGAGAGGGGAGGGAGAGGGGAAATGGAGAGACTAGGGGGAAGGGAATGGGGAAAGGGAAAATGGAAAGGGAAAGGGGAAAAAGGAAAGAGGGAAGGGGAAATGGAATTTGGAAGGGGAAATGGAAAGGGAAAGGACAGGGGAAAGGGGGAAATGGGGAAGGGGAAGAGGAAGAGGGAAGGGGAGAGGGAAAGAGGGGAGAGGGGAGAGGGGAAAGAGTTGTGGGGTAACCGGGAAGGGAGGGGTGGGGTGGGAAACAGTGAGAGGGAGGGGAAGGGAAATGGAGAGGAGAGGGGAAGGGGCAGGGAAATGGAAAGGGGGATGGGGCAGGGGAGATTGGATGGGGAAAATGGGGAAAGGGAAAGGCGAAGAGGGGAAGGTGAACGAGGGAAGGGGAGCGGGTAAGAGGGAGGGGAAAGGTAAAAGGGGAGAGGAAAGGGGAATGGTGGGAAGGGGCGGGGAAAGGGAAAAAGGGGCGGGGAGGGGATAGGGAAGGGCAAAGGAGAAAGGAGGAGGGGGTAAAGAGAAAGGGGGAGAAGTAAGGGGTGGGGAAAGGGGGAGGGGTAAGGGGTGGGGAAAGGGGGAGGGGTAAGGGGTGGGGAAAGGGGGAGGGGTAAGGGGTGGGGAAAGGGGGTGGGGGAGGGGTGGGGAGGGGTAAGGGGTGGGAAGCGGTAAGGGGTGGGGAGCGGTAAGGGGTGGGGAGGGGAAAGGGGGAGGGGTAAGGAGAAAGGGGGAGAAGTAAGGGGAGGGGAAAGGGGGAGGGTTAAGGGGAGGGGAAAGGAGAAAGGGCTGGGGGAAAGAGGAGGGGAAGGAGAGAGGGGGAAAGGGAGGGGAAAGGGGAGGGGAAAGCACAAAGAGCAAGAGGAAAGGGGAGGGGAAAGGGCAAGGCAAAAGAGGAAAGGGGAGGGGGGAGGGGGAGGGTGGGGGGGGGTGGAGTGGATGAGGGAGGGGATGGGATGGGGGGAGGGAGAAGGGGCGCGATGGAGACGAGGTTGCTGGGAAGGGGAAGGAGAGGGAAAGAGGAGGGACGAAGATGTACTCACCTTTTGGTTCATTGGGCTGGGGATTCACGCCATCAATCAGCTCCATCTCTTCCCATCTCTCGCCCCTGTCTCCTTCTGTCCCTTCCCGTCTCTCGCCCCTGTCTCCTTCTGTCCCTTCCCGTCTCTCACCCCTGCCTCCTTCTGTCTCTTCCCGTCTCTCGCCCCTGTCTCTTTCTGTCTCTTCCCGTCTCTCACCCCTGCCTCCTTCTGTCTCTTCCCGTCTCTCGCCCCTGTCTCCTTCTGTCCCTTCCCGTCTCTCACCCCTGTCTCCTTCTGTCCCTCCTTCCCGTCTCTCACCCCTGTCTCCTTCTGTCTCTTCCCATCTCTCGCCCCTATCTCCTTCTGTCTCTTCCCATCTCTCGCCTCGGTCTCCTTCCGTCTCTTCCTGTCTCTCGCCCCTGTCTCCTTCCCTCTCTTCCCGTCTCTCGCCCCTGTCTCCTTCCCTCTCTTCCCTTCTCTCGGTTCTGTCTCCTTCCATCATTTCCTGTCGTTTTCCCCGGTCTCCTTCTGTCTCTTCCCGTCTCTCGCCCCTGTCTCCTTCCGTCTCTTCCCTTTTCTCACCCCTGTCTCCTTCTGTCTCTTCCCTTTTCTCACCCCTGTCTCCTTCTGTCTCTTCCCTTTTCTCACCCCTGTCTCCTTCCGTCTCTTCCCTTTTCTCACCCCTGTCTCCTTCTGTCTCTTCCCTTTTCTCACCCCTGTCTCCTTCCGTCTCTTCCCTTTTCTCACCCCTGTCTCCTTCTGTCTCTTCCTGTCCGTCACCCCGATCCCCTTCTGTCTCGCTCCTATCTCCCTCCATCCCTCCGTGAGGCTTCCTCAGGCTCTCAGTCTTCTCCTCACGGGAGAAGGACTTCAATCCAAACTGCTCACAGCTCACCCTGTCCGAACAAAGCAAGAATTTCCTCATTAAATACAACACGCACTCCCAGGTTATCTGTTATTCTATATATAAAACCCGCAAACTCCTCAATTAGATTCCAGCCTGTAACTAACTCCAGGGTTTCTGTTATTCATAGAATCATCATAGAATCATAGAGATTTACAGCACAGAAGGAGGCATTTCAGCCCATCTTGTCCATGCCGGCCGACAAAGAGCTATCCACCCTAATCCCACTTGCCAGATCTTGGTCCATAGCCTTGTAGGTTACGGCACTTTAAGTGCATATACAAGTACTTTTTAAATGTGATGAAGGTTTCTGCCTCGACCACCCTTTCAGGCAGTGCGTTCCAGACCCCCACTGCCCTCTGGGTGAAAATATTTCTCCTCAAATCCCCTCTAAACCTCCTACCAATTACTTTAAATCCTGGTTATTGACCCTTCTGCTAAGGGAAATAGGTCCTTCCTATCCACTCTATCTAGGAGCGGAGGCTGAACGCCAACTCTCTGACACCTCCTCCTACCTCCCCCTGGACCATGACCCCACTACCGAACATCAAGCCATTGTTTCCAAGACTGTCACTGACCTCATCTCCTCTGGAGATCTTCCCCCCACGGCCGCCAACTTCATAGTTCCCCAACCCCACACAGCCCACTTCTACCTCCTTCCCAAGATCTACAAACAGACTGCCCTGGTAGACCCATCGTTTCAGCCTGTTCTTGCCCCACGGAACTGATTTCTTTCTATCTCGACTCTATTTTTTCTCCCCTTGTCCAGTCTCTTCTCACCTACATTCGCGACTCTTCCTCCGCCCTCCGCCACTTTAACAGTTTCTTGGCCCCAACCGTTTCCTTTTCACTATGGACTTCCAATCCCTCTACACCTCCATCCCCCACCAGGACGGCATGAGGGCGCTCCGCTTCTTCCTTGAACAGAGTCCCAACCAGTCCCCATCCACCACCACCCTCCTCCGCCTGGCTGCACTTGTTCTCACGTTGAACAACTTCTCCTTTGACTCCATTCACTTCTTCCAAATTAAAGGTGTTGCTATGGGAACTCGCATGGGCCCTAGCTATGGCTGCCTTTTCGTGGGATATGTGGAACATTCTTTGTTCCAGTGTTAAAAAAAGGCTTTGGGGGAGAAATTCAGTATCGCCCCATTTGGGGCGCAATTATCGGCCAGGCGCAAAGATTAGTGCCTGGCGCTAATTATCGCCTCCGACTGCAAACTTGACTTTTATCGCCCCTGGAGGTGATTGGAGCGCTAAATCAGGCGCTTCACACCTGTCTTAAGGTGCAAAGGCCGAGGAGCGAGGCGCTACCTCAGAGCGCTGGCGAAGCTCATGTGATGTCAGTCAGCAATGGAACACACACACAATGGCGCCGGCCAGTTCTTAAAGGGAAGGGTTGATCTTGCTCTCCATCCACACCCTGCTCATTGCAGCCTTGAATCTCGGCCTGGAGAGACCTGCACATCAAATCTGCTGGAAAGAACAATGGAGAGTACCAGGGAAAGAGCTCAGAATGCAGCCCCCACAGTCTCTTCTAAATCGATACAAGGAAGGGCAAATCAAAATGAACCTGCAAAGTGCTGCTCAGTACCCAAAACTCCTTCACACAGCGTTGAATCTCTCCAGAAGTCTCTCTCTCTCTCTCTCTCTCTCAGAATGCGTGGTTCAAAAATGTCACCAACAATAAAAGACAGGAAGCGGTCGCCTTTAAATAGCGCTCCCCCAGTCCCTTCCTGACTGCAAAACGCTCCCCTCAACCTGTCGTTGTGAGCGGCAGGCGGTGAGGCAGGGGGCGCCACTCAATATCCGCTCCAGGGCGCTACCGGGGCGTTGCGCACTCGACTGACGTCACGATCTGCCGGCGCAGGAAATCATGGCGGTAGTGTATAGCGCCGCCGCAAAATATCTAGTTAATTTTGCGAGCGGCGCAAACATCGCCGCGCCCGGGCACTGGTTGCTTTGCGCCCCATTAGCACCCTCTTTAGGCGCTAACGGGAGGTGCAACCAACTGAATTTTTCCCCCTTTGTGTCTTAATGCGAGGAGCATTCGTAATAAGGTGGATGAATTAGCTGCGCAAATAGATGTAAACGGATATGATATAATTGTGATTACGGAGACTTGGCTCCAGGGTGACCAAGGCTGGGAATTCAACATCCAGGGGTATTCAATATTCAGGAAGGACAGGCAAAAAGGAAAAGGAGGTGGGGTAGCATTGCTGGTTAAAGAGGAGATTAACACAATAGTAACACAATAGTAAGGAAGGATATTAGCTCTGATGATGTGGAATCTGTATGGGTAGAGCTGAGAAATACCAAAGGGCAGAATACGTTAGTGGGAGTTGTTTCTAGACCCTCAAACAGTAATACTGAGGTTGGGGATGGCATTAAACGGGAAATTAGAGACGCATGCAATAAGGGCACAGCAGTTATCATGGGTGACTTTAATTTACATATAGATTGGGCTAACCAAATTAGTAACAATACTGTGGAGGAGGAATTCCTAGAATGCATACGGGATGGTTTCCTGGACCAATATGTCGAGGAACCAACTGGAGATCAGGCCATCTTAGACTGGGTATTATGTAATGAGAAAGGATTAATTAACAATCTTGTTGTGCGAGGCCCCTTGGGGAGGAGCGATCATAATATGATAGAATTCTTCATTAAGATGGAGAGTGAAGTAGTTGACTCAGAGACTAGGGTCCTGAATTTAAATAAAGGAAACTACGATGGTATGAGGCGCGAGTTGGCTAGGATGGATTGGGGAATGTTACTTAAAGGGTTGACGGTGGATAGGCAATGGCAAACATTTAAAGATCACATGGATGAACTGCAGAATTTGTTCATCCCTGTCTGGCATAAAAATAAAACAAAAAAGGTGGCGCAACCGTGGCTAACAAGGGAAATTAGGGATAGCATAAGATCCAAGGAGAGGACATATAAATTGGCCAGAAAAAGCAGCAAACCTGAGGATTTAGAGCAGTTTAGGATTCAGCAAAGGAGGACAAAGGGATTAATTAAGAGGGGGAAAATAGAGTATGAGAGTAAGCTTGCAGGGAACATAAAAACTGACTGTAAAAGCTTCTATAGATATGTGAAGAGAAAAAGATTGGTGAAGTCAAGCGTAGGTCCCTTGCAGTCAGAATCAGGGGAATTTATAATGTGGAACAAAGAAATGGCAGACCAATTAAATACATACTTTGGTTCTGTCTTCACAAAGGAGGACACAAATAACCTCCCAGAGATGTCGGGGAACATAGAGTCTAATGAGAGGGAAGAACTGAAAGAAATCAGTATTTGTAGGGAAATGGTTTTTGGGAAATTGACGGGATTGAAGGCCGATAAATCCCCAGGGCCTGATAATCTACATCCTAGGGTACTTAAGGAAGTGCCCCGAGAAATAGTAGATGCATTGCTGGTCATCTTCCAAAATTCTATAGACTCTGGCACAATTCCCATGGATTGGAGGGTAGCTAATGTAACCCCACTATTTAAAAAAGGTGGGAGAGAGAAAACAGGGAATTATAGACTGGTTAGCCTGACATCGGTAGTGGGGAAAATGCTAGAGTCCATTATAAAAGATGTGACAGCAAAGCACTTGGAAAACAGTGACAGGATCGGACAAAATCAACATGGATTTACAAAAGGTAAATCGTGCTTGACTAATCTACTGGAATTTTTTGAGGATGTAACTGCTAGAGTAGATAAGGGAGAACCAGTGGAGGTGGTGTATTTGGACTTTCAGAAGGCTTTCGATAAGGTCCCGCATAAGAGATTAGCGTGCAAAGTTAAAGCACATGGGATTGGGGGTAAGGTACTGACTTGGATAGAGAACTGGTTGGCAGATAGGAAGCAAAGAGTTGGAATAAATGGGTCTTTGTCCGAGTGGCAGGCAGTGACTAGTGGGGTACCACAGGGATCGGTGCTAGGACCCCAGCTAATCACAATATATATTAATGATCTAGACGAGGGAACTAGATGTAATATCTCCAAGTTTGCAGATGACACAAAGCTGGGTGGGCATGTGTGTTGTGAGGAGGATGCCGAGAAACTCAAGTATGATTTGGACAGGTTGGGTGATTGGGCAGAGGCATGGCTGATGCAGTATAATGTGGATAAATGCGAGGTTATCCACTTTGGTGGCAAAAACAGGAAGGCAGATTATTATCTGAATGGCAATAGATTGGGAGAAGGTGAAGTGCAACGAGACCTAGGTGTCCTTGTGCACCAGTTGTTGAAGGTAAGCATGCAGGTGCAGCAGGCGGTTAAGAAGGCAAATGGTATGTTGGCCTTCATACCGAGAGGATTCGAGTACAGGAGCATGGATGTCTTGCTGCAGTTGTACAGGACCTTGGTGAGACCACACCTTGAGTACTGTATGCAGTTTTGGTCGCCTTATCTGAGGAAGGATGTTCTTGCCATGGAGGGAGTGCAGCGAAGATTCACCAGACTGATACTTGGGATGGCAGGAATGATGTATGAGGAGAGATTGGGACGATTGGGCTTATATTCGCTAGAGTTTAGAAGAATGAGAGGGGATCTCATTGAAACTTATAAAATTCTAACAGGACTAGACAGACTAGATGCAGGAAGGATGTTCCCGATGGCGGGGGAGTCCAGAACCAGGGGTCTAAAGATAAGGGGTTAGCCATTTATGACAGAGATGAGGAGGAATTTCTTCACCCAGAGAGTGGTGAACCTGTGGAATTCTCTACCACAGAAGGCAGTTGAGACCAATTCATTAAATATATTCAAGAAGGAGTTAGATATATTTCTTAAGGTTAAAGGGATCAAGGGATATGGGGAGAAAGCAGGGACAGGGTACTGAATTTGGATGATCAGCCATGATCTCATTGAATGGCGGAGCAAGCTCGAGGGGCCGAATGGCCTACTCCTGCTCCTATCTTCGATATCTTTATTTTCTTAACTTGTCCCATTACCATCTCCTTTTGCCTTGCACATCAACCCTTTTGTCTTTTAATCTCTCCTGCCTTCCATCTTATCACAGACCTTCCCTTTTGTTCTTTCCTCCCCCCCCCCTTTCCCTGCCCCTACACTTGCTTAAAAATCTGTTACTTCTCTAACTTTTTCTAGTTCTGACAAAGGGTCATCGACCTGAAACGTTAACGTTGTTTCTCTCTCCAAAGATGCTGCCTGACCTGCTGAGTGTTTCCAGCATTTTCTATTGTTATTTATGTATAAAACACTAGTTAGGCCACAGCTAGAGTAATAGAGTAGTGTTCTGGTCAACACGTTACAGGGAAGATGTGATTGCACTAGAGAGGGTACAGAGGAGATTTACCAGGATGTTGCCTGGACTGGAGAATTTTAGCTCTGAGGAAAGATTGGATAGGCTGGGGTTGTTTTTTTTTTAGAACAGTGGAGGCTGAGGGAAGACTTAATTGAGGTGTATAAAATGATGAGGGGCCTAGATAGAGTGGATAGGAAGGACTTATTTCCCTTAGCAGGGAGGTCAATAACCAGTGGGCGTAGATTTAAAGTCATTTGGTGGAAGGATTAGAGGGGAGTTGAGCAGAACTTTTTCCACCCAGAGGGTGGTGGGGGTCTGGAACTCACTGCCTGAAAGGGTGGTAGAGGCAGAAAACCTCATCGCATTTAAAAAATACTTGGATATGCACTTGAAGTGCCGTAACTTACAGGGCTACGGACCAAGGTCTGGAAAGTGGGATTGGGCTGGATAGCTCTTTTTCAGCCGGCACAGACATGATGGGACGAATGGCCTCCTTCTGTGCCGTAAATTTATATGATTCTACGATTCTAACTCATGGGTACATATTATTCTATATATAAACAACTCCGAACGCCTCGATTAGATTGCAAGCTGTAACACAATCCTGCCTATTTGTTATTCTATATATAAACCACCCTGAACCCCTCGATTAGATTCCAGCCTGTAACTCACTCCCAGTCATCTGTTATTCTATATATAAGCCATCCGATCCCTTCGATTAGATTCCAGCCTGTAACTCAGTCCCGGGTATCTGCTATTCTACATATCAAAGCCTCGAACCCTTCAATTAGATTCCAGCCTGTAACTAACTGTTAAGGGATTTGTTAAGGGAAGGTCGTGTCTCAGTAACTTGATTGAATTTTTTGAGGTGTAAACGAGGAGGGTCGATGAAGGTACCGTGTTTGATGTAGTCTACATGGATTTTAGCAAGGCCTTTGACAAGTTCCCTCATGGCAGACTGGTCAGAAAAGTAAAAGCCCATGGGATCCAAGGGAAAGTGGCAAGTTGGATCCAAAATTGGCTCAGTGGCAGGAAGCCGGGTGCTTCTGTGGCTAGAAGGCTGTTTCCAGTGGCGTTCCACAGGGCTCAGTACTAGATCCCTTGCTTTTTGTGGTATATATCAATGATTTAGACTTCAATGTAAGGGGCATGATTAAGAAGTTGGCAAATGATACAAAATTTGGCCGTGTGGTTGATAGTGAGAAGAAAGCTGTAGACTGGAGGAAGATATCAATGGACTGGTCAGGTAGGCAAAAAAGTGGCAAATGGAATTCAATCCAGTGAAGTGTGAGGTAATGCATTTGGAGAGGGCGAACAAGGCAAGGGAATACACAATACATGGTAAGATACTGAGAAGTGTGGAGGAACAGAGGAACCTTGGAGTGCAAGTCCACAGATCCCTGAAGGTAGCAGGACAGCTAGATAAGATGGCATATGGGATACTTTCCTTTATTAGTCGAGGCATAGAATATAAGAGCAGGGAGGTCATGCTTGAACTGTATAAAACACTAGTTAGGACACAGCTAGAAAAGTGTATACAGTTCTGGTCAACACTGTAGGATCGATTCCTCCCCCCCAACGGTAAAAATACTGGACTGTGAAATATAAAAACCCAGAACTGCAGAGCCCGCAAAAAGTGCTCGGCAATAAAGGGTTAATTCAAACATTGCAGCCGAAACTACGACTGGATCACAGACAATCTAAAATCTGAACAAGAACATTCGCATATTCATGTATCTTAAGGGGTTACATTGTTCACCTTAGACCATGGCCCCCGAATAACTAGTATCAGTGCAGGCCTAGACAATGGGCCGGGCCTTGAACTTTTTGAATATGAATGCTAACAGAAACCAACAACTTCGCATATGCAGTCACCTTGGGAAGGTTGCATTGTCAGAAAGGTATCTCTAATCAATGGACAATTCACACATTTTGAAACGGCCATTGTATGCTCAGGAGGGGGCCAGGAAATGTGTGTCAAGCTACTGCAAGTTGGTTTTGGTTTAAAGTAAGAGCACTTCGAGGAGAGTGGTGTGGGAAGCCAATGGCAGTACAGCGAACAGAAAGATTCGGGCCTACAATCAACTCCAAGAGTCAGCCGATCGGGAGTGGTGATTGTATGTTTCAGTCAAATCATAGAGGGGGCTTTTGTGATTGAGACTGAGTAAGTTTGTGAGTTTCAGTCAGGTCACAATAAGGGTTTTGTGATCGAGTCTGGGTAACTTTATATGTAACAGTCAAATCGCGGACGGGTTTAACTGTGTCATATTGTGTCGATGCAAATGACCCTTGCGTAGGGGTTTGTATTTTGGGGTTGTTAGTCTGATATAAATCGTAGGGATTTATACTGGGGAAGTAATTGTGTGTGTGTGTGTTCAATAAACAAATGAATCAAAGGTTGAGCCAAAACCCTGTGCCGTGTGTATTTTGTTCTTATAAATCCTGACATCCAAGAACTGTGTGTAACGGGGGACCAGTATCGGAGAAAACCCCTTACAACACATTACAGGAAAGATGTGATTGCACTAGAGAGGGCACAGAGGAGACTTACGAGGATATTGCCAGGACTGAAGAATTTTAGCTATGAGGAAAGATTGGATAGGCTGGGGTTGTTTAAATCACTTCGAATGCCTCAATTAGATTCCAGCCTGTAACTCTGTTATCTGTTATTCTATATATAAACCTCCTGAACCCCTCGATTGGATTCCAGACTGTAACTCTCTCCAGGTATCTGTTATTCCATCTATAAACCACCTGAACCCCTCGTTTAGATTGCAGCCTGTAACTCACTACTGGGAATCTGTTATTCCACCTGAACCCTTGATTAGATTCCAGCCTGTAACTCATCCCAGGTATCCTTTATTCTATATATAAACCCCTCTGAACCCCCCGATTAGATTCAATCCTGTAACTCACTCCCGGGTATTTGTTATTCTATATATAAACCCCTCCGAGCCCCTCGATTAGATTCAATCCTGTGACTCACTCTTGGGTTTCTGTTATTCTATATATAAACCCCACTGAAACCCCCGATTAGATTCCAGCCTGTAACTCACTCCCGGGTATTTGTTATTCTATATATAAACCCCCCGAACCCCTCGATTAGATTCCAGCCAGTAACTCACTCCCGGGTATTGTTATTGTATATATAAACCCCCCGAATCCCTCGATTAGATTCCATCCTGTAACTCACTCCCGGGTATTGTTATTCTATATATAAACCCCCCGAATCCCACGATTAGATTCCATCCTGTAACTCACTCCCGGGCATCTGTTATTGTATATATAAACCCCCCGAACCGCTCGATTAGATTCCATCCTGTAACTCACTCCCGGGTATTTGTTATTCTATATATAAACCCCCTGAATCCCTCGATTAGCTTCCAGCCTATAACTCACTCCTGGGTATTGTTATTCTATATATAAACCCCCCGAAACCCTCGATTAGATTCCATCCTGTAACTCACTCCTGGGCATCTGTTATTCTATATATAAACCCCCTGAACCCCTCGATTAGATTCCATCCTGTAACTCACTCTGCCTCTCTTCCTTACCTGTAGGTGTACTTCTCCGGCAGGGGGTAGGGAATGTGTGTGCGGGGCAGCAGGAAGCAGGTGCGCAGGATGAGCAGAGAGCTCAGGCAGCTGATGAACAGGAACATGGATCTCAGCGAGAAGCCAGCCTCGTACAACATCTACAGGGAGACAGGGGGGGACAGAATAAAACAAGAGGTGACCGTTAACAGCAGATCTCGCCTGACCCCAACTCTGACCCATCCCCTTTATCTCTCCCCCCCCTCACCCCGCGCCCTCCCCAATCTCACCCCGTACCGTCCCCTCTCTCTCTCCTCCCCCTCACCCCGCAGCCTCCCCCCCCTCTCTCTCTCCACGCACCCCTCACCCTGCACACTCCCCGATCTCACCCCCTCTCTCTCTCTCCCCCCCCTCACCCTGCACACTCCCCGATCTCACCCCACACCCTCTCTCTCTCTCTCTCCACGCACCCCTCACCCTGCACACTCCCCGATCTCATCCCGCACCCCCTCTCTCTCTCTCTCCCCCCTCACCCTGCACACTCCCCGATCTCACCCCGTACGCTCCCCCTCTCTCTCTCTCTCCCCCCCTCACCCTGCACCCTCCCCCCTCTCTCTCTCTCTCCACGCACCCTTCACCCTGTAAACTCCCCGATCTCACCCCGCACCATCCCCGATCTCACCCCGCACCCTCCCACCT
Organism: Squalus acanthias; assembly: GCA_030390025.1. NCBI lineage: Eukaryota > Metazoa > Chordata > Chondrichthyes > Squaliformes > Squalidae > Squalus > Squalus acanthias. The sequence continues at coordinate 130,418,471 of CM059433.1, forward strand.
CTCTCTCTCCCCCCTCACCCCGCACACTCCCCGATCCCACCCCGCGCCCTCCCCCCCTCTCTCTCTCTCTCTCCCCCCTCACCCTGCACACTCCCCGATCTCACCCCGCACCCCCTCTCTCTCTCTCTCTCTCTCTCTCCCCCCTCACCCCGCACACTCCCCGATCTCACCCCGCACCCTCCCCTCTCTCTCTCTCTCTCCTCTCCCCTCACCCTGCACACTCCCCGATATCACCCCGCACCCTCCCACCTCTCTCTCTCTCCCCCCTCACCCTGCACACTCCCCGATCTCACCCCGCACCCTCCCCCCTCTCTCTCTCTCTCTCTCTCTCTCTCTCCCCCCTCACCCTGCACACTCCCCGATCTCACACTGCACCCTCCCCTCTCTTTCTCCGTGCCCCCTCTCTCTTGTCACTTCTCTCTCCCCATGCGCTCCCACTTTCTCTTTCCCCCCTCTCTCTCCGCAGCCAGAACCCTCTCCTCCACTTCGCCCCTCTCCCCCAGAGAGAGGGGCTGAAGGGCTCCTCTCTCTGATGGAGTGATACTGGGTGGGGTCAGTAGGTCAGGACCTGACCTTTCACCCTCTGGGATGCACTCTGGCCCTCTGAGCTGGCTTTTAAGCCAAGCAGTGAGTACAGTTTGAATCACTGGCCCTCAGTCTGATTTTTGTGAGTTAGTTCATTGCCTGCACCTCTTACCTTGACCAGCAGAAACACGGCAGGTGAGGAACTGAAGGCTCCGTTGTACAGCGTGATAACTGTGGACCGTCTGTTCCCAAATAAGTTTCCAACCTGGTGATCAGACGCAGCAAAAACAGTCAGTGGAGCTCTATGTGCGCGTGCAAGCACTTGAAGCCGCTCCCAAACAGATCCATCATTAGCTGAGCCACACAGAGCAGGAAAGGCCCAGGCTCCATCCCCGGCCTGTGCTGAGTTAGCTGATCATACCCGGTGTGGTACTGAGCCCCACACTCACACAGAGCAGGAAAGGCCCAGGCTCCATCTCTGGCCTATGCTGAGTTCGCTGATCAAAACCGGTGTGGTACTGAGCCCCATACACTCACAGAGCAGGAAAGGCCCAGGCTCCATCCCCGGCCTAGTGCTGAGTTAGCTGATCACAGCCGTTGTGGTACTGAGCTCCATACACTCACAGAGCAGGAAAGGCCCAGACTCCATCCCCGGCCTAGTGCTGAGTTAGCTGATCACAGCCGGTGTGGTACTGAGCCCCATACACTCACAGAGCAGGAAAGGCCCAGGCTCCATCCCCGGCCTAGTGCTGAGTTAGCTGATCACAGCCGGTGTGGTACTGAGCCCCATACACTCACAGAGCAGGAAAGGCCCAGGCTCCATCCTGTGATCTTTATGTGTCATACCCTATTAGGCCAGCAGATGGCACCACACAGCCTCCATTCTGATTGGAATGTGAGTTTTTTTATGCAGAAGTTACCGAGGCCTAGAAATTGGATATGGCCCAAAAACGGGCGGTGTCATGGGCCAGTGCAATTTGGCTGCGCCTGTTCAAAGTGGTGCAGGCAGCAGGCAAAATTGGTGCTTCCTGCTCCTGATTGGAGTGCTGATCTCAGCGCTAAACGCGCTGCTGGTTGGCTTAGTGACGACAGGTGGGCCAATATTGGGTGCAGTTTAATGGCCAGTATTGTTTGGCCTAGTCTCTCTCCACTACTTAAAGGGGAGGTGCTTTGATGCAGCAGCACTTCATTGTGATTGGAGTTTGAAGACAGGCTCAGCAGCAACACGGAGAACGAGCCAGAAGGTTCTCGGATGCGGCTCTCGAGGCATTGGTAGTGGCAGTGGAGAGAAGACGGGGTGTCCTGTTCCCACAGGGTGGCAGGAAGCCAGCAAAGCCCACTTGCAGAAGACTCTGGCAAGAGATAGCTGCGTACGTCATGACCAACAGTGTCATGCTACGGACCTGGATCCAGTGCCGAAAGAAGTTTAATGACCTCACACGACAGGTCAAGGTGAGCGAAGGCTTCAGCAAATGTCACGTCCCACCATCTGCACCACAGGCCTCACACACTGCTCAATGCACCACACCCCCATCACTCACCAACCAACAATCTCTACCTATCACTACTCATACCTCACAATCATAGCTTCACTTCATCCTCACAACCTTACCACTGCTGCAACACTCACACCCATATCTCACACCTTGCACACACTGACAGCTATTCAACTATGGCAGGCACATCACCCAACACATTGCGCCAAACTCACTCACACACTTCCCTTTCTCTTGCTGCCAAGGTGGCTCACAACTGCCAGGAGCAGAGGCAGACGGGAGGCGGCCAAGCCGCTTTACAAGACTTGAGCCAACTGATGAAGACGTTGCTCGACATCATTGGAGGGGGAGTCACTGAGGCCGTGGCAACAGGCGAAGTTGAAGCCCTTGGGGACAACAATAGTCATTCCTAATCTTAATCCTTCTTCTCACATCCCACTTCCCCCTGATCCCACAATCTCTCCTCACTCACAAGCTGCTGATGATGCATGCATGGATATCTTGCTTTCCCCGCCTCCCCTCAACACAACCCGACTCTTGTGCCTTTCTGCTTTCAGATGACCAAGAAATGCCACCAGCACAGCCTGTCCCTGAAGTAATGGAGGAGAGTGGAGATGAAGAAGAAGACACATCGTCACTGCCTCTGACACTCGCAGACACCAGCTCAGAAACTGGCACTGCTCGGAATGTAGAGGGTAGTATAGATGCGGGATCTGCACGTGGTGAGCTGCAGCAAGCCCAGGGGGAAAGGGTAGCTCAGGGGGCCAACTCCCCTGAGGGCGAGTTCACGCACGAGTTCTGCTGCACACGGACTCAGATAATGACCTCGATGGGAAAGCCTTCAGAAGAAGGGTGATGAGCATGCACACGGAAATCCTAGGTGCAATGGCAAGCCTGCCAGAGAGCCTCGTCAGTGTCAAGGAGCTTGGAGGAGTCCAGCTCCAACATTGGACGGGGCTTTGCGCAGAGCTTGGAGCCCATGATTTCCAGGCTGGAAATAATGGACAACTGCAGGAGAGAATTTGTAGACGCAGCCATGATACTGCGTGTGATGGGCGATGTCGAGGCTTCCATTGCAGCACAGGCGGAAGCGACCCACTGCTACAGTGGAAGCTTAGACTGTTGCCATCGTGGTTGGGTTTATGAGTCTCATAAGAAGCTTGCAGGGTGTCACAGCAGGCCAGCAATCTGGCCTCTAACAGATTGCTAGGAATGATGAGGCGCCGTCCCGGGGGAGTGGCAGTGGGTCTGTGGAGGAGGAAGCTGCTGTCCTCTCTCAGGATGACAGCATTCCTACTCCCACCACTGCCACTCCGCCATTTCCCTTGCTGCTGCCTGTCAGCCAACCAGTCCAGACTGCCGCAGCCCATGTCGAGGTGCTGCAGTCTACAACCGGGCCTTCTAGATCCACAGCTGGTCGAGGTTGTCCCGCAAGGCCATCTGTAGTCTCCCCCACGGAAACTCAGTACCCTTCCACCAGCCATGCTTCAGCCACTGGGGGAGCACTGCGTCAGAGCACTAGAGTAGGAAAGGGCACACAAACGACAGGCACTAAGGGATTGCACAAGTGTGATTAGTTGATCTTGTACTGTTAATTGAATACTTATAAATGTAATAATTTTGTTTCAAATTCTTGTTTTGTGGTGGCTCTCACTTCGGCTTTGTGCCCAGGAGGACGCGACGATATTCGTGACAGAGGGATGGTATGATGGGATGTGGTGAGCAACGGGGATCTGGGGTTTCATTTTTTGGAATCGGAGTCTGATGAGGCGTTCACAGACAGCCCGTCTGGAAGGAGAATTTGCTGCTTGCCTCCTCCCTTCATCCTCGGCTTCCTGCTCTTCCTTTTCCTCTTGCTCCTCTTTATCTTCTTCCTCCTCCTCCTCCTCGCCCTCATCCTCCTCCTGAGGTGGTCCTGCAACCCCTGCAGGCAAGGGCTGTGCCCTCATGATGGCCAAAATGTGAAGCATGCAGCAGACCACCATGAAATGGGACACCCGCTCCGGCGAGTACTGGAGGGCTCCTCCCAGACGATCAAGGCAGCGGAACCGTTGCTTCAGCAGCCCAATGGTCTGCTCAATGATGTTCCTGGTGGCAGCATGGCTCTCATTATATGAAAGTGAGAGGTCGCACAACACCAGGTTATAGTCCAACAGTTTTATTTGAAATCATAAGCTTTCGGAGCTGCTGCCCCTTTGTCAGGTGAAGTAAAGGAATACGAATCGACAAAGCATATATAGACAGAGAACAATGCATGTGTAGCGTACAATTGTACATTGTTCTCTGTCTATATATGCTTTGTCGATTCGTATTCCTTCACTTCACCTGACGAAGGGGCAGCAGCTCCGAAAGCTTGTGATTTCAAATAAAACTGTTGGACTATAACCTGGTGTTGTGCGACCTCTCACTTTTGTCCACCCCAGTCCAACACTGGCATCTCCGCATCATGCTCATTATATGAGTGCTGGGTACAAGTGGTGGGGTTGCGGAGGGGAGTCATCAGCCAGGCACAGAGCAGATAGCTCATGTCTCTGAGCAGCCACCCACGGATTTGATGTGGTGGCTGGAAGATTGCTAGCACGCTGGACTGATGCAGGATGAAGACATCATGACTGCTGCCAGGAGAGCGGGCACTGACCATCAGGATGCACTGGGCGTGGTCGCACAACAGCACATTAAGTGAGTGGTAGCTTTTGAGATTACAGAAGATCTCAGGATTGGTACACAGCACCCGCAAAGCCATGTGTGTGTGCAGTTGATGGTACCCTGCACCATGGGCAAGCCCTTTATACTGGCAAAGCCACGTGCGCACTCCTCCTGCTTCTAGCTGTTCAGAGAGAAGAGAACGTAGCCCCTTCTCCTGGTGTAGAGAGCCTCTGTGTCCCAGATGCAGCGATGGACGGTGAACTGGGAGACATTAGCTATGTCTCCTGCTGCAGACTGGAAGGATCCACTGACAAATAAATTGAGAACCATGGTGACATTGAGGGCCACTGGGAGAGCAGTAGTCACCCTGCTCTGAGGCTGCAGGTCTGGTTGCAGGAGGTGACAGAGTTCTGTGACCACCTCCTTGGTGAAGCGGAGCCTCCTAATATACTGCTCCTCGCTTAAGTGGAGATAAGAGACGTGCTCTCGGAAGACCCTAGGTGGGTAAGGCCTACTGTTGAGAGCCCTGATGGCCCTCCTCCTCCTAAGCGCATCTACTCCTCTTATTCACTGCTTCCGCTCCCTCTCCCAAGGATACCTGAGCGCGAGGGGTCTGCCAGTAGAGCCCCCGTGACCGTGAGCAAGTGTTGCGAGCAGAAGCCTTTAAATAAGAATGAAGGCGTTCTCCACTTGCCCCAACACTCCCCGTTGCCTTAGGACCTTGAAACAAGTTTAGAAAGCTGCAAGAGTTGCAGAAAGTTACACAGAGCCATTCAAACAGAACAAGCCTGTCAGCTGCAAGATGTTGCTGATGATCCCTTTAAATAACGGCGCTGGAGACTCCTTCCTGCCCGTGAACGCTTGGTCAGCTGATCATAATTAACACAGGCCGGAAAGTGGGTGAAGGCGAAAATGGCAGATCGGGTGTCAGGTGAGAGTGGCAAACTCGCTGACGCCATGATCTGCACAATCTACATAACTCCAGTGAGCACGGACATCAGCAACGCTTTGGACCAGCCGAAAATGGCAGTTGTCGCGGGACCCCCCAGAAGCGGGCGGAACTGAGGCGGCCGCCTTTTCTTTTTACCAAAATGGGCCTTAACAGCCAGAGCTAACAGCTCCCATTTCAAGGCCCAAACCTCTGCACAGTTGTAGACATCACACCTTAATAGAATAGCAACAGCTGAAACGTCATATCATTCTTGAATGCTCCTTAAATCGCATCTCCTGCTTCATTTGCATTCCCTCGCGATATCATAATGAGCGACGCTAAACCATGTGTCCATCACACAGAATACATTCCCATAATACAATGATATTAGTAAGAAAAAACTTCCGTTTATACACGCTATTCACATCCTCAGGACATCCCAAAGCGCTTCACAGCCGAAGAAGTATTTTTTGAAGTGTAGTCACTATTGTAATGTAGGAAACCCAGCAGCCAATTTGTGCACAGCAAGCTCCAATGAACAGCAATGTGATTAATGACCAGGTCATTTGTTTTTTAGTGAGGTTGGTTGAGGGATAAATATTGGCTCCAGGACACCGGGGAGAAATCCCCCGCCCCCTCTGCTCTTCTAATAGTGGCCCTGGGATGTTTTTGTCCACCTCAGAGAGCAGACGGAGGCCGCAGTTTAACGTCTCATCTCAAAAGACAGCTCCTCCAACAGTGGAGCGCTCCCTCAGTACTGCCCCTCCGACAGTGCAGTGCTCCCTCAGTACTGCCCCTCCGACAGTGGAGTGCTCCCTCAGTACTGCCCCTCCGACAGTGCAGCGCTCCCTCAGTACTGCCCCTCCGACAATGGAGTGCTCCCTCAGTACTGCCCCTTCGACAGTGGAGTGCTCCCTCAGTACTGCCCCTCCGACAGTGGAGTGCTCCCTCAGTACTGCCCCTCCGACAGTGGAGTGCTCCCTCAGTACTGCCTCTCCGACAGCGGAGTGCTCCCTCAGTACTGCCCCTCCGACAGTGGAGTGCTCCCTCAGTACTGCCCCTCCGACAGTGCAGCGCTCCTTCAGTACATTTCAGGCTCTATCATACGTGATCCTACATTACCTGGATGTTTGTTATGAAAAATATCCTTCCTCCCACTGCAATCAGACAGAGTGCAGGCAACAGCAGTGCTGCGGAAGCTGCAACAGAGGGAGAGAGTGGGTGTGAGAAGGAAAGAAAGAACTTGCATTTATACAGTGCCTTTCACCACCTCACCACATCCCAAAGCACTTCACAGCCAATGAATTACTTTATTTTACGTGTAGTCACTGTTGTAATATTGGATATGCGGCAGCCAATACGCACAGCAAGCTCCCACAAACAGCAATGTGATAAACGACCAGATCATCTGTTTTTTTTTAATGTGATGTTGGTTGAGGGATAAATATTGGGCCCCCTTCTTCTACTCAATGGAAAAAAATGGGAGGGGGTCTGTAAGCAGCTCTTGGGGCTGCTGGCTGATGATGGATCCCTAGCCTCGGATCAGGAGGGCATCAGTGCCAAGGCCCGTGTCTATTATGGGCTCCGTTCTCTCCGGATCCGTCCAGCGAGGATGCTCGCAGAGTTTTGTGGGTGGACCTGCTGAAGGTCAGCCCGGAGAGCACCGAACAGCTTGCTGCTCCGCTAAGCCTGGCGGAGCTGACCAGTGCCCTCGGCCAGCTCTCGAGGGGCAAGTCCCCGGGGTTGGATGGGCTGACCGTGGAGTTCCACAGGGCGTTCTGGGACGTCCTGTGGGGTGGCACACTTCTGTGAGGGTCCTGGGGGGAAAGTCTGGAGGCTGGGGAGATGCCCCTCTCTTGGCGCAGGGCAGTCATCATCCTGCTGCCCAAGAGCGGCGATCTCCGCCTACTTAAGAGCTGGCACCCACTTTCCCTCCTCGGCACGGACTGCAAGATCGTTGCCAGGGCAAAGTCTGCTCACCTTGGCACCATGCTGGCCCACATGATCCACCCCGACCAGTCCTACACTGTCCCGGGCCGGACCATCCACAAAAATCTCCATGGTTCGGGACCTGGTCCACCATTCCCAGAGAGCTGGTTTGTCGGTCGCCTTCCTTTCCCTGGATCAGGAGAAGGCGTTCGATAGGATGGATCACGAGTTCCTCTTCGGGACTCATTCAAGTCATGCGCGCATTCAGGTTCGGGACGCATTCTGTCACCCGGATCCGACTTCTGTACACCGCCGTGGAGTGTCTGATTAAGGTTAACGGGTCTTTGACGGCGCCCCTTCGCTTCGGGAGAGGGGCGCCGTCAGGGATGTCCCTTGTCCGGACAGTTATATGCCATCTGTGTGGAGCCTTTCCTGTGCCTCTTGCGGAAGAGGTTGATGGGACTGGCTCTCCAAGGGCTGAGCGTGGAGGTCGTCCTCTCGGATCACGCAGATGACGTGCTCCTCATGGTCACGGATCCTGTTGACTTGTGGAGGATGGCCGAGTGCCAGCAGGTCTACTCGGCCGCGCCCTCCGCCAGGATCAACTGGGAGAAATGTTCCGGACTCCTGGTCGGTCAGTGGCAGGTGGTCTCCCTGCCGGAGAAGCTCAGACCTTTTGCCTGGAGTACCACTCATCTCCTCTACATGGAGTTTACCTTAGCCCTGCCGAGGAAGCCTGGCCGGCGAACTGGCAAGAGCTGGAGGCCAAAGTCAACGCTCGCCTAGGGTGCCGGACAGGATTTCTCCGAGTGCTGTCCTACAGGGGTCAAGCGCTGGTCATAAATCAACTGGTGGCCGCTATGCTGTGGTACCGGTCGGTCACTTTGATCCCTCCCCCTGAGTTTGTCGCCAAGATACAGAAGAAGTTTGATGACTTCTTCTGGGACAAAAGGAAGCATTGGGTCTCTGCCGCAGTTCTGAGTCTCCCGCTTAGGGAGGGCGGTCAGGCGCTGGAGTGCGTGCGTACCCAGGCTACGACTTTCCATCTTCAGACCCTGCAGAGATACCTGTACGTTGAGGATCCTCCCCAATGGTGTGCGCTGGCGACGTATTTCTTCCACCAGCTGCACGGCCTCAATTATGGCACGCAGCTCCTGCTTATATATTTGGGGTGTAGCAGGGCCTCCATGCAGGAGCTGCCTGTCTTTTACCAGGAACTGATCAGGATCTGGAACATGGTCGTCTCTAGCCAGAGTTCTCCCCTGTCAGGAGTGGCGGCTATACTTCAGGAGCTGCTGCTCAGGAATCCGCGCCTCCTCGACCGCAGTTTCAGGTGGTTGGCAGAGGGGAGGTTCCCTGGCTGGCAAGGTGACCAGAGTCAGGGACGTACTGGATGGAGGAGCGGGCTGGATGTCGCCAGAGGAGCTGGCACAGTGCATGTCCTGGCACGGCATCCGGTCTGTGGCCAAAGCCATCGAGACGCTAAAAGAGGAACTCGGCCCTGACCCCACTAGGTGTGTCGAGGAGGCTCATGCGTGTCGAGCGATCCCGACCGAGTTGACCCCCTATTCAGACGGAATTTCTCATCGGTGCCAGGCCCCGAAACCTCCCTCAGGAGCCGGTGCCTCACAGCTTGAGCCATCTCTTGAAGGTCCCTGCTGTGCTTTTCCGCTCTGCACGGAGAGGTTTCCTGTACGGGCTGCTCTTGCACACTCTCCACTTTGCAACAAATTGTTAAGTAGGTTCCCGGACTCCCGGGCCGCCTACAATTTCTGCAGCCCGGCGGAGTCCGTGTTCCACGTATACACAGAGTGCCAGAGGTTGCAGCCCGTCTTCCAGTTTTTGAAGCGGCTGCTCCTCAATTTTTGGTTGCATCTCAGTCCCCCGTACCTGATCCTTGGGCAGCCGGTGCGGAGGGGAGCGGGCAGATCGGAGGACCTCCTTGTTGGGCTGCTCCTGGGCCTGGCCAAGGTGGCTATTAGCAGGTCCAGGCAGCGGGCAGTTGAGGGGGTTGTTCGGCCCGACTGCCTGCCTCTCTTCCACGGCTGTGTTCATGCCCGGGTGTCCCTGGAGATGGAGGATGCGGAGTCCGTCGGTACGAATGAGGACTTCCGCGACCAGTGGGCACCGGAGCGACTGGAATGCTTCATCATCCCCGGAAACAAAATTCTGATTTGATTTGTTAAATTTCATTTTAATTCGGTTTAATTACGGTTTATTGGCTGTGCCCCTTTGGAAGCGGCCACTTGATTCCTTTTTATTGGTGATGGCACCAGCTATCAAACACTGAAATCAACATAGAAAAGGTGTAAGTAACTAACGGCTAGTACTCTATCCTTCACTCTATCCAACTTTTACAATGCTGATAGAGTTAGATGAGGAAGAATAGGAGGAGGCTCGAGTGGAACACAAACGCCGGCATGGACTGGTTGGGCCGAATGGCCAGCTTCTGTGCCGTATATCCTATGTAATCCTATGTAGGTGCTGAAGGACCGAGTGTGTGCGTGTGGGACTCAGTACCGCACTGGGTTCTGACACGTTTAGCCAATGAGAAAGCGGGAGGGGGGGCGGGGGAAGGGGCTAGACTCACCAGCAGTGGAGAAGGCGATCATCAGAGTGGCGGTGGTGTAGAGGAATCTGTGGAGATAAAAATCAGAAACTTAGTTTCACTCGTTCGTCCCCACGTTCTCCTCCCCCTTCACCCCCTTCCCCTGAAAGGAATGAGCTCCCAGTTATCCAGCGCCTTTCACCACCTCAGGACGTCCCAAAGCGCTTCACAGCCAATGAAGTACTTTATAAACAGAGAAATAGGAGGAAAAATTTGTGACCGCCACGAGAGTTGCCGGTGTCACCATTGACGGCCGCTGAAAATGGACGCAGCGCTACCTGAGAAAAGTTCGTGCAGGGGGCTAAAGATTTTTAGCCCAGCGCTAACTTACTGCGTAAAGCCCTCCTGGTGGTGTTAGTGCAGGGCTGGGAGACGACGTTCCCGTCCTGAAGCGACGTTCCAGCTTCTAACAGCCTCTGGGAGCCAGGCTGTGGAGTTCGCAAGGAATTGTGGGCAATTAAAAGGCCTATGAATTAAAGGGCCAATGCTTTCAGAACTCATTAAAAAAATGAAGTGAAAAAATGCGGTTTTCAGCCCTTACTGCCTGAAAAAAAATTAACATTAAAAAGAAGTCTCAAATGGGAGTCTTCAGCAGTTAAACCTGAATTCCCTTCCAAACCTTAAAAAATGGGAGAAGTGCTTCAGCACTAACACAAATGGCTCAGCAACCCAGGGTCTCGCACGCAGCACTATAGCTTTGTGCAGGGGCTCAACACTACAAGAGAGGTCCTCTATTCACAGCAGCCAGGAGGCCCTCCAGAAAGAATGATGTGGGACTACATCACCAAGGGCATCACTGCCAGCAGTGTTGCCCCCACCACCTGGCTCCAGTGCCCAAAGAAGCTTCATGATCTCAGACCAGTGGTCAAGGTCAGTGAATCCATCTTCAAAAGATTTCTCCTACCAACTGAATCACTAGCCCCACACACTGCTAAATGCATGACTCCCCGCCCCAATCACTTACCTACCAACAATCTGTACCAGTCACGAGGCACATCTCCCATTCCTAGCCTCACCTCACCCACTTGGAGGAGACGGTGCTGGCCATTCTTGGCAGGGGCATGGCTGAGCCCTTGGCCAGTGGCGGGGCTGAAAGGATACAGGATGCTGGTATCCTCATATGTTATCCTCCTTCTGGCATGCACCTCTTGCTTTCCCGCCCTCCCCTCACCACAACTCCACCCATGTGCCTTCCTCATTTCACACACCCAAGTAATGCAGCCTGCCCAGCCAGTGGTTGGCAGCGGAGGAGGAGAATGAGAAGGAGAAGGAGAAGGAGAAGGAGAAGGAGAAGAAGAAGAAGAAGAAGAATCGTTACTTGATTTGACACTCCCAGCTACCAGCTCCTCAAGGTCGACCAGTAAGGCCATTTGCAGAGTCCCCCACTGAAAGTCAGCAGCCTTCCACCAGCCATGCTGCAGCCATTGGGGTAGCACGGCGTGACATCAGTAGGATAGACAAAGGCACACACAAGACTGTCACTAAGGGAATGCACAAGGGTGATGAGTTGATTTCTTGCTATCATATTGGATGGATAGATGTAGAAAGTTGGATTGGAAAGTTTGCTTTGTGGTGGCTTTTATTTCAGCATTGGGTCCAAGAGGACACTGTGATGGTCAGTTACAGAGGGACGGTAAGGTGTGGGACTAATGGTGAAAGGGGATTTGGGGTTGTGGTCACTGGGACAGCAGGCGGATGATTCCATCCCGGATAGCCTGGCCAGATAGGTGCTGTCTGGGATGCACCCTTCCTTCTGTTTCCTCCTCTTTGGCTTCTTCCTCTTCTGTTTCTTCCTATTCTGTGTATTCATTGGAAAATCATAATGCAGTCAAGCAGAGTCAGCATGGTTTTATGAAAGGGAAATCATGTTTAACAAATTTGCTGGAGTTCTTTGAGGATGTAACGAGCAGGGTGGACAAAGGTGAGCCAGTGGATGTGGTGTATTTGAATTTCCAGAAGGCATTCGATAAGTTGCCACATAAAAGGTTACTGCATAAGATAAGAGCTCACGGAATTGGGGGTAATATATTAGCATGGATAGAGAATTGGCTAACTAACAGAAAGCAGAGAGTCGGGATAAATGGGCCATTTTCCGGTTGGCAAACGGTAACTAGTGGGGTGCCACAGGGATCGGTGCTGGGGCCTCAACTATTTACAATCTACATTAATGACTTAGATGAAGGGACCGAGTGTAATGTAGCCAAGTTTGCAGATGATACAAAGAAGGGTGGGAAAGCAAGTTGTGCAGAGGACTCAAAGGGGGAAAAATTCAGTTGGTTGCGCCTCCCGTTAGCGCCTTAAGAGGGCGCTAATGGGGCGCAAATCCGCTAGCGCCCGGGCGCAGCGATGTTTGCGCCGCTCGGGAACTTAACTAGACATTGTGCGGCGGCGCTAAACTTTACCGCTGCGACCACCTGCGCGCGCAGATTGTGACGTCATTCCATGGTGCAACGCCCTTGTGGCGCCCCGGAGTGGAAATTGAGTGGCGCCCCCTGCCTTACCGCCTGGCGCATCCAACGACCGGAAGACTGGAACGCTATCAATCGCTGTGGGGCTGGGGGGGGCGCTATTTAAAGGGGGCCTCTTCCTGTCTTTTTCTGTGGTTGACATTTTTGCACCACTCGTTCTGAGAGAGAGAGAGAGATTCGGAGAGAGAGAAAGAGAGACTTCTGCATTGAGTCAACGCTTTGTGAGGTAGTTTTGCCTACTGATCCTAACTTCGCTGCTACTTTGGTTGCTGTCCTTCATTACTTTGCTTGCAAAGAGACTATGGGGGCTGCACTGATTGGGGGCGTCGTCCTGCTCCAGCTGAATCGGAGGACACAGAGACGCAGACAGAGAGTGGCAATAATGGCCAGACGGAGGAGGGCCAACAGGCGTATGTACAGGAGAGCTTACCCTCCCAGGGTATATCGTGAACAGCTCTCCTACATTCATATGTCTGAGAAGCTGTGTTTGCGAAGGCTGCGATTCAGCAAGGAGGTGGTCACTAAGCTCTGCCACCTGCTGCAGCCAGATCTGCAGCCTCAACTGAGGTCCAGGACGTCTCTGTCGGTGGCAGTGAAGGTCACAGTGGCTCTCAACTTCTATGCTACTGGCTCATTTCAAGCTGCTGCTGGGGACCTCGCCAATATCTCCCAGTTCGCGGTGCATTGCTGCATCCGGCAGGTCACAAATGCCCTCTTTAAAAGGAGACGAGAGTTCATCTCTTTCCCCATGACCCCAGACAAGCAGCGTGACCGCGCTCTGGGCTTTGCGAGGATAGCGGGCTTCCCCATGGTGCAGGGCGCCATTGACTGCACGCATGTGGCTTTGCGTGCTCCACATGAGAATGCCGAGGAATTCCGGAACAGAAAGGGGTTCCATTCCTTGAATGTTCAGTTGGTCTGTGACCACAGACAGCTGATACTCGCTGTCAATGCCCACTATCCTGGCAGCTGCCACGATGCTTTTATCCTGCGCCAGACTACTGTGGCAGAACTTTTCGAGGCACCGCATCAGCCAGTTGGTTGGCTTCTCGGGGACAAGGGGTATCCATTGAGCACCTGGCTGATGACACCGCTCCGTACGCCCAACACCCCTGCTGAGCTGCGGTACAATGAGAGCCATCAAGCTACCAGGAACATCATTGAGCGCACAATCGGCGTGCTGAAGCAACGGTTCCACTGTCTCGACCATTCTGGAGGAGCCCTGCAGTACTCGCCTGAGCGAGTATCCAACTTCGTAGTTGTGTGCTGCATGTTGCATAACATGGCAATCGTCAGGACCCAGCCAATGCCACCAGGCCTTGGAGCACCACCAGAGGAGGAGGAGGAAGAGGACGAGGAGGATGATCATCAGCAGCACCAAGGCGGGAGGGCGGCCCACAATGGTGAAACTGCAAGGGCCGTCCGTCAACGGCTGATAGCAAGCCGCTTCTAGGGCCCCTGCTGTGGAAATGGCTTCTGCCATTGCTAACAACATCAATGAACCCAGCACGCAACCCCTAAGCCGGCCAAGGCACCAATGATTCCAAACACCAAACATGTATATTTTGAATACAAAAACTTATTTATTTTACAAACTCTGTGTGTGTCATTTCCTCATGACAAACTCATAGAAATAAACACAAAAAAACAGTCAATAACATAACTGGTTCTCACAACCTGGAGATAATGTCCAAAACACGAGACAAAAGTTGGACCACGAACCTCGGCCTTTAATAAAAAAATGACCAGCATTTTGTCACACCTCCTACTTTTTGCCCTTCGAGGGTGATCTCCTTCCCTTGCGCACTTCCCCCCTTCTAACCCTACTGCTCCTCCGTAATGGGACCTCAGTGGCTGCAGCAAGGCTGGTGGAAGGCTGCTGATCATCAGACCCTGACACTGCAGATGCCCCTGAAGGACGGCCTCGACCAGTTCTGGGCCTGGAGGGCCCGGCTGCAGACTGCACCAACTCTGCATGGGCGGCAGCAGTCTGTCCTACAGGCGGTGGCAAGTGCAGTGGAGAAGTGACAGTGTTGGCAGCAGGAATGCTGTCATCGTGAGAGAGGCCAGCAACTCCCTGCTCGCCCGACACACTGGCACTCCCACGGGGCAGCACTTCAGCATCCGGAGCAATCTGCTGGAGCACAGATTGCTGGCCTGCTGCGGCGCGGTGAGAGCCCCGGGACATGTGAACGAACCATCGAGGTTGGCAGCAGTCAGTGCTCGCGTGGCCTCAATCTGAGTCTGCATGAGAGCAGTCAGAGATGGGATCACGGCAGTCAGTGACTGAATTGCAGCACTAAGCGTTAGTGTGGCATCCGCCTGTGCTACAGCGAAGTGCTCCACACTCCTTGCCAGTGACTCAATGCATTCGGGCACCCTACCCACTGCACCCATGAGTGTGCATGCCCACCGCCTGGGTGTTCATTTCTGCGATCAGCTGCTCCTCCTCTGCGTCCATTGCAGTAGGAGTCGCTGGCATACTCTCCCTCTGGGGAGAAGGCACCCGTTCTTCCCTACCCCCATGGCGTTGCTGCAGCCCGCTGGGTCCTGGAGCTTCACCCTCATCAGAACCTTCCCCCCTGCTCCCCTCCAGGGAAGGCGTGTTCCCAGTGTGGGCATGGGCTTCCTCAGGAGAGGGTGGCACTGATGCTCCGGCTTCCTCTTCCTCCTCGGCTGCAGCTTCACTCCCACTGGCAGCTTCAGGGCCCGTCTCCTCAGCTGGTGAATCACCATCTGAAAGCAGGGAGGTACAAGAGTGGCTTTAGCGTGAGGACAGGGTGGCAGTAAGGGAGGAATAAGTGCAGCGAGTTAGCAAGTTGGATTGAAAGTGTCAAAGGCTGGTGTTGTGAGGGACAAGTGGAAGGACAGAGGACAAAAAGGTGATGACCTTACCATTGCTGTCCAGAACGGGGTCGGCGTCTCCAGTGGCGACGGGACCGATCACCCGGCTTGCCACAATCCTGTGGACGCGCTCCTGAAGATCGCTGAGGGGTTGCAGCTGAGGCCGCCCTCCACCTGTCCGTTGCTGCTGTCTCCTATTATGCGCCAGCTTGGCCTGCAAGAAAAAGGACAGCATCTGAGTAAATATACAGCCATGGTCTTGCCTGATGCGCCTCCCATAGGTGAATAGCCCTTACTGTATGCAGCCATGGTCTTGCCTGATGTGCCTCCCATAGGTGAATAGCCCTTACTGTATGCAAAGTGTGGAATGTGTGTGTGTGTTTCATGAAAGGGCCATAGGTGTTGGATGAGTGTTGTGCATTGGGGTTTTAAGACCCTCTGGCCATAGAGTGAGGTTGAGATGGAGGGATGGAGAGGTATTGAGAAAAAGCCACTCACCCTGACGACCCGAGTGAGGTCGTTGAACTTTTTGCGGCATTGAACATGGGTCCTGGGCACCATGCTCCTGGAGGAGACGCTCTGAGCCACCTCCCTCCACAGTCTTCTGTACTCGCGTGGCAAAGGCCTCCTGCCACTCTCAGGGAAGAGTATAGATCTTCTGCGCTCCACCGCGCCAACCAGAGCATCCAAGGCCCGCTCGGTGAAGCGCTGAGCTCGTTCTCTCACCCTCTCCATCCTTGGCAGCAAAATGGATTTAAAAGGTCTCTCCAGGCCGAGATTCAAGGCTGCAATGAGCAGGGTGTGGCTGGGGAGCAAGTTGGCCCCCCCGCTTTAAGAACTGGCCGGCGCCAGTGTGTCTGTGTTCCCTCGCTAACTGGCAGCACCTGCGCTGCGCTCGCGCGCTGAGTTAGCGCCTCACTGCTCGGCCTTTGCACCTTAAGACAGGTGTGCAGCGCCTGATTTAGCGCTCCACTCACCTCCCGGGGCGGTAAAAGTGAAGTTTCCAGTCAGTGGCGATAATTAGCGCCAGGCGCTAATTTTTGCGTCCAGATGATATTTGCGCCCCAAACGGGGCGCGACCTAATTTTTCCCCCAAAGAACCTGCAAAGGGATATAGACAGGCTAAGTGAGTGGGCAAACATTTGGCAGATGGAGTATAATGTGGGAAAGTGCGAGGTTATCCACTTGGGCAGGAAAAATAAAAAAGCAAATTATTATTTAAATGGAGAGAAATTACAAAATGCTACAGTTCAGAGGGACCTGGGGGTCCTTGTGCATGAAACACAAAAAGTCAGCATGCAGGTACAGCAAGTAATCAAAAAGGCAAATGGAATGTTGGCCTTTATTTCCAAGGGGTTGGAGTATAAAAGCAGGGAAGTCCTGCTACAACTGTACAGGGTATTAGTGAGGCCACACCTGGAGTACTGTGTACAGTTTTGGTCTCTTTATTTAAGGAAGGATATACTTGCATTGGAGGCAGTTCAGAGAAGGTTCATGAGGTTGATTCCTGAGATGAGGGGGTTGACTTATGAAGAAAGGTTGAGCAGGTTGGGCTTATACTCATTGGAATTTAGAAGAATGAGAGTTGATCTTATTGAAACATATAAGATACTGAGGGGGCTCGACAAGGTAGATGCAGAGAGGATGTTTCCCCTCGTGGGGAAATCTAGAACTCGGGGGCACAGTTTCAGAATAAATCGCCCTTTTAGAACTGAGATGAGGAGGAATTTCTTCTCTCTGAGTGTCGTAAATCTGTGGAATTCTCTGCCCCAGAGAGCCGTGGAGGCTGGGTCATTAAATACATTTAAGGTGGAGATAGACAGAGTTTTGCAAGATAAGGGAGTGAAGGGTTAAGGGGAGCGGGCAGGGAAGTGGCTTTGAGCCCTTGATCAGCCATGATCTTATTGAATGGCGGAGCAGGCTCGAGGGGCCAAGTGGCCTATTCCTGCTCCTATTTCTTCTGTTCTTATGTATTCCTCTTCCCTCTGTGAGCGGATGCTGTAAATCTGAAATGACAGCATAAAATGCTGGAAATACAGCAGGTCAGGCAGCATCTTGACCCGTGGCGTGAACTCTGTTTCTCTCTCCACGGATGTTGCCTGACCTGCTGAGTATTTGCAGCATTTTCTGCCTTCTCAGAGGCCTTCCTTTATCATGCGAGGCCTTGCAAGCGTCGAGCAGCACTCCCTAGACACTTAAAAAACTTTTACCATATGTTGCAGCAAGCCACTACTTCGTTAAAATCAAAAAACCCAGTCCAAAAGCTGAAATGCCAACTTACCTGAACGATGTGTGTGTCCCTTTAAGAGGTGCTGACAGTGCCTCCGTGAGTCTGCTTGCACGCTGGGTTTACCTGGTGAGCTTAGGCCCCAGCGCTGAATTCAGCACTAGGGTTGAAGTTTGCCGTGGTGATGTTAAGTCGGCGTCGCACGCCGACTGACGTCACCACTCCGCCATTTTGCTATGCAGGGCGATACTTCTTAACGGCAGCGCTACCGGGCCTAGGAAAATGGAGGATGCCGCGTCACCTGCCACCAGCTGGCGAAAGAGCGGCGAACGCCCTATATTTGGCATTTTTTGCCAGTAACGGGTGGCGTAAAGCCCCCAAATTTTTAGGCCATAGAGTACAAAAGCAACAAAGTTATTGCTAAAACCTTTATAAATCACTGATTCGGCCTCAGCTGGAGTATTTTGTTCAATTCTGGGCAGCGCACTTTAGGAAGGATGTGAAGGCCTTCAAGAGGGTGCAGAGGAGATTTACTAGAATGGCACCAGGGATGAGGGACTTCAGTTATGTGGAGAGACTGGAGAAGCTGGGGTTGTTCTCCTTAGAGCAGAGAAGGTTAAGAGGAGAATTCATGGAGATGTTCAAAATGAAGACTGGTTTTGATCGAATAAATAAGGAGAAACTGTTTCTAGTGGCAGGAGGGTCAGGAACCAGAGGACACAGATTTAAGGTAATTGGTGATAGAACCAGAGGTGACATGAGGAAAAATAAAATGACACAGCGAGTTGTTGTGATCTGGAATGCACTGCCTAAAAGGCTGGTGGAAGCAGAGTCAACAACTTTCAAAAGGGAATTGTATAAGTACATAAAGGGGAGAAATTTGCAGGGCTATGGAGAAAGAGCAGGGGAGTGGGACTAGCTGGATAGCTCTTTCAAAGCACAGGCACGATGGACCGAATGGCCTCCTTCTGTGCTGTATCATTTTATGATTCTATAAGTACTTTTTGAAGTGTAGTCACGAATGTAATGCAGGAAATGCAGCAGCCAATTGGCGCACAGCAAGATCCCACAAAGAGCAATGTGATCATGATCAGATCATCTGGGTTTTTTTTAGTGATGTTGGTTGAGGGATAAATATTGGCCCCAGGACACTGTGACCCTCCCTTTGAAAAATCTCTCCCCTTTTTCCCTTAGCCCTCCGTGCCCTCACTGAAACCCCCGACACTGACCTGGTGCACTGTCGGAGGGGCAGTACTGAGGAGCACTGCACTGTCGGAGGGTCAGTATTGAGGGAGCGCTGCACTGTCGGAGGGGCAGTACTGAGGAGCATTGGAATGTCGGAGGGGCAGTACTGAGGAGCATTGCACTGTCGGAGGTGTAGTACTGAAGAGCGCTGCACTGTCGGAGGGTCAGTATTGAGGAGCGCTGCACTGTCGGAGGGTCAGTATTGAGGGAGCATTGCACTGTTGGAGGGGCAGTACTGAGGAGCGCTGCACTGTCGGAGGGTCAGTACTGAGGGAGCACTGCACTGTCGGAGGGTCAGTATTGAGGAGCGCTGCACTGTCGGAGGGTCAGTATTGAGGGAGCATTGCACTGTCGGAGGGGCAGTACTGAGGAGCACTGCACTGTCGGAGGTGTACTACTGAGGAGCGCTGCACTGTCGGAGGGTCAGTACTGAGGGAGCGCTGCACTGTCGGAGGGTCAGTATTGAGGGAGTGCTGCACTGTCGGAGGGTCAGTACTGAGGGAGCGCTGCACTGTCGGAGGGTCAGTATTGAGGGAGCGCTGCACTGTCGGAGGTGTAGTACTGAGGAGCACTGCACTGTCGGAGGGGCAGTATTGAGGGAGCGCTGCACTGTCGGAGGGGCAGTACTGAGGGAGTGCTGCACTGTCGAAGGGGCAGTACTGAGGGAGCGCTGCACTGTCGGAGGGTCAGTATTGAGGGAGCGCTGTACTGTCGGAGGGGCAGTACTGAGGGAGTGCTGCACTGTTGGAGGTGCAGTACTGAGGAGCACTGCACTGTCGGAGGTGTAGTACTGAGGAGCACTGCACTGTCGGAGGTGTAGTACTGAGGAGCGCTGCACTGTCGGAGGGGCAGTACTGAGGGTACGCTACACTGTAGGAGGGGCAGTACTGAGGGAGCACTGCACTGTCGAAGGGGCAGTACTGAGGGAGCGCTGCACTGTCGGAGTGACAGTACTGAGGGAGTGCTGCACTGTCGGAGTGACAGTACTGAGGGAGTGCTGCACTGTCAGAAGGGCAGTACTGAGGGAGTGCTGCACTGTCGGAGGGTCAGTACGGAGGGTACGCTGCACTGTAGGAGGGGCAGTACTGAGGGAGTGCTGCATTGTCAGAGGGGCAGTACTGAGGGAGCACTGCACTGTCAGAGGTGCAGTACTGAGGGAGTGCTGCACTGTCAGAGGGGCAGTACTGAGGGAGCACTGCACAATAGGAGGGACAGTACTGAGGGAGTCTTCTTCTATTATGCAGTTCCTCGGAACCGAGGATGACTTGCTTCCACATTAAAAATGAATTCGCAGGTGACTGATGAGTCCAATGCGGGACCTACAGTCTCTGTCACAGGTGGGGCGGACGGTGGTTGAAGGGGCGGGTGGGTGGGGTGCTTGGGTTGACGTGCGCTCCTTGCGCTGCCTGCGCTTGGCTTCCGCTTGCTCCCGGCAAAGAGACTCGACGTGTTCGGCGCATTCCCGGATGCTTCTCCTCCACTTTGTGCGGCCTTGGGCCAGGGATTCCCAGGTGTCGATGGGAATGTTACACATTTTCAAGGAGGCTTTGAGGGTGTCCTTGAAGCGTTTCCTCTGCCCACCTGGGGCTCACTTGCCGTGCCGGAGCTCCGAGTAGAGCGCTTGTTTCGGGAGTCTCGTATCGAGCATGCAGACAATGTGACCCGTTCATCGGAGCTGATCGAGCGTGGTCAAAGCTTCGATGCTGGGGATGTTGGCCTGAGCGAGAACACTGACGTTGGTGCGCCTATCCTGCCAATGGATTTGCAGGATCTTGCAGAGGTAGCATTGGTGGTACCTCTCCAGTGCTTTGAGGTGCCTGCTGTACATGGTCCATGTCTCTGAGGCATACAGCAGGGCGGGTATCACTGCTGCTCTGCAGACCATGAGCTTAGTGCTGGGTTTGAGGTCCTGGTCTTCAAACACTCTCTTCCTCAGGCGACCGAAGGCTGCACTGGCACACTGAAGGCGGTGTTGGACTTCGTCATCGACGTCTGCCCTTGTTGACAGTAGGCTCCCGAGGTATGGAAAGTGGTCCACGTTGTCCAAGGCCTTGTTGTGGATTTTGATAATCGGGGGGCAGTACTGAGTGGCAGGTTGGTAGAGGACCTTTGTCTTACGGATGTTTAGTGTAAGGCCCATGCTCTCATACGCTTCGGTGAAGGTGTTGACGATGGTTTGGAGTTCGACCTCCGAGTGTGCGCAGACGCAAGCGTCATCTGCATACTGTAATTCGATGACAGAGGATGGGATGACCTTGGATCTGGACTGGAGTCGACCGAGGTTGAACAGTTTCCCGTTTGTTCTGTAAATTAGCTCCACTCCAGCGGGGAGCTTACTGAGGGTGAGATGGAGCATTGCAGCAAGGAAGATCGAGAAGAGCGTTGGTGCGATGACACAGCCTTGCTTGACCCCGGTCCATACGTGAATTGGGTCTGTGGTGGAACCGTTGGTCAGGATCACGGCTTGCATGTCGTTATGAAGCAGGCGGAGGATGGTGACAAACTTTTGAGGGCAGCCGAATTTGAGGAGGACACTCCATAATCCCTCACGGTTGACAGTGTCGAAGGCCTTTGTGAGATCAAAGAAGGCCATGTACAGCGGTTGGTGCTGTTCCCTGAATTTCTCTTGTAATTGACGTGCGGGGAAGATCATGTCCATTGTGGCCCTTAGTGGACGGAATCCGCATTGCGACTCTGAGGGAGTGCTGCACTGTCAGAGGGACAATACTGAGGGAGCACTGCACTATAGGAGGGGCAGTACTGAGGGAGTGCTGCACTGTCAGAGGGACAATACTGAGGGAGCACTGCACTATAGGAGGGGCAGTACTGAGGGAGCACTGCACTATAGGAGGGGCAGTACTGAGGGAGTGCTGCACTGTCAGAGGGACAGTACTGAGGGAGTGCTGCACTGTCAGAGGGGCAATACTGAGAGAGTGTTGCACTATAGGAGGGACAGTACTGAGGGAGTGCTGCACTGTCAGAGGGGCAATACTGAGGGAGTGCTGCACTATAGGAGGGACAGTACTGAGGGAGTGCTGCACTATAGGAGGGACAGTACTGAGGGAGCGCTGCACTAC
This sequence comes from Squalus acanthias, assembly GCA_030390025.1. NCBI lineage: Eukaryota > Metazoa > Chordata > Chondrichthyes > Squaliformes > Squalidae > Squalus > Squalus acanthias. The sequence goes on from CM059433.1 coordinate 130,440,467, forward strand.
TGGTGGGACCCTCTTTCTGATGAGATGTTAAACCGAGGTCCCTCTGCCCTCCAATGTGGATATAAAAGATCAGATGGCCAGTACTGGAAGAAGAGCTGGGGAGTTCTCTGCGGAGTCCTGTGGCCAATATTTATCCCTCAACGCACATCACTAAAAAAAACAGTAGGTCTGGTCATATCACATTACTGATTGTGGGATCTTGCTGTGTGCAAATTGGCTGCCACATTACATTACAACAGTGACTACACTTCAAAAGTACTTAATTGGTTGTAAAGCACTTTTGGATGTCCTGAGGTGGTGAAAGCTGCTGTATAAATGCAAATATATATTTCAGTAATAAAATGCTCCAGTTAAGGCACACACAACGGTTTTTTGAAGTGATTCGGGGAACTGTGATCAGATTTTACACTGACAATCAATCAAAACAGCAATTAAACTATACCTCAATTAGTCTCCCCTTAATCTTCTCTGCTCTAAGCTTCTTCAATCTCTCCACATAACTGGAGTCCCTCATTCCTGGTAAACCTCCTCTGTACCCTCTCCAAGCCCCAACATCCTTCCTAAAGTGCGGTGCCCAGAATTAGATTCAATACTTCAGCTGAGGCCTAACCAGTGATTTGTAAAGGTTTAGCCTGACTTTCTTGATTTGTATTCAATGCCCCAATTTACAAAGCTGTGTATCCCATACGCTTTTTAACCGCCTTATCAACTTGCCCTGCCACCTTCAAAGAATTGTGAATGTGCACCCCTAGGTCCCTCTGTTCTTGCACCCCCTTTAAAATAGTACCATTTAGATTATACTGTCTCTCCATGTTGTTCCTTCCAAAGTTCATCACTTCACACTCATCTGCATTAAATTGCATCTTCCCTGTGTCTGCCCATTTCACCAGTCTGTTTATGTCCTCCTGAAGTCTGCTGCTATCCTGCTCACTATTTACTAAGTTGCCAAGTTTTGTATCATCCGCAAACGTTCGAAATTGTACTCCCTATACCCAAGCCCAGGTCATTTATATATAACAAGAAAAGCAATAGTCCGAATGCCGACCCCTGGGGGACACCATTGCATACTTCTCCCCAGTCAGAAAAACATCAGTTCACCACTACTCTCTGCCTCCTCTCCCTTAGCCAATAATGTACCAAGTTACCACCATCCCTTTAATACATATGCTTCCATTTTCTGAATAAGGGACTTGTGCACATAAAGCTAGGCTGACACTCCAGTGCAGTGCTGAGGGAGTGCTGCACTGTCGGAGGTGCCGTCTTTCGGATGAGACATTAAAACCGAGGCCCCGTCTGCTCTCTCAGGTGGACATTAAAGATCCCATGGCACTATTTCGAAGAGCAGTGGAGTTCCGGTGTCCTGGCCAATATTTCTCCCTCAACCAACATAACAAAAACAGATTATCTGATCATTATCACATTGCTGTTTGTGGGAGCTTGCTGTGCGCAAATTGGCTGCTGCGTTTCCCACATTACAACAGTGACTCCACTTCAAAAGTACTTCATTGGCTGTAAAGCGCTTTGAGACGTCCGGTGGTCGTGAAAGGCGCTATATAAATGCAATTCTTTCTTTATAAGTCTATTGTGGGATACTTCATCAAATACCTTTTGAAAGTCCATATATACACTCGGCTCCCGACCTCATCTCAGCCTTGGTCCAGACATGGACAAAACAGCTGGATTGCAGAGGTGAGGTGAGAGTAACTGTCATTGACATCAAGGCAGCACTTGAGTGAGTGTGGCACTTAAGAGCTCTAGTAAGATTGAAGTCAATGGGAATCGGGGGGAAAACGCTCCACTGGCTGGAGTCATACCTAGCACAAAGGAAGATGGTTGTGGTGGTTGGAGGTCAATCATCTCAGCCCCAGGACATCGTTGCAGGAGTTCCACAGGGCAGTATCCTAGGCCTAACCATCTTCAACTGCTTCATCAATGACCTTCCACATAAGGTCAGAAGTGAGGTTGTTTGCTGATGACTGCGCAGTGTTCAGTTCCATTCGCAACTCCTCAGATAATGAAGCCGTCCATGCCCGCATGCAACAAGAACTGGACAACATTCAGACTTCAGCTGATAAGTGGCAAGTAACTTTCGCGGCACACAAGTGCCAAGCAATGACCATCTCCAACAAGAGCAAGCCTAACCACCACCCCTTGGCATTCAATGACATTACCATCGTCAAATCTCCTACCATCAAAATCCTGGGGGATTGACCAGAAACAAAAGTAGACCAGCCACATAAATACTGTGGCTACAAGAGCAGGTCGGAGACTAGGTATTCTGCGGTGAGTGACGCACCTCCTGACTCCCCAAAGCCTTTCCACCATCTACAAGTCACAAATCAAGAGTGTGATGGAATACTATCCACTTGCCTGGATGCGTGCAGCTCCAACAACACTCAACAAGCTCAACACCATCCAGGACAAAGCGGCCCGCTTGATCGGCACCCCATCCACCACCTTAAACATTCACTCCCTCCACCACCGGCGTACCGTGGCTGCAGTGTGTACCATCTACAAGATGCACTGCAGCAACTCGCCAAGGCTCCTTCGGCAGCACCTCCCAAACCCGCGACCTCTTCCACCTAGAAGGACAAGGGCAACAGGCACATGGGAACACCACCACCTCCAAGTTCCCCTCCAAGTCACTCGCCATCCTGACTTAGACATATATCGGTTGTTCCTTCATCGTCGCTGGGTTAAAATCCTGGAACTCACTACCTTGCAGCACTGTGGGAACGCCTTCATCAATTAGGGATGGGCAATAAATGCCACCCCGGCCAGCGATGCCCAAATCCCGTGAATGAATAAATAAAAGGAAAAGGACCCTCTGGTATATCGTCCCACTGTAATATTATCCTGGATCAACACCGCCAACCCCTCTCCTGTCGATCCCTCCTGAATACATTGTAGCCGGGAATGTTTAGGTGCCAGTCCTGCCCATCATTAAGCCATGGGCAGGAATGTATTCATTTACGTACAGACTGGGTAATTGAATCTCCCCCACCACCCACCACCCAAGCTCGCGCTGAATGGCTGGGAGGTCCCGGGCTGGAGCGCAGACGGTGCGACATACTCTCGCCACCATCATACAAACTGGACTGGGGACCCAGGATAATGTGAGCAATGCCACGGGTCCTCCCATTCCCTCCTCCTCCTCCCCTTCCTCCCCCTCCCCTCCTCCCATTCCCTCCTCTCCTCCTCCCCTTCCTCCCCCTCCCCTCCTCCCATTCCCTCCTCCCATTCCCTCCTCTCCTCCCATTCCCTCCTCTCCTCCCCCTCCCCTCCTCCCATTCCCTCCTCCCATTCCCTCCTCTCCTCCTCCCCTTCCCTCCTCCCATTCCCTCCTCTCCTCCTCCCCTTCCTCCCCCTCCCCTCCTCCCATTCCCTCCTTCCATTCCCTCCTCCCCTTCCCCTCCTCCCTTTCCCTCCTCTCCTCCTCCTTCTCCTCTCCTTCCTCCTCCTCTACCTCCCCTCCTCCTTTTCCCCCTCCTCCTCCACTCCTCCCTCTTTCTCTTCCTCCTCCTCCTTTTCCCACTCCCCCTCCCACCTCCTCTCCCCCTCCTCCCCGCTCCTCCTCCCCCTTCCCCCCTCCCCCCGCTCCTCCTCCCCATCCCCCCTCCATCCCCCCTCCTCCTCCTCCTCCCCGCTCCTCCTCCCCTCCTCCCCTCCCCCTCCTCCTCCTCCGTTTGTTCCACCTCCTGCCCCTCCCTTTCCTCCTCCTCCCCTCCCCGTTCCTCCTCCCCTTCCCCTCCCCGCTCCTCCTCCCCCTCTCCCTCCGCGCTCCCACTCCCCTCCCCCTCTCCCCGCTTCCCCTCCCTCCTCCCGTCACTCTTCCTCCCTCTCCCTTCCTCCCTCTCCCTTCCTCCCTCTCCCCGCTTCAGGTCACCCCTCCTCCTCCTCCCCTCCCCTTCCTCCTCATTCTCATCCACCTCCTCCCCCTTGTTCCGCTCCCCTCTCCCCAGTCCCTCACCCAAGTTCCTCGCCCCTCCATCCCTCGTCCCCCTCTCCCTCGCCTCCCTCCCCCTCGCCTCTCCGCACATTACCCCTCTACACCTCCACCTGGCCTTCCTGCTCATCCTCCCCCTCCTGCTCTTCCTTCTCCTCATGCTCCTCCTCCTGCTCCTCCCCTCCCTCCATCCTCCGCCCCTCATTCTCCTCCTCCCATCATCCTCCTTCTTCCCCACCTCTGCCCCTCCCTCATCCTCCTCCTCCCCTCCCTCATCCTCCTCCCCTCCCTCATCCTCCTCCCCTCCCTCATTCTCCTCCTAATCCCCTCCCTCATCCTCCTCTTACTCCCCTCCCTCATCCCCCTCCTACTCCCCTCCCTCATCCTCCTCCCCTCCCTCATCCTCCTCCCCTCCCTCATCCTCCTCCTACTCCCCTCCCTCATCCTCCTCTCCTCCCTCATCCTCCTCCTACTCCCCTCCCTCATCCTCTTCCTACTCCCCTCCCTCATCCTCCTCCCCTCCCTCATCCTCCTCCCCTCCCTCATTCTCCTCCTACTCCCCTCCCTCATCCTCCTCCCCTCCCTCATCCCCCTCCTACTCCCCTCCCTCATTCTCCTCCTAATCCCCTCCCTCATCCTCCTCCTCCCCTCCCTCATCCCCCTCCTCCTCCCCTCCCTCATCCTCCTCCCCTCCCTCATCCTCCTCCTACTCCCCTCCCTCATCCTCCTCCCCATCCTCATTCTCCTCCTACTCCCCTCCCTCAACCTCCTCCCCTCCCTCATCCTCCTCTTACTCCCCTCCCTCATCCCCCTCCTACTCCCCTCCCTCATCCTCCTCCCCTCCCTCATCCTCCTCTTACTACCCTCCCTCATCCCCCTCCTCCTCCCCTCCCTCATCCTCCTCCTACTCCCCTCCCTCATCCTCCTCCCCTCCCTCATTCTCCTCCTACTCCCCTCCCTCAACCTCCTCCCCTCCCTCATCCTCCTCTTACTCCCCTCCCTCATCCCCCTCCTACTCCCCTCCCTCAACCTCCTCCCCTCCCTCATCCTCCTCTTACTCCCCTCCCTCATCCCCCTCCTACTCCCCTCCCTCATCCTCCTCCCCTCCCTCATCCTCCTCTTACTACCCTCCCTCATCCCCCTCCTCCTCCCCTCCCTCATCCTCCTCCTACTCCCCTCCCTCATCCTCCTCCCCTCCCTCATTGTCCTCCTACTCCCCTCCCTCAACCTCCTCCCCTCCCTCATCCTCCTCTTACTCCCCTCCCTCATCCCCCTCCTACTCCCCTCCCTCATCCTCCTCCCCTCCCTCAACCTCCTCCCCTCCCTCATCCTCCTCTTACTCCCCTCCCTCATCCCCCTCCTACTCCCCTTCCTCATCCTCCTCCTCCTTCCCCCCCCCCCTCATTCCCCTCCTCCTCCCGTCGACCTCCAACCCCCCAAAAGCCCGGAAGTGGGCAAGGACTTACATGGCCAGGAAGTGGGTTACCATGGTACCAAAGTGGTCGAACAGGAAGCCACTGGGGATGGCCGAGCAGTTGATGATGAAGGAGGAGAGGGTGAAGATGAGGGCGAAGTGCTCGTCCTGCAGATCACAGTCCACTGAGAGAGAGAAAGAGAGAGAGAAAGAGAGTGAGGGACAGAGCACCGATTTCTACAACGCCTTTCACCACCTCAGCACATCCCAACTGAAGTACTTTTGAAGTGTAATCACTGTTGCAATGTAGGAAACGTGGCATCCAATTTGCACACAGCAAGATCCCACAAACAGCAATGTGATAAATGACCAGATCATCTGGTGTTTTAGTGATGCTGGTTGTGGGATAAATATTGGCCCCAGGACCCCGGAGAGAACTCCCCACTGCTCTTCTTCCAATAGTGGTTGGACGAATTTTTAATCCACCTGAGAGGGCAGGCGGGGGCCTTGGTTCAATGTCTCATCCGAAAGACGGAACCTCCGACATTGTGGCGCTCCCTCAGTATTGCCCCTCCGACAGTGTGACACGCCCACAGTACCGCCCCTCCGACAGTGTGACACGCCCTCAGTACCGCCCCTCCGACAGTGTGACACGCCCTCAGTACCGCCCCTCCGACAGTGTGACACGCCCTCAGTACCGCCCCTCCGACAGTGTGACACGCCCTCAGTATTGCCCCTCCGACAGTGTGACACGCCCTCAGTACCGCCCCTCCGACAGTGTGACACGCCCTCAGTATTGCCCCTCCGACAGTGTGACACGTCCTCAGTACTGCCCCTCCGACAGTGTGACACGCCCACAGTACCGCCCCTCCGACAGTGTGACACGGCCACAGTACCACCCCTCCGACAGTGTGACACGCCCACAGTACCACCCCTCCGACAGTGTGACACGCCCTCAGTATTGCCCCTCCGACATTGTGGCGCGCCCTCAGTACCGCCCCTCCGACAGTGTGACACGTCCTCAGTACCGTCCCTCCGACAGTGTGACACGCCCTCAGTACCGCCCCTCCGACAGTGTGACACGCCCTCAGTACAGCCCCTCTGACAGTGCTTGCTCAGTACAGCCCCTCCAATAGTGCGGCGCTCCCTCAGTACCGCCCCTCCGACAGTGCGGTGCTTGCTTAGTACAGCCCCTCCGACAGTGTGGCGTGACCTCAGTACAGCCCCTCCGACAGTGCGGCGCTCCCTCAGTACAGCCCCTCCGATAGTGCGGTGCTTGCTCAGTACAGCCCCTCCAACAGTGTGGCGCTCCCTCAGTACAGCCCCTCCGACAGTGCGGTGCTTGCTCAGTACAGCCCCTCCAACAGTGCGGTGTTCCCTCAGTACAGCCCCTCCGACAGTGTGGTGCTCCCTCAGTACAGCCCCTCCAACAGTGCGGTGTTCCCTCAGTACAGCCCCTCCTACAGTGCTGTGCTCCTTCAGTACAGCCCCTCCGACAGTGCGGTGTTCCCTCAGTACAGCCCCTCCGAAAGTGCTGTGCTCCCTCAGTACAGCCCCTCCGACAGTGCGGTGTTCCCTCAGTACAGCCCCTCCGACAGTGCGGTGTTCCCTCAGTACAGCCCCTCCGAAAGTGCGGTGTTCCCTCAGTACAGCCCCTCCGACAGAGCGGTGCTCTTTCAGTACTGGCACCGGGGAGTGTTGGCCTGGATTACGGGGCTTGAGTCTCTGGAGTGGGACTCGAACCCACGACCTTCTGACTCAGGCGAGAGGGAGTGCTACCCATTGAGCTACGATGGTGGAGTCTGCGCTCTGGGCCTTTACAGGTTGTGCTGGACACAACCTCGCAGTCTCAGGGAAGGGTGTTCCACTCACGGAGTCCGGGCTCTCTCTCCCTGCACCCGTCTCCCTTCTTCCCCCCGAACACTTACTGGTGCAATTCCTCACTCCCTCTCTCAATCTCTCTCTCCCTCTCTCTCTCTCCTGCTCTCTCTGGCCCTCTCCCTCTTTGTCCCTCTCCCTCTGTCTCTCTCCCTGTCTCTGTCTATCTCTATCTGTCCCTCTCTCTCTCTGTCTCTCTCTCTCTTTCTCTCTGTTCCTCTCTCTCTCTCTCTCTCTGTCCCTCTCTCTCTCTCTCTCTGTCCCTCCCTCTCTCTCTCTCTTTCTCGCTCTGTCCCTCCCTCTCTCATTCTCTCTCTGTCCCTCCCTCTCTCTCTCTCTCTGTCCCTCCCTCTCTCTCTCTCTCTGTCCCTCCCTCTCTCTCTCTCTTTCTCTGTCCCTCTGTCTATCTCTCTCTGTCCCTTCCTTTTCCTCTCTCTCTCTGTCCCTCCCTCTCTCTCTCGCTCTCTCTGTCCCTCCCTCTCTCTCTCTCTCTGTGTCCCTCCCTCTCTCTCCCTCTCTCTCTCTGTCCCTCTCTCTCTCTCTGTCCCTCCCCGTCTCTCTCTCTCTCTCTGTCCCTCCCTCTCTCTCTCTGTCCCTCTCTCTGTCTATGTCCCTCCCCTCTCTCTCTCTCTCTCCCTCCCTCTCTCTCTCTCTGTCCCTCCCTCTCTCTCCCCCCTCTCTCCCTGTCCCTCCCTCTCTGTCCCTCCCTCTCTGTCCCTCCCTCTCTCTCTGTCCCTCTCTCTCTCACTCTCTGTCCCACTCGCTCTCACTCTCTGTCCCTCTCTCATGCTCTGTCCCTCTCTCACGCTCTGTCCCTCTCTCTCTCACTCTCTGTCCCTCTCTCACGCTCTGTCCCTCTCTCTCTCATGCTCTGTCCCTCTCTCATGCTCTGTCCCTCTCTCACGCTCTGTCCCTCTCTCTCTCCCTCTCTGTCCCTCTCTCTGTCTCTGTCCCTCTCTCTCCTTCCCTTCAGACACTCACTGGTACCATTCCATGCGGCCTCCCTCTCTCCTCACCTTCTTTCCGCGCCCCCTTCTCTTCTCCCCTTCCTTTCACTCCCCTCATCCCCCGGACACTCACTGGTGCCATTCCTTGCTCCGGGCTCGCTGGAGTTGTACAGGGGGACACAGAGTTCGGAGAAATATTCATCCTTTTTCAACACGAAGACGAGGGAAGCCCAGCCGAAGATCACGCCCGTGAAGCCGAAACACTCGAGGATCCCGGTGGCAAAGGTCAAATACCGCTTGACCCTCTGGTTCAACGGTCCCATTGGCCCCGAGTCTTGGAAAATCCCCTTCGATATCCTGGGTGGCTCCTGATCCAGGGCCTGAAAGAGAGAACTCCCATTTATATAGCGCCTTTCAACACCTTAGGATGTCCCAAAGCGCTTGGCAGACAATGAAGTACTTTTTGGAGTGTAGTCATTGTTGTAATGAAGGAAACAGCAGCCAATTTGCGCACAGCAAGCTCCCACAGTCAGCAATGTGATCAATGACCAGATAATCCGTTTATAGTGATGATAGTTGAGAGATAAATATTGGGGCCCAGGACACCGGGAATACCTCTCCCCCTGCTCTTCTTCCAATAGTGGCCGTGGGATATTTTACGTCCGCCCGAGGGGGTAGATGGGGCCTCGGTTTAAAATCTCATCTCGAAAGACAGCACCTCCGACAGTGCCGTGCTCCCTCAGTACTGCCCCTCTGACAGGGCAGTGATCCCTCAGTACTGCCCATCTGACAGTGCAGTGATCCCTCAGTACTGCCTCTTGGACAGTGCAGTGATCCCTCAATACTGCCCCTTGGACAGTGCAGTGATCCTTCAGTACTGACCCGTGGACAGTGCAGTGATCCCTCAGTACTGCCCATCTGACAGCGCAGTGATCCATCAGTGCTGCCTTCCGACAGTGCAGCGCTCTCTCAGTACTGCCCATCTGACAGGGCCGCGCTCCCTCAGTACTGCCCCTCTGACAGGGCCGCGCTCCCTCGGAACTGCCCCTCTGACAGGGCCGCGCTCCCTCAGTACTGCCCCTCTGACAGGGCAGCGCTCCCTCAGTACTGCCCCTCTGACAGGGCCACGCTCCCTCAGTACTGCCCCTCTGACAGGGCCACGCTCCCTCAGTACTGCCCCTCTGACAGGGCAGCGCTCCCTCAGTACTGCCCCTTTGACAGGGCCGCGCTCCCTCAGTACTGCCCCTCTGACAGGGCAGAGCTCCCTCGATACTGCCCCTCTGACAGGGCCACGCTCCCTCAGTACTGCCCCTCTGACAGGGCCACGCTCCCTCAGTACTGCCCCTCTGACAGGGCCACGCTCCCTCAGTACTGCCCCTCTGACAGGGCAGCGCTCCCTCAGTACTGCCCCTCTGACAGGGCAGCGCTCCCTCAGTACTGCCCCTCTGACAGGGCAGCGCTCCCTCAGTACTGCCCCTCTGACAGGGCCACGCTCCCTCAGTACTGCCCCTCTGACAGGGCAGCGCTCCCTCAGTACTGCCCCTCTGACAGGGCAGCGCTCCCTCAGTACTGACTCTCTGAAAGTGCAGCGCTCCCTCAGTACTGCCTCTCTGACAGGGCAGCGCTCCCTCAGTACTGACTCTCTAAAAGTGCCACGCTCCCTCAGTACTGCCCATCTGACAGGGCCACGCTCCCTCAGTACTGCCCCTCTGACAGGGCCACGCTCCCTCAGTACTGCCCCTCTGACAGGGCAGCGCTCCCTCAGTACTGCCCCTCTGACAGGGCAGCGCTCCCTCAGTACTGCCCCTCTGACAGGGCAGCGCTCCCTCAGTACTGACTCTCTGAAAGTGCAGCGCTCCCTCAGTACTGCCCCTCTGACAGGGCAGCGGAGGCTCCCTCAGTACTGACTCTCTAAAAGTGCCATGCTCCCTCAGTACTGCCCATCTGACAGGGCAGCGCTCCCTCAGTACTGCCCCTCTGACAGGGCAGTGCTCCCTCAGTACTGACTCTCTAAAAGTGCAGCGCTCCCTCAGTACTGCCCCTCTGACAGGGCAGCGCTCCCTCAGTACTGCCCCTTACGGACTGAATGGAGGTGTCCGCAAAGCAGTCACCCAATCTGCGTTTGGTCTCCCCAATGTAGAGGAGACTACATCGTGAGCAGCGAATACAGTATACTAAATTGCAGGAAGTAAGGGGGACCCCGAGCTCCCGGTGGCCTGTCACTTTAATTCTCTACTCCACTCCCACTCTGACCTCACCGTCCTCGGCCTATTACACTGTTCCACGGAAGCGCAGCGTAAGCTCAAGGAACAGCACCTCATCTTTCGTTTAGGCACGCTACAGCCCTTTGGACTCAATATCGAGTTCAACAATTTTAGATCATAACCACGGCCCCTATCACATTTATATTTTATTTTTTCATCCACCCTTTTGTTTGGCCCCCCCCTTTTTTTTCCTCCCAGAAGCTGGCAGCTGTCCTTCATTCTGCCAGTGCATTTCACACTTCTTTTAGCCTCAACCTGTCACATTAACACCTCCTCTTGCCTTGATTATCTCTTAATGTCTCTCAATGTCTCTTAATCTCTCCTTTAGTTCTTTCATCCCCTCCCCCTTTTCCCACCTTTATACTTGCTTTAAATCTATTTCATTTACTGCTTTTTTCCAGTTCTGACGAAGGGTCTTTGACCTGAAACATTAACTCTGTTTCTCTCTCCACGGATGCTGCCTGGCCTGCTGAGATTTTCCAGCGTTTTCTGTTGTTATTTCGGATTTCCAGCATCCGCAGTATTTTGTTAGCCTAAAAATTCGGTTCCTTTGCACCTCAGGGCACTAACGGGTCGCAAAGCAACCAGCGCCCGGGCACGGCGCCACCAGTGCCTCCCGTGAAATTATGTGGCACTTTATCAAATGCCTTTTGGAAGTCCACATACACCTGTGAAGGAATATGCCATATTCAGAAAAATACACCATTCTATGAAAGAATTTTGACTTTATTAAAACATGACAAACTGGGCTTGAAAATCTGGAAGCCTCAACAATCAAAAGCTGTAAACAGCATACAGGCTATTGAGATAAGATAAGTTGGTGACACTGAAACAATAGCCTCATTGAAACAGGAGGTTGGAGGTTCCTAAAGTCTGAAGCCTTGGAAAGAACATAATGGTATACCCAGTTAAGGTGTCTTAAACCAACACTTTGAAATGAAACACAGAAAATTAAAGAAACATATGCCTTCGTAAAAATGACATCAAATGAAACACGGAGACACGAGTCTGTGTGCAACCAGTTGAGGTAACTAAGAAGACAATGGTGCAACCGATTGAGGTGTTCTAAATGCAACAGATACAAACAAAAGACCTTGGTAAGAATGGCATCAAGTGGGGGAGGCACCAGCTGTCACATTGTTTTTGTGTTGAACTTGAAACACCTAAAGGAGAGACACAAGTCTGCTTGCTACAGCTGAACTAACTGTAAGAATAGAAGGGGTCAGCAGAAAAATGACTAGAGATAATTAGCTTACATCAGCAGAAAACTTCAAAGGATATACCACTGAGAAAGGGTATAAAAATTGGACTTTCAAATGGGAAGATAGATTCGCTGAAAGGAGCAAAGCGATTCTCAGGCTTCAGAGGCAAGCTCTGTAAGTCTTCAACTCTTTGTATCTCGGGGATCAAGGTACTTGTATTTGATTTTGGTGGATATCCTGGAATGAACTAAGAACTGTAAAACTAGAGAAGTTAAGATTTGAGAATAAGGATCTCTGATAATAAGAATTGTAAAAGATTTCTGTATTTGGAACTGTTAATGTTGCGATTGAAACACCTACTGTAAACTACATGTCGGTTCTTTAATAAATCTATATATTTTTAGAATTGTCTCACATAGTACTTCTGTATCAAACTCGCGAACTCAATCTCTGTACACTCTTTGGTGAGGAGTTGCAGAATTCTGGGGGAGTTTTCCGGACCCTCATAATATCCGGAAGGTTACAGTCTAGCTAAACTTATTAAAAGTGCTATCTGGAGGACGGTAACATCTTCAGGTTGTTCCTTTCCTTTAGGGAGAGATAGTCTGGACCTTTAAACCCAATTAATCATCTTTAGGATTCGGCTACCTCTAACTTTAGTTGAAAGTGAACGTCTGGGGAATACGCCTGATCCAGTTAGCCCAAAAGGGCCTAGGACTAGTAATAATCCCTTCACACCACGTCAACCGCATTGCCCTCATCAACCGTCTCTGTTACCTCATCAGAAAACTCGATCAAGTTAGTTCAACACGATTCGCCTTTAATAAATCCGTGCTGGCTTTCCTTAATTAAACCACATTTGTCCAAATGACTGTTAACTTTGTCCCTGATTATCATTTCTAAAAGCTTCCCCACTACCGAGGTTAAACTGACTGGCCTGTAGTTGCTGGGTTTATCCTTACACCCTTTTTTGAACAAGGGTGTAACATTTGCAATTCTCCAGTCGTCTGGCACCACCCCTGTATCCAAGGAGGATTGGAAGATTATGGCCAGTACCTCCGCAATTTCCTCCTTAACCTCCCTCAGCATCCTAGGATGCATCCCATCTGGTCCTGCTGACTTATCAAATTTAAGTATTGCCAGCCTTTCTAGTACCTCCTCTTTATCAGTTTTTATCTCATCCAGCATCTCCACAACCTCTTCTTTCACTATGACTTTGGCAGCATCTTCTTCCTTGGTGAAGACAGATGCAAAGTACTCATTCAGTACCTCAGTCATGCCCTCTGCCTCCATGCGTAGGTCTCCATTTTGGTCCCTAATCAGTCCCACCCCTCTTACTCCCCGTTTATTATTTATATGCCTATAGAAGACTTTTGAATTCCCTTTTATGTTAGCTGCCAACCTATTCTCATACTCTGTCTTTGCCCCTCTTATTTTTTTTTTCACTTCCCCTCTTCATTTTTTATATTCAGTCTGATTCTCCCTTGTATTCTCAACCTGACATCTGTCATATGCCCCATTTTTCTGCTTCATCTTACTCTCTCTCTCTTTCATCATCCAGGGAGCTCTGGCTTTAGTCGCTATACCTTTTCCCCTTGTGGGAATGTAACTTGACTGTACCCAACTATCTCCTCTTTAAATGCAGCCCATTATTCGATTATAGTTTTGCCTACCAATCTTTGATTCCAATTTACCCGGGCCTGATCCGTTCTCAACCCACTGAAATTGGACTTCCTCCAATTAAGTATTTTTACTCTAGGTTGCTCCCAGTCCTTTTCCATAGTTAATCTAAACCTTATGAAACAATGATCACTGTTCCCTAAATGTTCCCCTACTGACACTTGCTCCATTTGCACACCTCATTCCTCAGAATCAGATCCAGCAATGCCTCCTTCCTTGTTGGGCCAGAAACTTACTAATCAAGAAAGTTCTCCTGAAGACACTTCAGAAATTCTTCTCCATCTCTGCCCTTTACACTATTACTATCCCAGTCTATATTATGATAATTGAAGTCCCCCATTATTATTACTCTATGGTTTTTGCACCTCTCTGTAAATTTCCCACTAGTTGGTGGCCTATAGAATACACCTAGTAGTGTAATGGCACCTCTATTATTTCTTAACTCTAACCAACTAGATTCTGTCCTTGACCCCATCAGGACATCCTCTCTCTCCAGCACTGTAACATTCTCCTTAACCAATACTGCCACCTCACCCCTGTAAGAATCAACGCAGGCCCCAAAGAGGTTTTTTTTGGTATCGGACATTTTGAATGACTGTTACTGCTGTTTTGACCAACTGCCTGTTTGGAGAAGATGGGAGGGGCCCAGGTGTTCATGGACAGGAGATTCCAGCCAGGCCTACAAATTAATGATGGGAGAATGTCTGGGCAGACAGAATTCTCTGGGAAGACAATGGGTCCGGGGAGATGACTCATACGGTCACAAGCACCTAGATGAGATAGCCCCGAAAGGCGGGAACCGGACAAAAGAGGGCCATTGTAAATCAATGGGAAGCCACTTAACCCAGGATCAGGTGAGAAGTGCGGCCCATCATCTGCCATTAACACCAGCACCTAGATGGGATAGCCCCGAAAGGCGGGAAACCAGACAAAGAAGACAAAGAAGGGTGATTAAAAAGACATCACTACAACTAGAGCTGAATGAACTTTCAGGATATAGAGAAGGCAGCTTTGGCCATTTCTCTCTCTCTGTCACTTGCTCTAAACCACCACGAGCGACAAGAGCCTTGCCTTGCTCTTCGACTGTAGGAATGAACCTCGAAACTGGGACTTGGATACTGCATCAGCGATACGGAACCAGGAGACAGGCTCTACACAGGGGAGCAGCGAGCAAGAAAACGGACAATCAGGGTGAGCATTGTCCAAGCCCACGCATCCTTAAGACCACCGGTACTGTGTGAGGGGGTGTTGTGTGTCCCAACCAATCCAGAGGGGTTTAGTGGGGAGGTTCTGTGTGTATTATATAGTGTATGTTCCGGGGTTTGTGGGACAAGTCCATGTTATACTCTGTATTGTAACACAGTGTGATTTTAGGCGTCTTAACACGAGACATGGGCCTGTTCGACGGGCCAAGTTGTATTGTTGTACTGTTTGTTTTACGCCACCAGGCATTTTACGTACTGGAGGCGGGTGTGTGTGTTAACCTTATTAAACACCGTACGGTTGAGTCTGAAAAGTTTGTCTGTGTCCCAATCCTGTTCACCGTAATTCCTGTCGTATAGAACTAAGTAGGGGGGGGTGATTCGAACCACCAAAGCAAACCACCTACACCCTCTTTCTTTCCTCCCTATCTTTCCTGAGCACCTTATATCCAGGAATATTTAAAACTCAATCCTGCCCTTTTTGGAGCCAGGTCTCCATTATCGCCCAACATCATATTCCCATGTGACTATGTGCGCCTGCAGCTCACCAACCTTATTTACCACGCTTTGTGCATTTACACCTGTCTTAGACCTTCTTGTATTCTGTCTTAATCTGACCCCACCTGATACCGTACTATTTCTTACTCTGGTGCTATCTGTCTCTCTCCATCCTTTGTGCACTTTGTTTCTCCTTTCTAATGCTACATCCTGGTTACCATCCCCCTGCCGAATTAGTTCAAACCCTCCCCAACAGCACTAACAAATCCCACTGCGAGAAAATTGGTCCCGGCTCTGTTGAGGTGCAACCCATCCAGCCTATATAGGTCCCACCTCCCCCAGAACCGGTCCCAATGTTCCAGGAATCTAAAGCCCTCCCTCCTACACCATCTCTCCAGCCATACATTCATCTGCTCTATCCCTCTATTTCTATACTCACTAGCTCCTGGCACAGGGAGTAATCCAGAGATTACTACCTTTGAGGTCTTACTTTTTAATCTCTTTCCTAGCTCCCTGAAATCTGCCTGCAGGACCTCATCCCTTTCTCTACCTATGTCATATGGATCATGACCTCTGGCTGTTCACCCTCCCCCCTCAGAATGTTCTGCAGCCTCTCAGTGACACCTTTGACCCTGGCACCAGGGAGGCAACATACCATCCTGGAATCACGTCTGCGACTGCAGAAACACCTGTCTGTTGTAGATTTCAAATGCTGAAAGCCTGTTTGGCCCAGTGGTAAGGGCATGAAACGGTTAAACTTCGAGGCGCAGAAAAGGTGCCAGTCATCAAAGTTTGCAGTTCTTGGAGAACACATTGATACTGGACAATGAAAGCTTTGACTCATGATTAACTCTGAAAAGGACATTGACATTGAACTGTGAGGCCTTGAATCATGATTGGTTTCGATGGGAAAAATTAACATCTGGACAATGCTCCGAGTTTAACTGAAACAATGGGGGTCACGATCGACTTCCTGACATGAATGGAAGATACACAAGTCCCGAGCAGACAATCAGCCAACCGCCCATCAACAGTAATGGTAATCACATTGAATATGCGTTACAGAAAGCGGGAGAGGAGACAAGGAGTTATCTTCGATCTCACAACTCTGTACACCTCCGGTGATTGAATTCCAGGTTGACGAGGTGTGAATGTCAGACAGTTCAGCAAACCGACAACCGAAACTGGTTGGGGGAGGCCCAGCATGGGGCCAGGTGACTAAAAGAACTATAAGAAGGAACCACACCACAGCTCTCTCTCTCTTTCGCTCGGAAGCTAGCTCTGACTACAGCAACTGCCCGGTGTAAGAAGGAAGGGAAGACGGTCATCTCCAGCTCCCAGCCTGCAATCGACGTCGGCCACGACCAGCCGGACGGGTGATTGTAAGTATCAGTTGGCTCTACAAGGGGTTTCCGCTGTGTAGGCAGCTGCAGTCAGATAAAGGAGGACGGGGACAGGTCATCTCCGATCCAGGCCGACAATCCACAACGGTAACGACCGGCCGGATGGGTGATTGTCAGTTTCAGCCAAATCTCAACAGGGTTTTTGTCCGTGTTTTGTTGGTTTCAATAAACTAACAGTTTTGGGTTGAACCTAAACCTTTGTGTCGTCTACCATTTTGTTCCTGTAAAACCCAGAGTCAAAGAACCCTTGTAAGGACGAGGAAACCAAACACCTTACACTGTTCCCCCAACTAACGAGTCCACTACCACTAGTGCTTTCCCTATCTTCCTCCTGCCACCCCACTCCCCCCCCCCCCCCCACTGTACAGCTGAGTCACCCGTGGTGCCGTGGGCTTGGCTCTGGATGTACTCCCAAGAGGAACAATCGCCCTCACAAGTATTCAATACTTTCTTGGCACATCACTAAAGATTATTGCATTCTTGTGCATAGATTATTATCTATCATAACTTCCTTATTATCTCAGCACATTTTTCTGTGTTTTGTTTTTTGAGCTCTGAATATTTTGCATTTCAGCTTTTACAAAAGTAGTCAGCAAGTTATAGATTAATGAGGAAGAGTTTTCCAAAAGAATTAGAACTATTTACAGCACTTAACAGGCCATTCGGCCCAACAGGTTCATGCTGGTGTTTATGCTCCACACGAGCCTCCTCCCTCTTCAACTCACCCCATCAACGTATCCTTCTATTCCTTTCGCCCTCATGTGCACATCCAGCTTCCCTTTACATGTCTCTAAGCTATTCGCCTCAACCACTCCCTGTGGTAGTAAGTACTCACCACTCTTTGGATAAAGAAGTGATTACACGGAAACATTTTCTCGGCATTCCTGTTCGAGTGTAACCAACAGCTGAAATTTCATGTGGGTTTAACCTGCTCCCTGTGCCTCGACTGTCAAACAATCGAGAGCTGCTGTACTGAGGGAGCGGTGCACTGTCGGAGAGGCAGTACTGAGGGAGCGCTGCACTGTCGGAGGGGCAGTACCGAGGGAGCGCTGCACTGTCAGAGGGTCAGTACTGAGGGAGCGCTGCACTGTCAGAGGGTCAGTACTGAGGGAGCGCTGCACTGTCGGAGGAGCAGTACTGGGGGAGCAGTGCACTGTCAGAGAGGCAGTGCTGAGGGAGCGCTGCACTGTCGGAGGGGCAGTACTGAGGGAGCGCTGCACTGTCGGAGGAGCAGTACTGGGGGAGCAGTGCACTGTCAGAGAGGCAGTGCTGAGGGAGCGCTGCACTGTCGGAGGGGCAGTACTGAGGGAGCGCTGCGCTGTCGGAGGAGCAGTACTGGGGGAGCAGTGCACTGTCAGAGAGGCAGTGCCGAGGGAGCGCTGCACTGTCGGAGGGGCAGTACTGAGGGAGCGCTGCACTGTCGGAGGAGCATTACTGGGGGAGCAGTGCACTGTCAGAGAGGCAGTGCTGAGGGAGCGCTGCACTGTCGGAGGGGCAGTACTGAGGGAGCGCTGCACTGTCGGAGGAGCAGTACTGGGGGAGCAGTGCACTGTCAGAGAGGCAGTGCTGAGGGAGCGCTGCACTGTCAGAGGGACAGTACTGGGGGAGCGCTGCACTGTCAGAGGGGCAGTACTGAGGGAGCGCTGCACTGTCGGAGGGGCAGTACTGAGGGAGCGGTGTACTGTCGGAGGGGCAGTACTGAGGGAGCGGTGCACTTTCGGAGGGACAGTACTGGGGGAGCAGTGCACTGTCGGAGGGGAGGTACTGGGGGAGCGGTGCACTGTCAAAGGGGCAGTACTGGGGGAGCGGTGCACTTTCGGAGGGACAGTACTGGGGGAGCTGTGCACTGTCGGAGGGGCAGTACTGGGGGAGCGGTGCACTGTTGGAGGTGCAGTACTGGGGGAGCGGTGCACTGTCGGAGGGGCAGTACTGAGGGACTATGTTCCCTCTAAGCTCCGAAAGTGTAGCGCTCCCTCCGATAGCACAGCCCTCCCTCAGTACTGCCCCTCCAATAGCACAGCACTCCCTCAGTACTGCCCCTCCAACAGTGCAGCACTCCCTCACTATTGCCCCTCCGATAACACAGGACTCCCTCACTATTGTCCCTCCAACAGTGCAGCACTCCCTCACTATTGACCCTCCGACAGTGCAGCACTCCCTCACTATTGTCCTTCCGACAGTGCAGCTATGAACGGGCGCGGGTTAATCGTGCATTGATGTGGGAGGTTGGGGTTACAATATCACTTATTTGGGGAAGAAATTTTACTTGCACCTTAGGCAAGTTTTGTAAAGTTAATATGACAACGATATCTGTGAGGGCCTGTATCAATGAGTCATGTGTTCTATATCTCCACCACAATTTCTGTATTTCAACAAAAGAAATAGAGAGAGAGTTACAGAATACTGCCGCAATTAACAGAGGGTACTGGTGAACGGTTGTTTTTCGGACTGGAGAAAGGTTTACAGTGGTATTCCCCAGGGGTCGGTACTAGGACCACTACTGGACAAAACTTGGAAGTATAGTGAACAGTGAACAGTGAGGAGGAGAGTGATAGACTTCAAGAAGCCATAGACAGGCTGGTGAAATGGGCGGGCACGTGACAGATGAAATTTAACGCAGAAAATTGCGAAGTGATACATTTTGGTAGGAAGAACAAGGAGGCAATATAAACTAAAGGGTACAATCCTAAAGTGGGTGCATGAACAGAGAGACCTGGGGTATATGTGCACAAATCGTTGAAGGTGGCAGGGCAGGTTGAGAAAGTGGTTTATAAAGCATATAGTATACTGGGCTTCATAAATAGAGGCATAGAGCACAAAAGTAAGGAAGTTATGATGAACCTTTATAATACACTGGTTCAGCCTCAACTGTTGTAGTGTGTCCAATTCTGGGCACCGCACTTTGGGAAGGATGTGAAGGCCTTAGAGAGGGTGCAGAAAAGATTTACGAGAATGATTCCAGGAATGAAGGACTTCAGTTGCGTGGATAGACTGGAGAAGCTGGGGTTGTTCTCCTTATAGCAGAGAAGGTTGAGAGGAGATTTGATAGAGGTGTTCAAAATCATGAGGGGTCTAGACAGAGTAGATAGAGAGAAACTATTCCTATTGGCAGAAGGGTTGAGAACCAGAGGACACAGATTTAAGGTGATTGGCAAAAGAACCAAAGGCAACATGAGGAAAAAAATTTTTACGCAGCGAGTGGTTAGGATCTGGAATGCACTGCCTGAAAGGGTGGCAGAGGCAGACTGAACCATTGCTTTCAAAAGGGAGTTGGGTAAGTACCTGAAGGAAAAAAATTGGCAGAGCTATGGGGAAAGGGCGGGAGAGTAGGACTAGCTGAAGTGCTCTTGCAGAGAGCTGGTATGGGCTCAATGGACCGAATGGCCTCCTTCTATGTTTTAACCATTCTATGATTCTATGAAAATACCAGAACGTCGCCTGTAGCATAGTTGGAATGTATTCCGTGATCTGGATTGCATTTACTGAAAATGATCATAAGCCCATGGGAAATAGTCGTGGCAGTACTCTGTATCTCTCTCTCGATTTCTTTCATTGAAATGCAGAAAATGTGGTGAAGCTATAGAACACAGGACTGAGACAGCTCATTGATACAGATCCTCACAGATATCATTGTCATATAAACTTTACAAAACTTGTTAAGATGCAAGTAAAATCCCTCCCCCAAATAAGTGTTATTGTAACCCCACCCTCCTACATCAATGTGTGATTAACCTGTGCCCGTTCATTGCTGCACTGTCAGAGGGGCAGTACTGAGGGAGCACTGCACTGTCAGAGGGGCAGTACTGAGGGAGCACTGCACTGTTGGAGGGGCAGTACTGAGGAAGTGCTGCACTGTCGGAGGGGCAGTACTGAGGGAGCGCTGCACTGTTGGAGGGGCAGTACTGAGGAGCACTGCACAGTTGGAGGGGCAGTACTGAGGAAGTGCTGCACTGTCGGAGGGGCAGTACTGAGGGAGCGCTGCACTGTTGGAGGGGCAGTACTGAGGAGCACTGCACTGTTGGAGGGGCAGTACTGAGGAAGTGCTGCACTGTCGGAGGGGCAGTACTGAGGGAGCGCTGCACTGTTGGAGGGGCAGTACTGAGGGAGCGCTGCACTGTTGGAGGGGCAGTACTGAGGGAGCACTGCACTGTCAGAGGGGCAGTACTGAGGGAGCGCTGCACTGTCGGAGGGGCAGTACTGAGGGAGCACTGCACTGTTGGAGGGGCAGTACGGAGGGAGCACTGCACTGTTGGAGGGGCAGTACTGAGGGAGCGCTGCACTGTTGGAGGGGCAGTACTGAGGGAGCACTGCACTGTCGGAGGGGCAGTACTGAGGGAGCGCTGCACTGTTGAAGGGGCAGTACTGAGGGAGCGCTGCACTGTCGGAAGGGTGGTACTGAGGGAGCGCTGCACTGTTGGAGGGGCAGTACTGAGGGAGCGCTGCATTGTTGGAGGGGCAGTACTGAGGGAGCGCTGCACTGTCGGAGGGGCAGTACTGAGGGAGCGCTGCACTGTCGGAGGGGCAGTACTGAGGGAGTGCTGCACTGTCAGAGGGGCAGTACTGAGGGAGTGCTGCACTGTCGGAGGGGCAGTAATGAGGGAGTGCTGTGCTATCGGAGTGGCAGTACTGAGGGAGTGCTGCACTGTCGGAAGGGCAGTACTGAGGTAGTGCTGCACTGTTGGAGGGGCAGTACTGAGGGAGCACTGCACTGTTGGAGGGGCAGTACTGAGGGAGCGCTGCACTGTTGGAGGGGCAGTACTGAGGGAGCACTGCACTGTCGGAGGGGCAGTACTGAGGGAGCGCTGCACTGTTGAAGGGGCAGTACTGAGGGAGCGCTGCACTGTCGGAAGGGTGGTACTGAGGGAGCGCTGCACTGTTGGAGGGGCAGTACTGAGGGAGATGGTCAGCATGTGTTCCTTTGTTTGTGAGACAACTTGGACAGGAAGGAGAACACCGGATGACGAGGAAGTCCTGCCCCCACACATATCACAGGAACATGAACGTGTCATGCAGAAGGGCAGAAGGAACTCCAATCAGGGAAGGCTGGGAGTGAAACTGACATATCAGAGGCAGGCGGACGAAGAAATACGAGGGGGGCTGGCAGGAAGGCACAATAAAGGAATGACCCAGAAGCGGGAAATTCAGAATAAGAGACAAAGAGGGCTGTTTGAAATGGAAGTCGACGTTTGCAGCCTAAAACTTTTTCCGACTGATCACCCGGGAATAAGTATATATATGAATCGCCAGGGATGTACGGTTGACTTGGGATATGAATCGCCAGGGATTAGCATAAGAACATAAGAGCATAAGAAAATAAGAAATAAGAGCAGGAATAGGCCACTTGGCCCCTCGAGCCTGCTCCGCCATTCAATAAGATCTTGGTCATGATGCGGAGATGCCGGTGTTGGACTGGGGTGGACAAAAATGAGAAGTCGCACAACACCAGGTTATAGTCCAACAGTTTTATTTGAAATCACAAGCTTTCGGAGCTTACGTGGCCCCTTCCTCAGGTGAAGTAAAGAAATACAGACTCGACAAAGCATATATAGATAGAGAACAATGCATGTGTAACTTACAATGGCAGACGACTACATTTAAATCATCCTGACTGTTTATCTGCCGAGGTGTGACAAAAGGCAATCAGGTCAGCCAGGAAGGTACCACATCAAAGACATAGCAAGATACAACTGAGACAATGAGGTGTAGTCACAGGGGGTCCAATGTGTCAAAAGCCGCAGTCGGTATAGGAAACGATAAACTTTAAAATTTTTACTTTTTTACTGGGAATCACATCTGTGAACAAGCCAACGACGACTCGAGTCTGGATCACGTCATGTATCGTGACATAAACCCAAGATCCCGGTTGAGGCCGTCCTCATGAGTGCGGAACTTGGCTATCAGTTTCTGCTCGATGATTTTGCGTTGTCGTGTGTTTCTAAGGCTGCCTTGGAGAACGCTTACCCGCAGATCCGAGGCTGAATGTCCTTGACTGCTGAAGTGTTCCCCGACTGGGAGGGAACAATCCTGCCTGGTGATTGTTGCGTGGTGTCCGTTCATACGTTGTCTCAGTGTCTGCATGGTCTCGCCGATGTACCATGCCGCGGTGCATTCTTTCCTGCAACGTATGAGGTAGACAACGTTGGCCGAGTCACATGAGTATGTACCATGTACCTGGTGGGTAGTGTCCTCACGTGTGATGATGATATCTGTGTTGATGATCTGGCATGTCTTGCAGAGGTTGCTGTGGCAGGGTTGTGTGGTGTCGTGGTCGCTGTTATCCTGAAAGCTGGGTAATTTGCTGCGAACGATGGTACTTCTGAGGTTAGGCGGCTGTTTGAAGGCAAGTAGTGGAGGCGTGGGGATGGCCTTAGCGAGGTGTTTGTCGTCATCGATGACATGTTGGAGGCTGCGAAGAACATGGCGTAGTTTCTCCGCTCCGGGGAAGTACTGGACGACGTAGGGTACCCTGTTGGTTGTGTCCCGTGTTTGCCTTCTGAGGAGGTCTATGCGCTTTTTTGCTGTGGCCCGTCGGAACTGTCGATTGTTGAGTCGAACGTCATATCCCGTTCTTACGAGGGCGTTTTTCAGCGTCCGTAGGTGTCCATCGCGTTCCTCCTCGTCTGAGCAGATCCTGTGTATTCGCAGGGCTTGTCCATAGGGGATGGCTTCTTTAACTTGGTTAGGGTGGAAGCTGGAGAAGTGGAGCATTGTGAGGTTGTCCGTGGGCTTGCGGTAGAGTGAAGTGCTGAGGTGTCCGTCTTTGATGGAGATTCGTGTGTCCAGGAATGAAACCGATTCTGAGGAGTAGTCCATGGTGAGTTTGATGGTGGGATGGAACTTGTTTATGTTATCGTGTAGTCTTTTCAGTGATCCTTCGCCATGGGTCCAAAGGAAGAAAATGTCGTCGATGTATCTGGTGTACAGCGTTGGCTGGAGGTCCTGTGCAGTGAAGAAGTCTTGCTCGAACTTGTGCATGAAGATGTTGGCGTATTGGGGTGCGAATTTGGTCCCCATGGCTGTTCCGTGTGTTTGGGTAAAAAAATGGTTGTCGAAGGTGAAGACATTGTGGTCAAGGATGAAGCGGATGAGTTGTAGGATGGCGTCTGGAGATTGGCTGTTGTTGGTGTTGAGTACTGAGGCTGTCGCAGCGATGCCGTCATCGTGGGGGATACTGGTGTAGAGTGCCGATACGTCCATCGTGGCGAGGAGTGTTCCTGGTTCAACTGGTCCGTGGGTGCTGAGTTTCTGTAAGAAGTCTGTGGTGTGATCTTGGGCTCAAAGCCACTTCCCTGCCCGCTCCCCATAACCCTTCACTCCCTTATCTTGCAAAAATTTGTCTATCTCCACCTTAAATGTATTTAATGACCCAGCCTCCACAGCTCTCTGGGGCAGAGAATTCCACACATTTATGACCCTCTGAGAGAAGAAATTCCTCCTCATTTCAGTTCTAAAAGGGCGACCCTTTATTCTGAAACTATGCCCCCTAGTTCTAGATTTCCCCACGAGGGGAAACATCCTCTCTGCATCTACCCTGTCAAGCCCCCTCAGTATCTTGTATGTTTCAATAAGATCACCTCTCATTCTTCTAAATTCCAATGAGTATAGGCCCAGCCTGCTCAACCTTTCCTCAGAAGTCAACCCCCTCATCTCTGGAATTAAGCTAGTGAATCGTCTCTGAACTGCCTCCAATGCAAGTATATCCTTCCTTAAATAAGGAGACCAAAACTGTACGCAGTACTCAAGGTGTGGTCTCACCAATACCCTGTACAGTTGTAGCAGGACTTCCCTGCTTTAATACTTCAACCCCCTTGAAATAAAGGCCAACATTCCATTTGCCTTTTTGATTACTTGCTGTACCTGCATGCTAACTTTTTGTGTTTCATGCACAAGGACCCCTAGGTCCCTCTGAACTGTAGCATTTTGTAATCTCTCTCCATTTAAATAATAATTTGCTTTTTTATTTTTCCTGCCAAAGTGTATAACCTCGCACTTTCCCACATTATATTCCATCTGCCAAATGTTTGCCCACTCACTTAGCCTGTCTATATCCCTTTGCAGGATCTTTGAGTCCTCTGCACAAATGCTTTCCCACCCATCTTTGCTATATCCGCAAACTTGGCTACATTACATTCGGTCCCTTCATCCAAGTCATTAATGTAGATTGTAAATAGTTGAGGCCCCAGCACCGATCCCTGTGGCACCCCACTAGTTACTGTTTGCCAACCGGAAAATTACCCATTTATCCCGACTTTATATGTGTCGGTGCAGGCTCGATGGGGATTCTGTGTGAGAAAGCAGGGACAGGGTACTGGATTTGGATGATCAGCCATGATCGTATTGAATGGTGGAGCAGGCTCGACGGGCCGAATGGCCTACTCCTGCTCCTAGTTTCTATGTTTCTATGTTTCTGTGACTCTCTGCTTTCTGTTAGTTAGCCAATTCTCTATCCATGCTAATATATTACCCCCAATTCCGTGAGCTCTTATCTTATGCAATAACCTTTTATGTGGCACTTTATCGAATGCCTTCTGGAAATTCAAATACACCACATCCACTGGTTCACCTTTGTCCACTCTACTCATTACCTCCTCAAAGAACTCCAGCAAGTTTGTTAAACATGATTTCCCTTTCATAAAACCATGCTGACTCTGCTTGACTGCATTATGATTTTCCAAATGCCCTGCTATTGCTTCCTTAATGAAGGACTTCAGCATTTTCCCAATGACAGATGTTAGGCTAACTGGTCTATAGTTTCCTGCTTTCTGTCTCCCTCCTTTCTTAAATAGGGGTGTAACATTTGCGATTTTCCAATTTGCTGGGACCTCTCCAGAGTCCAAGGAATTTTGGTATATTGCAACCAATGCATTCACTGGGCTCGATTTTGCCAGGCCCGAGGAGGTGGGAATGGAGGCGTGTGAGGTGTTAAAATTGCAAAAAGTGGCGGGCGGGCCTGACCCCGCCTCCATCCCTCCTCCGAGCAATTTTCCCAAATGCGTGGTTTCTGATCCCGTCTCCGTTCTGCCTCCAAGAGGCGGGATAGGCCCTTAAGGCCCTTAACAACCACTTAATTGCCTCTATAATCCCATTTTGAGAGGCCTTTCTGATTTTAACATTTTTCCAACGTGATGCACGCCTCCTCTGAAACACGACGGTGAAACCTGGCGGTAGCACACTTGGATTGCTGACTATCAGCTGCAGGTCCACCATTAAGAAGGAGATTTGATCAATCATCATTCTGGGGGAACTTTTAGCAGTCATAACCATTGTTGTGGAACTTTGGAGCCTGGACTAGCAGTAGTAGTGGTGGTGGTGGTGGTGGTGGAAAATAAATCTGGGAGCAGACTTAGGTCTCCTGCTGCTCATTTTGCCTCCAGGTACCTCTCACAGCAAAGGCCAAAAGCTTCCCAGTCTTTGCAGACCTTAAATGCAGCAGCAATGATGACATCATCAGAGGCGACTTTCAACTGAAAAAACTAATTAGGTCAGGGGTTCCCACATGCTGGAACTCAATTGCCCAATTAGGGGAAAATCGAATAATTCTCCCACATCCAATTGGAGTTGGGTGGCTAACACGAAAAGCGGATGACACGACCCCAGCCCGCCCCAATGACAAAATCGAGCCCACTATCTCTGCAGCCACTTCTTTTAAGACCCTGGGAAGCAGGCCATCTGGTCCAGGGGACTTGTCATCTTTTAGTCCCATTATTTTACCAAGTACTATTTCCTTAGTGATAGTGATTGTCTTTAGTTCCCCCCTCCCTGTGGCCCCTTGATTATCCATTATTGGGATGTTGTTATTGTCTTCTACCGTGAAGACAGATACAAAATATTTGTTCAGAGTCTCTGCCATTTCCCCGTTCCCCATTATTAATTCCCCAGTCTCATCCTCTAAGGGACTAACGTTTACTTTAGCTACCCTCTTCCTTTTTATATACCTGTAGAAGCTCTTACTATCTGTTTTAATGTTTTTTGCCAGTTTACTCTTATAATTCATCTTCTCTCTCTTTATTATTTTTTTAGTCATCCTTTGCTGGTTTTTAAAAATTTCCCAATCCTCTGGTCTCCCACCAATCTTGGCAACATTGTATGCCTTTGTTTTCAATTTGATACCATCCTTTACTTCCTTAGTTAGCCACAGATGGTGCTCCCTTCTCTTAAAACCTTTCTTTCTCACTGGAATATATTTTTGTTGAGAGTTATGAAATATCTCCTTAAATGTCCACCACTGCATTTCAACTGTCTTACCCTTTAATTTATTTTTCCAGTCCACTTTAGCCAGTTCTGCCCTCATGCCATTGTAATTGTCTTTGTTTAAGATCAGGACACTGGTTTGAGATACAGTACAACTTTCTCACCCTCCAACTGAATTTGAAATTCAACCATGCTATGATCACTCTTTCCTGGAGGATCCTTTACTATGAGATCATTTATTAATTCTGTCTCATTACACAGTACCAGATCCAAGATAGCCTGCTCCCTGGTTGGTTCCATGGTTTTGGACCCATTTTCTGTTGCACTCTTATTTTTAAACCTTCTGTCTCTTCCTGTCACACTCTGGTTATTATTTCCCCCATCTCTATCCTGCTCTATTGCTTTCTCATTTATTATTGACTTTTTAAATTCCCACTCACCTGGATCCTCCCCCCCACTATTTAGTTTAAAGCCCTTTCTACAGCCCTAGTTATTTGAATCGCCAGGACTCTAGCCCCAGCATGGTTCAAGTGAAGCCCGTCCAAACAGCATGTCCAAAGCATATAAGTTGCTGGGAGGTACTTTTTTGTATGAAACTGTGGGCATATTTATTGCCAGAGCGAATTAATAAACTGTGGGCACAGACACTGCCGCGAGTGCTTCTATGTACGCTTGAATTTTAAAATGTAGTCTGAATAAAATTCATTTTATTTATAACAAATGTATCTGTCATTGTTACGCTTATTCGTAATTCTCAATGCCCAAACAGTAGTAGTTCCGACGAAGGGTTTCGACCTGAAACGTTAACTCTCTTTCTCTCTCCACGGATGTTGCCTCACCTGCTGAGTTTTTCCAGCGTTTTCTGTTGTTATTTCGGATTTCCAGCATCCGCAGTATTTTGCTATCGCAGTAGTAGGAGAAAGTTCTGCAGCAGCCTTCACTCTATTGGCCCTCTCGAGTGTTTGACACTTCCTCGGGGATTTCAGGTGTCGGTTACACCTCGAATGGAATGCCGATATTCCGGTTCCATTAATCACTTGTCAATGTCAATGCAATGCTAGTCGGCAGCGCTGGCTCTTTGCCATTGCTGCAGGCACATTTGCTGTGAAAGGAGAGAGAAAGAGAGAACAAAAGAGCGAGGAAGAGATGGAGAGAATAGAGAGAGAGAGAGGGAGAGAGAGAGGAGACAAAGAGAAAGAGAGAATGAGAGAAAGAAAGAATAAAGGAAAGACTTTCATTCATACAGAGCATTTGACCAGCTCAGGACGTCCCAAAGCACTTTACAGCCAATGAAGTACTGTTTGAAGTGTAGTCACTGTTGGAATGTAGGAAACGCGGTAACCAATTTCTGCACAGCCAGCTCCCATAAACAGCAATGAGATAATGACCAGACTATCTGTGTTTTTTAGTGATGTTGGTTGAGGGATAAATATTGGGCTCAGGACACCGGGGAAAACTCTCCTCTGCTATTCTTCCAATAGTGGCTGTGGGGTCATTTACATCCACCTGAGAGACCCTCTGATTAACGTCTCAATTGAAAGATGGCACCTCCAACACTGCAGCACTCTGAGTACTGGCACTCTAACAGTGCAGCGCTCCCTCAGAACTGTGCCTCTTGAGTGTTTGACAGTCAAGGCACAGGGAGCAGGTCAAACCCTTATGACATTTGAGGCGTCGGTTACACTCTGAAAGGAATGTTGAGATTTCAATTCCGTCGATCCCTTGTAAATGTCAATGGGATGATCGTTGCCAGCACTGGCACTGGCGAGAGGCACATGTGCTGTGGAAAGAGGGAGAGAGAGAAAGAGAGAGAGAGAGAGAGACACACACAAATAAAGGGAGAACAAGAGAGAAATAGAGAGAGGACACAAAGAGAATGAGAGACAAAGGGAAAGGTAAAAGGAAGACTTGCATTTCTGTAGCGCCTTTCATGGCCTCAGGACGTCCCAAAGCACTTTACAGCCAATAAAGTACTTTTGAAGTGTAGTCACTGTTATAATGTAGGATACGTGGCAGTCAATTTGTACACAGCAAGTTCCCACAAACAGCAATGAGATAATGACCAGATTATCTGGCTTTTTTACGTGATGTCGGTTAAGAACATAAGAACATAAGAAATAGGAGCAGGAGTAGGCCATTCGGCCCTTCAAGCCTGCTCCGCCATTCAATGAGATCATGGCTGATCTTCTGCCTCAACTCCATTCACCGGCCCTATCGCCATATCCCTTGATGCCCTTACTATTTAGAAATCTATCGACTCCTGTTTTGAATATACCCAATGACTGAGCCTCCACAGCCCTCTGGGGTAGAGAATTCCAAAGATTCACCACCCTCTGTGTGAAGAATCTTCTTCTCATCTCAGTCCTGAATGGCCTACCCTTTATCCTGAGGCTGTGGCCCCTGGTTCTGGACTCCCCAGCCAATTGAAACATTCTCCCAACATCCACCCTATCAAGCCCTGTAATAATTTTGTATGCTTCAATGAGATCCCCTCTCATTCTTCTGAATTCAAGAGAATACAGGCCTAGTTTACTCAATCTCTTCCCATACGACAGTCCCGCCATCCCAGGAATCAATCTCGTGAACCTTCGTTGCACTCCCTCTATGGTAAGGAGACCAAAATTGTACACCGTACTCCAGGTGTGGTCTCACCAAGGCCCTATATAATTGGAGTA
Organism: Squalus acanthias; assembly: GCA_030390025.1. Classification (NCBI taxonomy): domain Eukaryota; kingdom Metazoa; phylum Chordata; class Chondrichthyes; order Squaliformes; family Squalidae; genus Squalus; species Squalus acanthias. Next base: position 130,469,767 of record CM059433.1, read on the forward strand.
AGACTTCTTTACTCCTGTACTTAAATCCTCTTGTAAGGAAGGCCAGCATACCATTTGACTTCCTAATGGCTTGCTGCACCTGCACATTCACTTTCAGTGACTCATGTACAAGAACTCCCAGGTCCCTTTGAGCATCTGCATTCCCCAATCTTTCACCATTTAGGAAATACTGTGCCTTTCTGTTTTTTCTACCAAAGTGAATAACTTCACATTTATCCACATTATATTCCATCTGCCATGTTCTCGCCCATTCACTGAGCCTGTCGAGATCCCCTTGAAGCCTCTTCACATCCTCTTCACAACTGCCTCTGCCACCTAGCTTTGTATCATCAGCAAATTTGGAAATGTTACAGTTAGTCCCCTCATCCAAATCATTGATATAGATTGTGAATAGCTGGGGCCCAAGCACCGATCCTTGCGGTACCCCACTAGTCACAGCCTGCCATCCTGAAAAAGACCCGTTTATCCCTACTCTTTATTTTCTGTCTGTTAAACAATTCTCAATCCATGCTAGTATATTACCCCCAATTCCATGTGTCCTAATTTTGTTCACCAACCTCTTGTGTGGGACCTTATCGAAGGCCTTCTGAAAATCCAGATACACCACATCTACCGGTTACCCATTGTCTACTCCACTAGTTACATCCTCAAAGAACTCCAATAGGCTTGTCAAACAGAATTTCCCTTTCTTAAATCCATGTTGACTCTGCCCAATCTTACTATTAGTTTCTAAGTGCCCAGTTATTGCATCCTTTATAATAGATTCCAGCATTTTCCCAACTACTGATGTGAGGCTAACGGTCTGTAGTTCCCCGTTTTCTCTCTCCCTCCTTTCTTAAATAGCTGGGTTACATTTGCTATCCTCCAATCTGCAGGAACCGTTTCAGAATCTATAGAATTTTGGAAGATGACAACCAATGCGTCCACTATCTCAATGGCCACCTCTTTCAAAACCCTAGGATATAGGTCATCCGGTCCTTGGGATTTATCGATTTTTAGTCCCATTAATTTTGCTAGTATTGTTTTTTTTCACTAATAATAATCTCTTTAAGTTCCTCATTCTCGCCACACCCTTGGTTTTCTCGTATTTCTGGGAGGTTTTTTGTGTCTTCCTCCGTGAAGACAGAAACAAAGGGCCAGAAATTCGGCTTTCCGGCTTCCTGCGGGTGCAAGCATCGCACGCGTACTTACCTACCGCGCCTGCCATTGTGCTTTGGGCCCACGAGGAATTCGGGTCCTGGGCCTCCTGCAGCTGCTGGCGCGCAGTGCTTGCGTATCCCAGGGGTGCAGTTAGTTCGAAGCGTCCCCTGGGATCACGTGGGCCATGGAGAGCCAATCGTAGCAGGGAATTTTCATTCATAGATTTGACAGGAAATCTGTCAAATCTATGAATAGAGATCGGCCCCAAAACCACACTAAAACTTCAAATACATTTTTAAAAAACCATCACATTTTAAAAATAACTATAAATTACATAAATTAACTACTTTAAACAAAAATTTAATTTTTGAATACATTAATTAAACTTTTTAACGGTGCTAAAAATAAACTTACCTTTCTTTAAAGTATGTAAAAAAGATAAACCTGTTGAAAATTTTTTTAAATTGTAATTAATTAACCACTTACCTTATTAAAAACAGGCCTTGCGCCTCCTTTTTAAAATGTGCAGCTTCTCTGTACTTACCCTCCCGGAGAAACCTGGAAAAAAAAACGAAGTTCGCTGCGTGCGCGCAGCCTCTCCTGCGCACGCGTTCGACTTCTGAACCCCTTCCTTCAGGGGAACGGAAGTTCCGGTTTCCCACGCATGCGCAGTGCATGTGTGAAACCGGCACTTCAGGTGGCCTTACGGGTGAGTACCCAGCGCGTACTCACCTGACAAGAGCCGAATTTCTGGCCCATGTATTTGTTTAATTTCTCTGCCATTTCCTCATTCCTCATTATAAATTCTCCCGTCTCTGACTGTAAAGGACCTACATTTAGCTTCGCCAGTCTTTTCCTTTTCACATACCTATAGAACTTTTTACAATCCGTTTTTATATTTTTCGCTAGTTTGTGTCATATTCCATTTTCCCTTTCTTTATCAATTTCTTGGTCCCCCTTTGCTGATTTCTAAAAAGATCCCAATCCTCAGGCTGACTGCTTTTTCTGGCAACTTTATAAGCTTCCTCCTTTACTTAATACTAGCTTTAATTTCTTTTGTTCACCATGGTTGGATCACTTTTCCTTTTGGATTTATATGCCCTAGCGGAATATATGTTTGTTGCAAATTATGCATTATTTCCTTGAATGTTAGCCATTGTATGCCTACCTTCATACCTTTTAGTGTAGTCTTCCAATCTACCATGGCCAACTTGTCCCTCATACCCTTGTGGTTTCCTCTGTTTAGTTTCAGATTGGACTACATCACTCTCAAATTAATGTAAAATTCAATCATATTATGGTCACTTGTCCCTCAAGGCCCCTTTACCACAAGATTATTGATTAGCCCTTTCTCATTACACAGTACCAGATCCAGAATAGCCTGTTCCCTGGTTGGTTCCTCCACATACTGATCCAGGAAACCATCTCGCATGCATTCCAAGAATTCGTCCTCCACACCATGTGTGGTAATTTGATTTGCCCAGTCAATAGGTTGAGGGTAAAATATTGGGTCCAGGACACCAGGGAGAACTCCAACCCTGCTCTTCTTCCAAATGTGGCCGTGGGACCTTTTACAACTACCTGAGAGGGCAGACGGGGGGTCTCGATTTTACGTCTCAATTGAAAGATGGCACCTCCGACAGTGCAGCGCTCCCTCAGTACTGGCCCTCCAACAGTGCAGCGCTCCCTCAGTACTGCCCCTCCAACAGTGCAGCGCTCGTTCAGTACTGCCCCTCCGGCAGTGCAGCACTCCCTCAGTACTGCCCCTCTGACAGTGCAGCGCTCGTTCAGTACTGCCCCTCTGACAGTGCAGCGCTCCCTCAGTACTGCCCCCCCGACAGTGCAGCGCTCCCTCCGTACTAGCCCTCCAACAGTGCAGTGCTCGATCAGTACTGGCCCTCCAACAGTGCAGCGCTCGTTCAGTACTACCCCTCCGACAGTGCAGCGCTCCCTCAGTACTGGCCCTCCGACAGTGCAGCGCTCCCTCAGTACTGGCCCTCCAACAGTGCAGCGCTCGTTCAGTACTACCCCTGACAGTGCAGCGCTCCCTCAGTACTGCCCCTCCAACAGTGCAGCGCTCGTTCAGTACTGCCCCTCTGACAGTGCAGCGCTCCCTCAGTACTGCCCCCCCGACAGTGCAGCGCTCCCTCCGTACTAGCCCTCCAACAGTGCAGTGCTCGATCAGTACTGGCCCTCCAACAGTGCAGCGCTCGTTCAGTACTACCCCTCCGACAGTGCAGCGCTCCCTCAGTACTGGCCCTCCGACAGTGCAGCGCTCCCTCAGTACTGGCCCTCCAACAGTGCAGCGCTCGTTCAGTACTACCCCTGACAGTGCAGCGCTCCCTCAGTACTGGCCCTCCGACAGTGCAGCAATGAACGGGCGTGGGTTAATCGTTCAATGATGTGGGAGGTTGGGATTTACAATAACTCTTTTTTGGGGAAGGTAATTTACTTGCACCTTAAGCAAGTTTTGTAAAGTTAATATGACAAATATTTTATCTCAGGGGTCCTGTATCAATGAGCTCTGTGTGTTATAATTTTACCCTGTCTTAGTCATGTATCCGATAGCTCCTCCAAAGTTTCTGTACTTCAATGAAAGAGATATTGAGGGAGAAAGAGAGGGTGAGAGAAAGAAGGGCAGTACTGGTGCCATGATTACCCTCCCATGACGGGGCTCCTTTTAAACTGAGCCGGTTCCCGCTCTTTTACTCTGCGGGGCTCCTTTTAAACTGCACCGGTTCCCGCTCTTTTACTCTGATAAATCTTATTTGTCCCACTCACAGACATAGTGCCTGTCACACCCACTGTACCAGACACACCCACACACTTCGGTGACAACAACTGATCCGCCCCGGAATAGACAAAACAGTGGATTGGTTTAAATCTGTTCTAGTTTAATCCGCAAGTTAGCTAGAGGGGATGGCAGGGGAGGCAGTGAAATGTTCCTCCTGCAGAATGTTTGAGGTGAGGGACGCCATAGGTGTCCCTGCTGATTACACCTGTGGGAAGTGCACCCATCTCCAGCTCCTCGAAAACCATGTTAGGGAACTGGAGCTGGAGCTGGATGAACTTCGGATCATTCGGGAGGCAGAGGAGGTCATAGATAGAAGCTTCAGGGATGTAATTACTCCAAAGAATGAAGATAGATGGGTGACGGTGAGAGGAGCTAGGAGGAGGCAGTCGGTGCGAGGATCCTCTGTGGTCGTTCCCCTCAGTAACAGGTATAACGCTTTGGATGCTGTTGAGGGGGACGACCTACCGGAGGTAAGCCGTGGTGACCGGATCTCCGGCGCTGGGTCCGTCCCTGTGGCTCAGAAGGGAAGGGGGGAGAGCAGGAGAGCAATAGTTATTGGGGACTCAATAGTCAGAGGGACAGATAGGAGGTTCTGTGGCAGCAAAAGAGACTCACGGATGGTATGTTGCCTCCTGGGTGACAGGGTCCGTGACGTCTCGGACCGTGTTTTCAGAATCCTCAAGGGGGAGGGGGAACAATCACAAGTCGTGGTACACATCGGTACCAACGACATAGGTAGGAGAAGGGACGGGGATTTAAAACAGGAATTTAGGGAGCTAGGTTGGAAGCTGAGAGCCAGTACAAGCAATGTTGTCATTTCTGGTTTGTTGCCGGTGCCACGTGCCAGCGAGTTGAGGAACAGGGAGAGAGTGCAGATAAACACGTGGCTGCAGGGATGGTGTAGGGGGGAGGGTTTCAGTTATGTGGATAATTGGAGCGCATTCTGGGGAAGGTGGGACCTGTACAAACAGGACGGTTTGCACCTGAACCAGAGGGGCTCCAATATCCTGGGAGGGAAATTTGCTACGGCTCTTCGGGGGGGTTTAAACTAATTTGTCAGGGGGATGGGAAAAAGGGCTGTAGTCCAGGAGCCAGTGGTGAGTGTAGGGAGGTACTGAGGAGGGTATCAAGGTCGCAGGAATGTACCGGCAGACAGGAAGGTGGCTTGAAGTGTGTCTACTTTAATGCAAGGAGCATCCGGAATAAGGTAGGAGAACTTGGAGCGTGGATTGGTACTTGGGAATACGATGTGGTGGCCATTACGGAGACATGGTTAGAACAGGGACAGGAATGGTTGTTGGAAGTTCCGGGGTATAGATGTTTCAGTAAGAGTAGGGAAGGTGGTAAGAAAGGTGGAGGAGTAGCATTGTTAATCAAGGATAGTTTAACAGCGGCAGAAAGGCAGTTCGAGGGGGATCTGCCGTCTGAGGTAATATGGGCTGAAGTTAGAAATAGGAAAGGAGCGGTCACGTTGTTAGGAGTTTTCTACAGGCCCCCAAATAGTAATAGAGATGTGGAGGAAGAAATTGCAAAGCAGATTATGAATAGGTGTGGAGGTCACAGAGTAGTTGTCATGGGTGACTTCAACTTTCCAAATATTGATTGGAACCTTTATAGGTCAAACAGTTCGGATGGGATAGTTTTTGCACAGTGTGTGCAGGAGGGTTTCCTGACACAATATGTGGATAGGCCGACAAGAGGTGGGGCCACATTGGATTTGGTACTGGGTAATGAACCGGGCCAAGTGTTTGATTTGTATGTGGGAGAGCACTTTGGAGATAGCGACCACAATTCGGTGACTTTTACTATTGCAATGGAAAGGGATAGGGCCATACGGCAGGGCAGGGTGTATAATTGGGGGAGGGGTAATTATGATGCGATTAGGCAAGAATTAGGGAGCATAAGATGGGAACAGAAACTATCAGGGAAAGGCACAAACGAAAAGTAGAGCTTTTTCATGGAGCAATTACTGCGTGTCCTTGATAGGTATGTCCCTGTCAGGCAGGGAGGAAATGGCCGAGTGAGAGAACCATGGTTCACAAAAGAGGTTGAATGTCTAGTCAAGAGGAAAAAGGAAGCGTATGTAAGGATGAGAAAACAAGGTTCAGTTGGGTCGATTGAGGGGTACAAGGTAGCAAGGAATGAGCTAAAAAAAGAGCTTAGGAGAGCTAGGAGGGGGCATGAGAAGTCCTTGGCGGGTCGGATCAAGAAAAACCCCAAGGCTTTTTACTCTTATGTGAGAAATAAAAGAATGACCAGGGTGAGGGTAGGGCCAGTCAAGGACAGTAGTGGGAACTTGTGCATGGAGTCAGAAGAGATAGGAGAGGTGATGAATGAATACTTTTCGTCAGTGTTCACCGAGGAGAGGTACCATGTTTTTGAGGATGAGAGTGTGATAAAGGTGGATAGGCTGGAGGAGGTAGATGTTCTGAGGGAAGATGTTTTAGCAATTTTGAAGAACCTGAGGGTCGATAAGTCCCCTGGGCCAGATGGGATATATCCTAGGATTCTTTGGGAGGCAAGGGAGGAGATTGCAGAGCCTTTGGCTTTGATCTTTGGGTCCTCACTGTCCACGGGGATGGTGCCAGAGGACTGGAGAGTGGCGAATGTTGTTCCTCTCTTCAAGAAAGGAAATAGGAATGACCCTGGTAATTATAGGCTGGTTAGTCTCACTTCGGTGGTTGGTAAGATAATGGAAAAGGTGCTGAGGGATAGGATTTATGACCATTTGGAAAGAGGCAACTTAATCAGGGATAGTCAACACGGATTCGTGAAGGGTAGGTCTTGCCTAACAAATTTGATTGAATTCTTTGAGGAGGTAACTAAGTGTGTAGATGAAGGTAGAGCAGTTGATGTCGTGTACATGGATTTTAGTAAGGCGTTTGATAAGGTTCCCCATGGTCGGCTCATGAAGAAAGTAAGGAGTTGTGGGATAGAGGGAAATTTGGCCGATTGGATAAGTAACTGGCTATCTCATAGAAAATTGAGAGGTCGCACAACACCAGGTTATAGTCCAACAGTTTTATTTGAAATCACAAGCTTTCGGAGCTATCACTCCTTCCTCAGGTGAAGTAAATTGGATACAGAATCGCCAGAGCATATATAGATGGAAAAAAAAGCATGTGTACTTTACAATTGCAGACCAATAAATTAAATCATCCTGACTATCTGCCGAGGTGTGATAAAGTTAATTAAGTCAGCCAGGAAGGTACCACATCAAAAGACATAGCAAGATACAACTGAGACAATGAGGTGTAGTCGCAGGGGTTCCAACGTGTCAAAAGCTGCCGTCTGTATGTAAAACGAAAAGCTTTAAAAAAAATTTACTTTTTTACTGGGAAAATTTTTACTTTTTTACTGGGAATCACATCTGTGAACAAGCTAACGACGACTCGAGTCCGGATCACGTCATGTATCGTGACATAAACCCAAGATCCCGATTGAGACCGTCTTCATGAGTGCGGAACTTGGCTATCAGTTTCTGCTCGATGATTTTGCGTTGTTGTGTGTTTCTAAGGTTGCCTTGGAGAACGCTTACCCGCAGATCCGAGGCTGAATGTCCTTGACTGCTGAAGTGTTCCCCGACTGGGAGGTAACAATCCTGCCTGGCGATTGTTGCGCGGTGCTCGTTCATACGTTGTCTCAGTGTCTGCATGGTCTCGCCGATGTACCATGCCGCGGTGCATTCTTTCCTGCAACGTATGAGGTAGACAACGTTGGCCGAGTCACATGAGTATGTACCATGTACCTGGTGGGTAGTGTCCTCACGTGTGATGGTGGTATCTGTGTTGATGATCTGGCATGTCTTGCAGAGACATTGATAGGATGCAGAGCTGGGCCGAAAAATGGCAGATGGAATTTAACCCTGATAAGTGCGAGGTGATTCATTTTGGTAGGGCAAATTTGAATAAGGATTACAGGGTCAACGGCAGGGTTCTGAGGAACGTGGAGGAACTGAGGGATCTGGGGGTTCATATCCACAGATCTCTGAAGGTTGCCACTCAAGTGGATAGAGCAGTAAAGAAGACCTATAGTGTGTTAGCGTTTATTAACAAGGGGTTTGAGTTTAAGAACCGTGAGGTTATGCTACAACTGTACAGGACCTTGGTGAGACCACATTTGGAATATTGTGTGCAGTTCTGGTCACCTCACTATAGGAAGGACGTGGAAGCATTGGAAAGAGTGCAAAGGAGATTTACCAGGATGCTGCCTGGTTTGGGGGGGAGGTCTTATGAGGAAAGATTGAGGGAGTTAGGGCTTTTCTCTTTGGAGCGGAGGAGGATGAGAGGCGACTTAATAGAGGTTTATAAGATGATGAGGGGGATAGATAGAGTGGATGTTCAGAGACTATTTCCTCGGGTGGAGGTAGCTGTTACAAGGGGGCATAACTATAAGGTGCATGGGGGGAGATATAGAAGGGATGTCCGAGGTAGATTCTTTACTCAGAGAGTGGTTGGGGTGTGGAATGGACTGCCTGCTGTGATAGTGGAGTCGGACACTTTAGGAACTTTCAAGCGGTTATTGGATAAGCACATGGAGCACACCAGAATGATAGGGAGTGGGATAGCTTGATCTTGGTTTCGGACAATGCTCGGCACAACATCGAGGGCTGAAGGGCCTGTACTGTGCTGTACTGTTCTATGTTCTATGTTCTATGGGCATATGATCATTTTCAGAATGTCCCGGAATTCTTGCAAGCTCTGCTACAGGAGACCTGGTGATATTTTCATATAGACCTGTTGTTCATATATAGAGACAAGAGTAAGTTCCCATTCTCTCAAGGGATGCTGGGAAAGAGTGACTTTTAAATCAAGGACTGCAGCGGTTTAAGAAGGCGGCTCACCGCCGCCTTCTCAAAGGGCAATTGGGGATGGGCAATAAATGCCAGGCCTTGCTAGCGACACCCACATCCCGGGAATGAATAAAAAAAAGTGTCATTTCATAAAATTGGAAAACCAAATCAGTCACTGTAATAAAGCTTGTTATTATAAAAACCACTCGTGCGTGAATCATAAGCGGAGCTACTGTGGCCGGGCTAACAACTCTTTGTGCGAAGGTAAGCACAGAGAAATCTGCTAATGTTGGTGTCCCTGGGTGTTTTTTTAATTCGCTTATGGGATCTGGGCGTCACTGGCAAGACCGGCATTTATTGCCCATCCCTAGTTGCCCTTGAGAAGGTGGTGGTGAGCCGCCTCCTTGAACCGCTGCCTTTAAAGGTGCATGAGTTAAAGGTGTGGAGATAGAAACATAGAAACGTGGAACAATAGGAGCAGGAGTAGGCCATTCGGCCCTTTGAGCCCATTCAATATGATCATGGCTGATCCTCTATCTCAATACCATATTCCCGCTCTCTCCCCATACCCCTTGACGCCTTTTGCATCTAGAAATCTATCTATCTCCTTCTTAAATATATTCAGTGACTTGGCCTCCACAGCCTTCTGTGGTAGAGAATTCCACAGGTTCACCACCCTCTGAGTGAAGAAATTTCTCCTCATCTCAGTCCTAAATGTCCTACCCCTTATCCTGAGACTGTGACACCTCGTTCTAGCTCGAGATGACAGGCGTTAATAGATTGGCTGACTTCCGATAGGAGAAGGGATAAGCTCAAGCCTAAAATAGGAAAGGGAAGGAACGCACACGGGCGTGAATCGCAAGTGGAGTTACTTTCGCCGGACTAACTATTCTTTGTTGCGAAGGTAACCTTGGGGAAATCCGCTGACACTTCTTTACTCTGAGAGTGGTGAAAAAGCGCTACTTGCTACCACAGGGAACGGTTGAGACGAATCGCACAGATACATTTCAGGGAAAGCTAGATAAACACATGCGGGAGAAAGGAACCGAAGGATATATTGATGGGGTGAGTTGAAGAGGGAGGAGGCTCCTGTGGAGCATAAACACCAGCATGGACCTGTTGGGCCGAATGGCCTGTTTCTGTGCTGTAAATACACAACCGCAGGGGATACGTCCCTGAAAACCCCCGTGGTTAGTAAAACCGCGGTTGGCAAATTCAGTATAAATGTGTATAAACACAATAAAAAAGAATATAAAAAAGCATATAAAAAGCATAAAAATCATGTTATTTACCTTATTCCTAAATTAAAAACCGCGGATACGCGAAATTCACTGCCACGGTTGGCAAAAATTGTCGCAGAGAGGAAACCGTGTATACGTGAAATCCACGTATGGCAAAACCACGGTTGGGGCGGGATTCCTGTACTTTATAATCCTTTCAGAAACTCTTTCTCATTAATGTCCAATTTGCTGAATACTTCTGTAAAGCCTCTCTCTTTCTCGCTCTCGCTCTCCCTTTAAACAGTGCATGAACCATCGGCGAGCATTGCATTGACGCTGACGGGTGATTAACACAACCATAATTGCAGCATTCCGTTCCAAGTGTAACCAAAACATGAAATCTCTGAAGAACTGTCAAACACTCAAGAGGGACAGAACGGAGAGATCGCTGCACTGTCGGAGGGGCTGTACTGAGGGACGCTGCACTGTCGGAGGGGCAGGACTGAGGGACACTGCACTGTCGGAGGGGTAATACTGAGGGACACTGCACTGTCGGAGGGGCAGTACTGAGGGACGCTGCACTGTCGGAGGGGCTGGACTGAGGGACGCTGCACTGTCGGAGGGGCAGTACTGAGGGACACTGCACTGTCGGAGGGGCAGTACTGAGGGACGCTGCACTGTCGGAGGGGCAGGACTGAGGGACACTGCACTGTCGGAGGGGCTGGACTGAGGGACGCTGCACTGTCGGAGGGGCAGGACTGAGGGACACTGCACTGTCGGAGGAGCTGTACTGAGGGACGCTGCACTGTCGGAGGGGCAGTACTGAGGGAGCGCTGCATTGTCGGAGGGGCAGGACTGAGGGACGCTGCACTGTCGGAGGGGCTGTACTGAGGGACGCTGCACTGTCGGAGGGGCAGTACTGAGGGACACTGCACTGTCGGAGGGGCTGTACTGAGGGACGCTGCACTGTCGGAGGGGCTGTACTGAGGGACGTTGCACTGTCGGAGGGGCAGTACTGAGGGACACTGCACTGTCGGAGGGGCTGTACTGAGGGACGCTGCACTGTTGGAGGGGCAGTACTGAGGGACACTGCACTGTCGGAGGGGCTGTACTGAGGGACGCTGCACTGTCGGAGGGGCAGTACTGAGGGACACTGCACTGTCGGAGGGGCTGTCTCCGCTGCACTGTCGGGGGGCAGTACTGAGGGACACTGCACTGTCGGAGGGGCTGTCTCCGCTGCACTGTCGGAGGGGCAGTACTGAGGGACACTGCACTGTCGGAGGGGCTGTCTCCGCTGCACTGTCGGGGGGCAGTACTGAGGGACGCTGCACTGTCGGGGGGCAGTACTGAGGGAGCGCTGCACTGTCAGAGCGGCAGTACTTTGGGAGTGCAGAGGTTAGCGTGTGAGGTGTGTTTAAAGTGTTTTAATAAGTTTTACTTACCTTTACTTCTTCCAGCAGGCTTCCTCCCTTCAGGTCTCGGGAGTCCCTCAGCTCACCGGCACAGAAAGCAGAATGGCCACTGATCTGTCAAAAGCTCTTAGAGGACAGATTGTCAGTGTTGGACAGCTTCACAGAGCTGGCAAACGCTGACATTTCATCTGTCAAAAGCTCTTGATAGATGAAACGTCACTCGCTGACATCACCTGAAACCGGCTTTCCCTTAATTGGCCTGCTAAGCCCGCTGGGCGGGCTTAACAAGTTTAATCAAGGGAAAATAGCGTGGGTTGGCCACAAGTCGATGGAGGCGGGACTAAAGCCCGACAAGTGGGAGTCCCGCCTCCAAAAACTCCCCATTGACAAAATCCAGCCCCAGGTGTCAGGTCCCAGTCTTTGACAATTAACCCTTCCTAGGATCTCCCTTTATAACTTTTCTTTCCATTCAAACCTATGGAGTCTTACTGAACCAATTACTGACTTACACTTAACGTTCTTCTTTTTTTCCATGGGGTCTCCTGTGTCACCTGACCTTACCCAGGTTCATTCTTGTGTGTTTTCCCACAGTAACATATTGACTGGGCAAATCAAATTACCACTAATGGTGTGGAGGACGAATTCTTGGAATGCATGCGAGATGGTTTCCTGGATCAGTATGTGGAGGAACCAACCAGGTAACAGGCTATTCTGGATCTGGTACTGTGTAATGAGAAAGGACTAATCAATAATCTTGTGGTAAAGGGACCTTTAGGGACAAGTGACCATAATATGATTGAATTTTACATTGGGCCAGAAATTCGGCTCTCCGGCTTCCCGCGGGTGCAAGAATCGCGCGCGTACTTGCCTACCGCGCCTGCTGTTGTGCTTCGGGCCCGCGTGGAATTCGGCTCCTGGGCCTCCTGCAGCTGCCGGCGCACAGTGCTCGCGTATCCCAGGGGCGCAGTTAGTTCGAAGCGTCCCCTGGGATCATGTGGGCCATGGAGAGACAATCCTAGCAGGGAATCTTCATTCATAGATTTTGACAGGAAGACCTGTCAAATCTATGAATAGAGATCGGCCCCAAAACCTCACTAAAACTTCAAATAAATTTAAAAAAAGCCATCACATTTTTAAAATAACTATAAATTACATAAATTAACTACTTTAAACAAAAATTAAATTTTTGAAAAAATTGATTACACTTTTTAACGGTGCTAAAAATAAACTTACCTTTCTTTAAAGTATGTAAAAAAGATAAACCTGTTGAAAAAATGTTTAAATTGTACTTAATTCACCACTTACCTTGTTAAAAGCAGGCCTTGCGCCTCCTTTTTCCCCGCGCAGCTTCTCTGTACTTACCCTCACGGAGAAACCTGAAAAAAAAACAAAGTTTGCTGCGTGTGCGCTGCCTCTCCGGCGCACGCGTTCGACCTCTGAACCCCTTCCTTCAGGGGAACGGAAGTTCCGGTTTCCAGCGCATGCGCAGTGCATGCGCGAAACCGGCACTTTTGTTGGGTCTACGGTGAGTACCCAGCGCGTACTCACCCGTGGAGACCCGAATTTCTGGCCCATTAAGTCTGAGAGTGATGTAGTCCAATCTGAAACTAAGGTCTTCAATCTAAACAGAGGAAACTACAAGGGTATGAGGGACAAGTTGGCCATGGTAGATTGGAAGACTACACTAAAAGGTATGAAGGTGGACATGCAATGGCTAACATTCAACGAAATAATGCATAATTTGCAACAAACATATATTCCTCTTGGGCATAAAAACCCAAAAGGAAAAGTGATCCAACCATGGCGAACAAAAGAAACTAAAGCTAGTATTAAGTCAAAGGAGGAAGCTTATAAAGTTGCCAGAAAAAGCGGTCAGCCTGAGGATTGGGATCTTTTTAGAAATCAGCAAAGGGGGACCAAGAAATTGATAAAGAAAGGGAAAATGGAATATGAGCACAAACTAGCGAAAAATATAAAAACGGATTGTAAAAGCTTCTATAGGTATGTGAAAAGGAAAAGACTGGCAAAGGTAAATGTAGGTACTTTACAGTCAGAGACGGGAGAATTTATAATGGGGAATGAGGAAATGGCAGAGAAATTAAATAAATACTTTGTTTCTGTCTTCACGGAGGAAGACACAAAAAACCTCCCAGAAATACGAGAAAACCAAGGGTGTGGCGAGAATGAGGAACTTAAAGAGATTATTATTAGTAAAAAACAGTACTAGCAAAATTAATGGGACTAAAAGACGATAAATCCCAAGGACCAGATAACCTATATCCTAGGGTTTTGAAAGTGGTGGCCATTGGGATAGTGGATACATTGGTTGTCATCTTCCAAAATTCTATAGATTCTGGAATGGTTCCTGCAGGTTGGAGGATAGCAAATGTAACCCAGCTATTTAAGAAAGGAGGGAGAGAGAAAACGGGGAACTACAGACCTGTTAGCCTCACATCAGTAGTTGGGAATGTTGGGGAACTCGTTGCCCACCGGTAATTAAACACTCGGAGTCCGGGGTTTCACGAGAGTAAAATAGCTTTTATTACAAGTTAACAGGGGAGACACTCATCCAAGGACAAATGCTCTCCGAACACAGTTTATCTTTAGGTTTTGTACAACTTGTGGCATTGTTGTGTCGTGTGCAGAACCCATGTTTCGGGTGCAAAGAAGTCTGTACCGAGTGCAATGCCCCGGTGTCAGGTGCATAACAGTTCAATCTAGCATTTCCCTTCATAACAAGTCCTTCACGGACATCTCCGGGCATTCGGCCAACTTTCTTATCACCACAATTCTGTTGAGTCTTACAGCGTGTTCACATTCAACAGTCCCTTTGTTCTGTGTTACTGACAACACTTATATATATATTTTGTGCATATTAGCACAAAGTTGTTAACCCTTTAGTTCCCTTAGTGTCCAATTTTACCCCCCCTTCAGGAAAATGCTGGAATCTATTATAAAGGATGCAATAACTGGGCCCTTAGAAATTAATAGTAAGATTGGGCAGAGTCAACATGGATTTATGAAAGGGAAATTCTGTTTGACAAGCCTATTGGAGTTCTTTGAGGATGTAACTAGTGGAGTAGACAAAGGGGAACCAGTAGATGTGGTGTATTTGGATTTTCAGAAGGCCTTCGATAAGGTCGCACACAAGAGGTTGGTGAACAAAATTTGGGCACATGGAATTGGGGGTAATATACTAGCATGGATTGAGAATTGGTTATCAGACAGAAAATAAAGAGTAGGGATAAACGGGTCTTTTTCATGATGACAGGCTGTGACTAGTGGGGTACCGCAAGGATCAGTGCTTGGGCCCCAGCTATTCACAATCTATATCAATGATTTGGATGAGGGGACTAACTGTAACATTTCCAAATTTGCTGATGATAAAAAGCTAGGTGGCAGTGGCAGTTGTGAAGAGGGTGTGAAGAGGCTTCAAGGGGATCCCGACAGGATCAGTGAGTGGGTGAGGACATGGCAAATGGAATATAATGTGGATAAATGTGAAATTATCCACTTTAGTAGAAAAAACAGAAAGGCAGAGTATTTCCTAAATGGTGAAAGATTGGGGAATGCAGATGCTCAAAGGGACCTGGGTGTCCTTGTACATGAGTCACTGAAAGTGAATGTGCAGGTGCAGCAAGCCATTAGGAAGGCAAATGGTATGCTGGTCTTCCTTACAAGAGGATTTGAGTACAGGAGTAAAGAAGTCTGGTGAGATTTCTGACTAGTAAGGGCATCAAGGGATATGGCGATAGGGCCGGTGAATGGAGTTGAGGCAGAAGATCAGCCATGATCTCATTGAATGGCGGAGCAGGCTCGAAGGGCCGAATGGCCTACTCCTGCTCCTATTTCTTATGTTCTTATGTTCTTAACTAAGTTTTTTTTAAATCTATTCATAAATTTCTTCTGCACCGTGGGAAAATATCCACTTAAAATTAAGAAACTTAAATTTAACAATGTCCAGTATCTTTATATTTCATTCAGCAATACAAAAGTTGTTGCTTGGTGAACAGTAAATACAGCTGTCAGTGGAAAGGGTTATCGTCTTTGCAGGTTTATAAGAAGACGGAACAAATATCATCAGACGTATGCAATTGTGGCACTTCACATAAATTAAAAAAATTTCCCGATCAAAACATTTTTTTCCAGGTCTTTGTAACTTCAAAACTTCCCTAGTAATGAAAAAAGAATCAGTAGTAACATAATTATTAACTTTAAATAAAACATTCTCATCAGGGAAGGCTGCATTTTAGATTAAACTCCAATTGTCTTTAAACTCTTCAGCATTTTTTGAAAGAGGTTTTCGACCCTAAGATTTTCCAGTACAACCAAGATGATCAGCAAGTGGAATCCCCTCAAATGTCTCAAAATTCCAATTGGAATCATTAAATATTTAAAATAAAATCAAAACTGCCAAGGTGAAAATCACACGTCCGGAACTAAAAACCTTCACAAAATTTAAAATAATAACCAGAATTTCACAGTGCTCACAATGAGAGTCGGGTTTTCACAATTTACTGAGTGAGGACTGTCCTGTGGGAGGGGCAGTACTGAGGGAGAGCCGCCCTGTGGGAGGGGCAGTGCTGAGGGAGAGCTGTCCTGTGGGAGGGGCAGTGCTGAGGGAGCGCTGTCCTGTGGGAGGGGCAGTACTGAGGGAGAGCTGTCCTGTGGGAGGGGCAGTGCTGAGGGAGCGCTGTCCTGTGGGAGGGGCAGTACTGAGGGAGCACTGTCCTGTGGGGGGGGCATTACTGAGGGAGCGCTGTCCTGTGGGGGGGGCATTACTGAGGGAGCGCTGTCCTGTGGGAGGGGCAGTGCTGAGGGAGGACTGTCCTGTGGGAGGGGCAGTACTGAGGAAGAGCTGTCCTGTGGGAGGGGCAGTACTGAGGGAGAGCCGCCCTGTGGGAGGGGCAGTACTGAGGGAGCGCTGTCCTGTGGGAGGGGCAGTACTGAGGGAGCGCTGTCCTGTGGGAGGGGCAGTACTGAGGGAGAGCTGCCCTGTGGGAGGGGCAGTACTGAGGGAGAGCTGTCCTGTGGGAGGGGCAGTACTGAGGTAGTGCTGCCCTGTGGGAGGGGCAGTACTGAGGGAGCGCTGTCCTGTGGGAGGGGCAGAACTGAGGGAGGACTGCCCTGTGGGAGGGGCAGTACTGAGGGAGAGCCGCCCTGTGGGAGGGGCAGTACTGAGGGAGAGCCGCCCTGTGGGAGGGGCAGAACTGAGGGAGAGCCGCCCTGTGGGAGGGGCAGTACTGAGGGAGCACTGCCCTGTAGGAGGGGCAGTACTGAGGGAGGACTGCCCTGTGGGAGGGGCAGTACTGAGGGAGAACCGCCCTGTGGGAGGGACAGTACTGAGGGAGGACTGTCCTGTGGGAGGGGTAGAAGTGAGGGAGAGACGCCCTGTGGGAGGGGCAGTACTGAGGGAGCACTGCCCTGTGGGAGGGGCAGTACTGAGGGAGTGCTGCACTGTGGGAGGGGTAGTATTGAGGGAGCACTGCCCTGTGGGAGGGGCAGTACTGAGGGGAAACCGCCCTGTGGGAGGGGCAGTACTGAGGGAGGACTGTCCTGTGGGAGGGGCAGAACTGAGGGAGAGCCGCCCTGTGGGAGGGGCAGTACTGAGGGAGAGCCGCCCTGTGGGAGGGGCAGTACTGAGGGAGAGCTGTCCTGTGGGAGGGGCAGTACTGAGGGAGAGCCGCCCTGTGGGAGGGGCAGTACTGAGGGAGAGCCGCCCTGTGGGAGGGGCAGTACTGAGTGAGGACTGCCCTGTGGGAGGGGCAGTACTGAGGGAGAGCTGCCCTGTGGGAGGGGCAGTACTGAGGGAGCACTGCCCTGTGGGAGGGGCAGTACTGAGGGAGAGCTGCCCTGTGGGAGGGGCAGTACTGAGTGAGGACTGCCCTGTGGGAGGGGCAGTACTGAGGGAGGGACGCCCTGTGGGAGGGGCAGTACTGAGGGAGTGCTGCCCTGTGGGAGGGGCAGTACTGAGTGAGGACTGCCCTGTGGGAGGGGCAGTACTGAGGGAGAGCCGCCCTGTGGGAGGGGCAGTAATGAGGGAGCGCTGCCCTGCGGGGGGGGGCAGTACTGAGGGAGAGCTGTCCTGTGGGAGGGGCAGTACTGAGGGAGAGCTGTCCTGTGGGAGGGGCAGTATGAGGGAGGACTGCCCTGTGGGGGGGGCAGTACTGAGGGAGGACTGCCCTGTGGGACGGTCAGTACTAAGGGAGGACTGCCCTGTGGGGGGGGGGCAGTACTGAGGGAGCACTGCACTGTGGGAGGGGCAGTACTGAGGGAGCACTGCCCTGTGGGAGGGGCAGTACTGAGGGTGAGCCGCCCTGTGGGAGGGGCAGTACTGAGGGAGCACTGCCCTGTGGGAGGGGCAGTACTGAGGGAGAGCTGTCCTGTGGGAGGGGCAGTACTGAGGGAGAGCTGTCCTGTGGGAGGGGCAGTACTGAGGGAGGACTGCCCTGTGGGGGGGGGCAGTACTGAGGGAGAGCTGTCCTGTGGGAGGGGCAGTACTGAGGGAGAGCTGTCCTGTGGGAGGGGCAGTACTGAGGGAGAGCCGCCCTGTGAGAATGGCAGTACTGAGGGAGAGCTGCCCTGTGGGAGGGGCAGTACTGAGGGAGAGCCGCCCTGTGGGAGGGGCAGTACTAAGGGTGCACTGCCCTGTGGGAGGGTCAGTACTGAAGGAGAGCTGCCCTGTCGGAGTGGCTGTACTGAGGGAGCACTGCCCTGTGGGAGGGGCAGTACTGAGGGAGAGCTGCCCTGTCGGAGGGGCTGTACTGTGGGAGCGCTGCACTGTCGGAGGGGCAGTACTGAGGGAGCGCTGCACAGTCGGAGGGGCAGTACTGAGGGAGAGCTGCCCCGTGGGAGGGACAGTACTGAGGGAGCACTGCCCTGTGGGAGGGGCATTACTGAGGGTGCACTGCCCTGTCAGAGGGGGAGTACTGAGGGAGCACTGCCCTGTCGGAGGGGCAGTACTGAGGGAGCGCTGCACTGTCGGAGAGGCAGTAATGAGGGAGCGCTGCACTGTGGGAGGGGTAGTGCTGAGGGAGCACTGCACTGTCGGAGCGGCAGTACTGAGGGAGCGCTGCATTGTCGGAGAGGCAGTACTGAGGGAGCGCTGCACTGTGGGAGGGGTAGTACTGAGGGAGCACTGCACTGTTGGAGCGGCAGTACTGAGGGAGCGCTGCACTGTGGGAGGGGTAGTACTGAGGTAGCGCTGCACTGTCGGAGGGGCAGTACTGAGGGAGTGCTGCACTGTGGGAGGTGTAGTACTGAGGGAGCGCTGCACTGTCGGAGCGGCAGTACTGAGGGAGCGCTGCACTGTCGGAGGGTCAGTACTGAGGGAGCACGGCATTGTTGGTTGTGCTATCTTTCGGGAGGAGACGTTCAACCAAGGTCCCAACTGCCCTCTGAACTGGACATAGAAGATCCCACAGCCACTATTGGAAGAAGAGCAGGGGAGTTCTCCCCAGTGTTCTGGCCTCAATATTTATCCCTCAACGAACATCACCTTGAATGGATGATCTAGTCATTGATTACATTGCTGTTTGTGGGATCTTGCTGTGAACAAATTGGCTGCTGCTTTTCCTACATAGAAACATAGAAGCAGGAGTAGGCCATTCAGCCCCTCGAGCATGCTCCGCCATTTAATGAGATCATGGCTGATCATCCAAATTCAGTACCCTGTCCCTGCTTTCTCCCCATATCCCTTGATCCCTTTAGCCTTAAGAAATATATCTAACTTCTTCTTGAATATATTTAATGAATTGGTCTCAACTGCCTTCTGTGGTAGAGAATTCCACAGGTTCACCACTCTCTGGGTGAAGAAATTCCTCCTCATCTCAGTCCTAAATGGCTTACCCCTTATCCTTAGACTGTGACCCCTGGTTCTGGACTCCCCCGCCATCAGGAACATCCTTCCTGCATCTAGTCTGTCTAGTCCTGTTAGAATTTTATAAGTTTCAATGAGATCTCCTCTGATTCTTCTAAACTCCAGCAAATACAAGCCCAATCGTCCCAATCTCTCTTCATACGTCATTCCTGCCATCCCAGGTATCAGTCTGGTGAATCTTCGCTGCACTCCCTCCATGGCAAGAACATCCTTCCTCAGATAAGGCGACCAAAACTGCACACAATACTCAAGGTGTGGTCTCACCAAGGCCCTGAACAACTGCAGCAAGACATCCTTGCTTCTGTACTCGAATCCTCTCGCTATGAAGGCCAACATACCATTTGCCTTCTTAACCGCCTGCTGCACCTGCATGCTTACCTTCAACGACTGGTGCATAAGGACTCCCAGGTCTCGTTGCACTTCCCCTTTTCCCAATCTATTGCGGTTCAGATAATAATCTACCTTCCTGTTTTTGCCACCAAAGTGGATAACCTCGCATTTATCCACATTATACTGCATCTGCCATGCATCTGCCCAATCACCCAACTTGTCCAAATCATACTGGAGTTTCTCTGCATTCTCCTCACAACACACACACCCACCCAGCTTTGTGTCGTCTGCAAACTTGGAGATATTACATCTAGTTCCCTCGTCTAGATCATTAATATATATTGTGAATAACTGGGGTCCTAGCACCGATCCCTGCGGTACCCCACTAGTCACTGCCTGCCACTCAGAAAAGGACCCGTTTATTCCAACTCTTTGCTTCCTGTCTGCCAACCAGTTTTCTATCCAAGTCAATAACTTACCCCCAATCCCATGTGCTTTAACTTTGCACGCCAATCTCTTATGCGGGACCTTATCGAAAGCCTTCTGAAAGTCCAAATACACCACATCCACTGGTTCTCCCTTATCTATTCTGCCAGTTACATCCTCAAAAAATTCCAGTAGATTAGTCAAGCATGTTTTACTTTTTGTAAATCCATGTTGACTTTGTCCGATCCTGTCACTGTTTTCCAAGTGCTCTGCCATTACATCTTTTATAATGGACTCTAGCATTTTCCCCACTACTGATGTCAGGCTTACTGGTCTATAATTCCCCATTTTCTCTCTCCCACCTTTTTTAAATAGTGGGGTTACATTAGCTACCCTCCAATCCATGGGAACTGTTCCAGAGTCTATAGAATTTTGGAAGATGACCAGCAATGCATCTACTATTTCTCGGGCCACTTCCTTAAGTACCCTAGGATGTAGATTATCAGGCCCTGGGGATTTATCGGCCTTCAATCCCTTCAATTTCCCTAACACCATTTCCATACAAATACTGATTTCATTCAATTCCTCCCTCTCATTAGACCCTATGTTTCCCGACATCTCTGGGAGGTTATTTGTGTCCTCCTTTGTGAAGACAGATCCAAAATATGCATTTAATTAGTCTGCCATTTCTTTGTTCCCCATTATAAATTCCCCTGATTCTGACTGCAAGGGACCTACGCTTGACTTCACCAATCTTTTTCCCTTCACATATCTATAGAAGCTTTTACAGTCAGTTTTTATGTTCCCTGAAAGCTTACTGTCATACTCTATTTTCCCCCTCTTAATTAATCCCTTTGTCCTCCTTTGCTGAATCCTAAACTGCTCCCAATCCTCAGGTTTGCTGCTTTTTCTGGCCAATTTCTATCTCCTCTCCTTGGATCTTACGCTATCCCTAATTTCCCTTGTTATCCACGGTTGAGTCACCTTTTTTGTTTTATTTTTATGCCAAACAGGGATGAACAAATTCTGTAGTTCAGCCATGCGATCTTTAAATGTTTGCCATTGCCTATCCACCGTCAACCCTTTAAGTAACATTCCCCAATCCATCCTAGCCAATTCGCGCCTCATACCATCGTAGTTTCCTTTATCTAAATTCAGGACCCTAGTCTCTGAGTCAACTACTTCTCTCTCCATCTTAATGAAGAATTCTATCATATTATGATCACTCCTCCCCAAGGGGCCTCGCACAACAAGATTGTTAATTAATCCTTTCTCATTACATAATACCCAGTCTAAGATGCCCTGATCTCTAGTTGGTTCCTCAACATATTGGTACAGGAAACCATCCCGTATGCACTCTAGGAATTCCTCCTCCACAGTATTGTTACTAATTTGGTTAGCCCAATCTATATGTAGATTAAAGTCACCCATGATAACTGCTGTGCCCTTATTGCACGCATCTCTAATTTCCCATTTAATGCCATCCCCAACCTCAGCATTACTGTTTGTGGGTCTGTATACAACTCCCACTAACGTTTTCTGCCCCTTGGTATTTATCAGCTCTACCCATACAGATTCCACATCATCAGAGCTAATATCCTTCCTTACTATTGTGTTAATCTCCTCTTTAACCAGCAATGCTACCCCACCTACTTTTCCTTTTTGCCTGTCCCTCCTGAATATTGAATACCCCTGGATGTTGAATTCCCAGCCTTGGTCACCTTGGAGACACGTCTCCGTAATCCCAATTATAACATATCCGTTTACATCTATTTGCGCAGCCAATTCATCCAGCTTATTACGAATGCTACATTACAACAGTGACCACACTTTAAATGTATTTCATTGTCTGCCAAGCGCTTTGGGACATCCTAAGGTGTTGAAAGGCGCTATATAAATGGGAGTTCTCCCTTTCAGGCCCTGGATCAGGAGCCACCCAGGATATCGAAGGGGATTTTCCAAGACTCGGGGCCAATGGGACCGTTGAACCAGAGGGTCAAGCGGTATTTGACCTTTGCCACCGGGCTCTTCGAGTGTTTCGGCTTCGCGGGCGTGATCTTCGGCTAGGCTTCCCTCGTCTTCGTGTTGAAAAAGGATGAATATTTCTCCGAACTCTGTGTCCCCCTGCACAACTCCAGCGAGCCCGGAGCAAGGAATGGCACCAGTGAGTGTCCGGGGGATGAGGGGAGTGAAAGGAAGGGGAGAGGACAAGGGGGCGCGGTAAGAAGGTGAGGAGAGAGGGAGGGCGCATGGAATGGTACCAGTGAGTGTCCGAGGGATGAGGGAGAGTGGAGAGGGATGGGGTGAGTGTGGGAGAGGGAGAGTTTGAGAGAGAGAGGGAGAGAGATGGAGTCAGAGAGAGAGACGGGGGAGAGGAGAGGGAGAGGTGACAGAGAGGGAACAGAGGGAAGTCGGGAGAGAGCAGGGGAGTGAGGGGGAGGGGGAGAGTGGAGAGGGATGGAGGAGGGTGGGAGAGGGAGCATTTGGGAGAGATGGGTGAGAGAGAGAGGGAGAGCGAGGGGAGGGGATGAATGGAGGAGAGGGAGAGGCGGGAGAGGGAGGGGAGAGAGATACGGAGTGAGGCATGGCACCAGTGTGTGTCGGGGGGGGGAGAAGGGAGGGTGGAGAGGGGGGGAGAGGGGAGATCGAGAGGGAGAGAGGGAGTGAGAGGGTGAGGGAGGAGAGAGAGGGGGAGAGAAAGGGGCTGAGAGGGAGTGAGGTATTGCACCAGTGAGTGTCCGGGGTGGAGGAGGGAAGGAGGGAGGGGGGAGGGGAGCGAGAGAGAAATGGACAGAGGGTGAGGGGGGAGGGAGAGGGAGAGGGAGAGAGATTGAGAGAGCAAGAAATGGCACCAGTCTGCGTCTGGGGAAGAGGGGAGAGAAAGAGTGGGGGAGAGAAGGAGAAGATGGGAGAGAGGGAAAGAGTGAGGAATGGCAATAGTAAGTGTCTGGACGGAGAGGGGAGAAAGAGACAGAGGGATGGATAGACAGAAACAGTTGCGTTTTACCCTCAGCAGTGACTCAGTGGTTAGCACATTCGTGGTTCTGACACCACTCCAGAGAATTGAGCACCGTAATCCGGGCTGACACTCCGATGCCAGTTCTGAGGGAGCGCTGCACTGTCGGAGGGGCAGTACTGAGGGAGCGCTGCACTGTTGGAGGGACAGTACTGAGGGAGTGCTGCCCTGTGGGAGGGGCAGTACTGAGGGAGCACTCCACTGTCGGAGGGGCAGTACTGAGGGAGCGCTGCCCTGTGGGAGGGGCAGTACTGAGGGAGCACTCCACTGTCGGAGGGGCAGTACTGAGGGAGCGCTGCACTGTCGGAGGGGCAGTACTGAGGGAGCGCTGCCCTGTGGGAGGGGCAGTACTGAGGGACAGCTGCACCGTCGGAGGGGCAGTACTGAGGGAGTGCTGCACTGTCGGAGGGGCAATACTGAGGAAGCGCTGTATTGTCAGAGGGGCAGTACTGAGGGAGCGCTGCACTGTGGGAGGGGCAGTACTGAGGAAGCGCTGCACTCTCGAAGGGGCAGTACTGAGGGAGCGCTGCACTCTCGAAGGGGCAGTACGGAAGCAGCGCTGCACTGTCCGAGGTGCGGTACTGAGGGAGTGCAGCGCTGTCGGAGTCATTTCTCTTTCTCACTCTCCTTCTCGTTCTCTCTTTCTCTCTCTCAGTGGACTGTGATCTGCAGGATGAACGCTTCACCCTCATCTTCACCCTCTCCTCCTTCATCCTCAACCTCTCGGCCACTTCGGTACCATGGTAACCCGCTTCCTGGCCATGTAAGTCCTGAACCGCTTTTGGCTTTTGGGGATTAGAGGCCGGCGGGTGGGGGTGGAGGGGGAGTGGAGGGGCAGGAGCTGGAGGGGCGGGAGGGGGAGGGGCGGGAGGGGGAGGCATTAGAGGGGAGGGGCGGGAGGGGGA
Source organism: Squalus acanthias (assembly GCA_030390025.1). Taxonomy (NCBI): domain Eukaryota; kingdom Metazoa; phylum Chordata; class Chondrichthyes; order Squaliformes; family Squalidae; genus Squalus; species Squalus acanthias. The sequence continues at coordinate 130,493,681 of CM059433.1, forward strand.
TAGGCAGGAGGGGGGCTGGAGGAGGAGGGGCGGGAGTGGGCGGGGCAGCCAGTGGCTCACCCGTGGCGTTGCTCACATTACCCTGGGGACCCCAGTCTGCTTTGTATAGGATGGCGAGAGTATGTAGCTCCCGTCTGCGCTCCAGCCTGGGACCTCCCAGCCATTATTCGTGAGCTTGGGGTGGTGGTGGACCTTCAGTTGCCCAAACTGTATGCTAGCGGTAATGCCTTAAAGATGAGCAGGAATGCCAACTAAACATTCCTGGCTACAATGTATTCAGGAGGGATAGGGATGGAAAAAAGACAGGAGGGGGATTAGCGGTATTCATTTAGGATAATATTACAGTTCTACAGAGAAAGAAAGGAAGACGCATTTATATAGTGTCTTTTATGACCTCAGAACGTCCTAAAGTGCTTTACAGCCAATAAAGCTCTTTTGAAGTGTAGTCACTGTTATAATGTAGGGGACGTGGCAGCCAATTTGTGCACAGCAAGCTCCCACAAACAGTAATGCGATAATTACCAGATAATCTGTTTTTTTTAGTGATGATGATTGAGGGATAAATATTGGCCAGGACACCGGGGATAACTCCCATGCCCTTCTTCGAAATAGGGCCTTGGAATCCTTTACGTTCACCTAAGAGAGCAGATGGGGCCTCCAACACTAGGTGTTCCCCTTAGTACTGCCCTGGAGTGTCAGCCGAGATGTTTGTGCTGAAGTCTCCGGAATGGAACTTGAGTTCACAACCTTCTGACTCAGAGGTGAGAGTGCGACTAGCTGAGTCACGGCTGACACACCAGGGGGACGGTACACCAGAGGGACGGTACAGAGGGATGGTACAGAGGGACGGTGCACCAGGAGGATGGTACACCAGAGGGACGGTACACCAGGGGGATGGTACACCAGAGGGACGGTACACCAGGGGGACGGTACACCAGGGAGACGGTACACCAGAGGGACGGTACAGAGGGACGGTACACCAGGGGGATGGTACACCAGAGGGACGGTACACCAGGGGGATGGTACACCAGAGGGACGGTACACCAGGGAGACGGTACACCAGGGGGACGGTACACCAGGGAGACGGTACACCAGAGGGACGGTACACCAGGGAGACGGTACACCAGAGGGACGGTACACCAGGGAGACGGTACACCAGAGGGACGGTACACCAGGGGGATGGTACACCAGAGGGACGGTACACCAGAGGGACGGTACACCAGGGGGACGGTACACCAGAGGGACGGTACAGAGGGACGGTACACCAGAGGGACGGTACACCAGGGAGACGGTACACCAGGGGGACGGTACACCAGGGAGACGGTACACCAGAGGGACGGTACACCAGGGGGACGGTACAGAGGGACGGTACACCAGAGGGACGGTACACCAGAGGGACGGTACACCAGGGAGACGGTACACCAGGGGGACGGTACACCAGGGAGACGGTACACCAGAGGGACGGTACACCAGGGAGACGGTACACCAGAGGGACGGTACACCAGGGGGACGGTACACCAGAGGGACGGTACACCAGAGGGACGGTACACCAGGGGGACGGTACACCAGAGGGACGGTACACCAGAGGGACGGTACACCAGGGAGACGGTACACCAGAGGGACGGTACACCAGGGGGACGGTACAGAGGGACGGTACACCAGAGGGACGGTACACCAGGGGGACGGTACACCAGAGGGACGGTACACCAGGGGGACGGTACACCAGGGGGACGGTACACCAGAGGGATGGTACACCAGAGGGACGGTACACCAGGGGGACGGTACAGAGGGACGGTACACCAGAGGGACGGTACACCAGGGGGACGGTACACCAGGGGGACGGTACACCAGAGGGATGGTACACCAGAGGGACGGTACACCAGGGGGACGGTACAGAGGGACGGTACAGAGGGATGGTACACCAGAGGGACGGTACACCAGGGGGACGGTACAGAGGGACGGTACACCAGAGGGACGGTACACCAGGGGGACGGTACACCAGGGGGACGGTACACCAGGGGGACGGTACACCAGAGGGACGGTACAGAGGGACGGTACACCAGGGGGACGGTACACCAGAGGGACGGTACACCAGAGGGACGGTACACCAGAGGGACGGTACACCAGGGGGACGGTACACCAGGGGGACGGTACAGAGGGACGGTACACCAGGGAGACGGTACACCAGGGGGACGGTACACCAGAGGGACGGTACACCAGAGGGACGGTACACCAGGGGGACGGTACACCAGGGGGACGGTACACCAGAGGGACGGTACACCAGAGGGACGGTACACCAGAGGGACGGTACACCAGAGGGACGGTACACCAGAGGGACGGTACACCAGAGGGACGGTACACCAGAGGGACGGTACACCAGGGGGACGATACACCAGGGGGACGGTACAGAGGGACGGTACACCAGAGGGACGGTACACCAGGGGGACGATACACCAGGGGGACGGTACACCAGGGGGACGGTACACCAAAGGGACGGTACAGAGGGACGGTACACCAGGGGGACGGTACACCAGGGGGACGGTACACCAGGGGGACGGTACACCAGAGGGACGGTACACCAGAGGGACGGTACACCAGGGGGACGGTACACCAGGGGGACGGTACACCAGAGGGACGGTACACCAGAGGGACGGTACACCAGAGGGACGGTACACCAGAGGGACGGTACACCAGGGGGACGGTACACCAGGGGGACGGTACACCAGAGGGACGGTACACCAGAGGGACGGTACACCAGGGAGACGGTACACCAGGGGGACGGTACAGAGGGACGGTACACCAGAGGGACGGTACACCAGAGGGATGGTACACCAGAGGGACGGTACAGAGGGACGGTACACCAGGGGGACGGTACAGAGGGACGGTACACCAGAGGGACGGTACACCAGAGGGATGGTACACCAGAGGGACGGTACAGAGGGACGGTACACCAGGGGGACGGTACACCAGAGGGACGGTACACCAGAGGGATGGTACACCAGAGGGACGGTACAGAGGGACGGTACACCAGAGGGACGGTACACCAGAGGGATGGTACACCAGAGGGACGGTACAGAGGGACGGTACACCAGGGGGACGGTACAGAGGGACGGTACACCAGGGGGACGGTACACCAGGGGGACGGTACACCAGGGGGACGGTACACCAGAGGGATGGTACACCAGGGGGACGGTACAGAGGGACGGTACACCAGAGGGATGGTACACCAGGGGGACGGTACACCATATTTAATGAATTGGCCTCAACTGCCTTCTTTGGTAGAGAATTCCACAGGTTCACCACTCTCTGGGTGAAGAAATTCCTCCTCCTCTCAGTCCTAAATGGCTTACCCCTTATCCTTAGACCGTGACCCCTGAATCTGGACTCCCCTGCCATCGGGAACATCCTTCCTGCATCTAGTCTGTCTAGTCCTGTTCGAATTTTATAAGTTTCAATGAGATCCCCTCTCATTCTTCTAAACTCCTGCGAATATAATCCTAATCGACCCAATCTCTCATCATACGTCATCCCTGCCATCCCAGGTATCAGTCTGGTGAATGTTCGCTGCACTCTCTCCATGGCAAGAACATCCTTCCTCAGATAAGGCGACCAAAACCGCACACAATACTCACGGTGTGGTCTCACCAAGCAGGTGCAGCAAGACTGCAGCAGGACATCATTGCTCCTGTACTCGAATCCTCTCGCTATGAAGGCCAACATACCATTTGCCTTCTTAACCGCCTGCTGCACCTGCATGCTTACCTTCAGTGACTGGTGCACAAGGACACCCAGGTCTCGTTGCACGTCCCCTTTTCCCAATCTATTGCCGTTCAGATAATAATCTGTCTTCCTGTTTTTGCCACCGAAGTGGATAACCTCGCATTTATCCACATTATACTGCATTTGCCATGCATCTGCCCAATCACCCAGCCTGTCCAAATCATACTGGAATTTCTCTGCATCCTCCTCACAGCACACACGTCTACCCAGCTTTGTGTCATCTGCAAACTTGGAGATATTACATCTAGTTCCCTCGTCTAGATCATTAATATATATTGTGATTAGCTGGGGTCCTAGCACCGATCCCTGCGGTACACCACTAGTCACTGCCTGCCACTCAGCAAAAGACCCGTTTATTCCAACTCTTTGCTTCCTGTCTGCCAACCAGTTCTCTATCCAAGTCAGTACCTTCCCCCCAATCCCGTGTGCTTTAACTTTGCATGCTAATCTCTTATGTGGGACCTTATTGAAAGCATTCTGAAAGTCCAAATACACCACATCCACTGGTTCTCCCTTATCTATTCTACCAGTTACATCCTCAAAATATTCCAGTAGATTAGTCAAGCATGATTTACCTTTTGTAAATCCATGTTGACTTTGTCCGATCCTGTCACTGTTTTCCAAGTGCTCTGCTATTACATCTTTTATAATGGACTCTAGCATTTTCCCCACTACCGATGTCAGACTTACCGGTCTATAATTCCCCATTTTCTCTCTACCACCTTTTTTAAATAGTGGGGTTACATTAGCTACCCTCCAATCCATGGGAACTGTTCCAGAGTCTATAGAAGTCACTTCTATTAGGTCACCCCTCAGCCTTTATTTTTCAAGAGAAAAGAGATCCAGCCTGTTCATTCTTTTCTGATTGGTATACCCTTGCATTTCTGGTGTCATCCTTGTAAATCTTCTCTGCACCCTCTCCAATGCATCTATATCCTTTGTATAATATGGCGACCAAAATTGTACGCAGTACTCCAAGTGTGATCTAACCAAGGTTCGATACAAGTTTAGCATAACTTCACTACTTTTCAATTCTATCCCTCTAAAACTAAACCTTAGAGCTTGGTTTGCTTTTTTTATGGCCTTGTTAACCTGTGTTGCTACTTTAAGTGATTTGTGTATTTGTACTCCGAGATCCCTTTGCTCCTCTACCCCACCGAGACTCACATCCTCCAAGTAATACGTGACCTCCCTATTCTTCCTACCAAAATGTAATATCTGTGTTGAAATTCATTTGCCAATTATATGCCCATTCTGCAAGTTTATTAATGTCCTCTTGTAATTTGTTGCAGTCCTCCTCAGTATTGACTATTCCCCCCCAATTTTGTGTCATCCACAAATTTAGAAATTGTGTTTTTGAATCCAAAGTCCAAATCGTTAATATAAGTTGTGAACAACAGTGGTCCCAGCACTGATCCTTGTGGAACACCACTACCCACCTTCTGCCACTGTGAATATCTATCCTATACCCCAACTCTCTGCTTTCTGTCTTGAAGCCAGCTAGCTATCCATTCTGCTACTTGTTCCCTGACTCCGCATTCTCTGACCTTATTCATTAATCTATTATGTGGTACCTTATCGAAGGCCTTTTGAAAATCTAGATAAATTACATCTACTGCAATACCCTTGTCTACTCTCTCTGTTACCTCTTCAAAAAATTCAATGAGGTTGGTCAAGCAAGACTTTCCCATTTGAAATCCATTGAAATACATCATAAACTTATTCAGAAAATGGAAGCATATGGTATTGAAGGGATGGTGGTATCGGGTCCCTAATTGGCTAAGGACTAGGAGGCAGAGAGTAGTGGTGAACGGATGTTTTTCTGACTGGAGAGATGCATGAAGTGGGGACCACCTGGAGTTGGTATTAGGACCATTGCTTTTCTTGTTATATATAAATGACCTGAACTTGGGTATAGGGATATATCCACGGCATAACTAAGACCACCTATTTCTACCTCCGTAACATCGCCCGTCTCTGCCCTTGCCCCAGTTCAGCCGCTGCTGAAACCCTCATCCATGCATTTGTTACCTCTAGACTGGACTATTCCAAGGCACTCCTAGCTGGCCTCTCACATTCTACCCTATGTAAACTTGAGGTCATCCAAAACTCGGCTGCCCGTGTCCTAACTCGCAACAAGTCCTGTTCACTCATCACCCCTGTGCTCGCTGACCTACATTGGCTCCCAGTTAAGCAACGCCTCGATTTCAAAATTCTCATCCTTGTTTTCAAATCCCTCCCTGGCCTCGCCCCTCCCTATCTCTGTAATCTCCTACAGCCCCACAACCCCCCAAGATATCTGCGCTCCTCTAATTCTGCCCTCTTGAGCATCCTTGTTTATAATCGCTCAACCATTGGTGGTCGTGCCTTCTGTTGCCTAGGCCCTAAGCTCTGGAATTCCCTGCCTAAATCTCTCCACCTCTCTACCTCTCTTTCCTCCTTTAAGATGCATCTTAAAACCTACCTCTTTGACCAAGCTTTTCGTCACATAGATACATAGATACATAGAAGATAGGAGCAGGAGTAGGCCATCCGGCCCTTCGAGCCTGCTCCGCCATTTAATGAGATCATGGCTGATCCTCCAATTCAGTATCCCGTCCCCGCCTTCTCTCCGTAACCCTTAACCCCTTTTGCCTGTAGAAATATATCTAATTCCCTCTTAAATATATTTAATGAGCTGGCGTACACTGCCCTCTGTGGCAATGAGTTCCACAGGTTCACCACCCTCTGAGTGAAGAAATTCCCCCTCATTTCTGTCCTAAATGGTTTAGCCCTTATCCTTAAATTATGTCCTCTAGTTCTGTTCTCACCCGCCAAGGGAAACATTCCTTCTGCATCTAGTCTGTCTAGACCTCTCAGAATTTTATACACTTCTATGAGGTCCCCTCTCAATCTTCTAAACTCCAGTGTGTACATCCCTAAACTACATAGTCTCTCCTCATAGGTCAATCCCGCCATTCCTGGTATCAGCCTGGTGAATCGCCGCTGCACCCCCTCCATGGCAAGAACATCTTTCCTCAGATGAGGCGACCAAAACTGTACACAGTACTCGAGGTGTGGTCTCACCAGTGCCCTGTACAGCTGCAGCAAGGTATCCCTGTTCCTGTATTCCAACCCTTTTGCTATGAAGGCCAGCATACCGTTTGCCTTCTTGATCGCCTGTTGCACCTGCATGCTCGCCTTCAGTGACTGGTGTACAAGAACACCCAGGTCTCTCTGTACTTCCCCCTCTCCCAATTTATTGCCATTTAAATAATAATTTGCCCTCCCGTTCCTGCACCCAAGGTGGATAACTTCGCACTTGTCCACATTATAGTGCATCTGCCATTTATCCGCCCAATCACCCATTCTGTCCAAATCGCTCTGGAGCTTCCTGGTCTCCTCCTCTGAGCCCACCCCCCCTCCTAGTTTAGTGTCGTCTGCAAATTTGGAAATGCTGCATCCGACTCCCTGATCCAGGTCATTAATGTAAATTGTGAACAGCTGGGGACCCAGGACAGATCCCTGTGGTACCCCACTTGTTACTGCCTGCCATTCAGAAAATGAGCCGTTTATTCCAACTCTCTGTTTTCTATCTGACAGCCAGTTCTCTATCCACGTCAATACTTTCCCCTTTATCCCATGAGCTTCAATTTTCCCTGCTAATCTTTTATGTGGGACCTTATCGAAGGCCTTTTGGAAGTCCAGGTACACCACATCTACTGGCTCTCCCCCATCTATTTTACCAGTTACTCCCTCAAAAAATTCCAATAGATTAGTCAAGCACGATTTACCCTTTGTAAATCCATGTTGACTCTGTCCTATCCTGTCCCCATTTGCTAAGTGCTCCGCTATTTCATCCTTAATGATGGACTCCAGCATTTTGCCCACAACTGATGTAAGGCTTACAGGTCTGTAATTACTTGCTTTTTCCCTACCCCCCTTTTTGAATAGTGGGGTAATGTTAGCTACCCTCCAATCCATGGGCACTGTTCCCGAGTCTAATGAATTCTGAAAAATCATACTTAGTGCATCCGTTATCTCTAGGGCCACCTCCTTCAGCACCCTAGGATGCATGTTATCAGGCCCTGGGGATTTGTCCGCCTTCAATCCCTTTAGCTTCCTTAACACCATATCCTTAGAGATATTGACTTGCGTCAGTTCCTCCTTTGCAAATGTCCCTATTTTTCCCGATATCCCAGGGAGGTTTTTTGTGTCTTCCTTCGTAAAGACTGACCCAAAGTATGCATTTAGTTGGTCTGCCATTTCCTTATTTCCCGTTATATATTCCCCCGTATCTGACTGCAATGGGCCAACTTTGGTTTTCACCAGTCTTTTCCTCTTGATATACTTATAAAAGCTTTTGGAGTTAGTTTTTATATTTTCCGCCAGCTTGCTTTCGTAAGCTATTTTGCCCCTCTTGATTAAGCCCTTTGTCCTCCTTTGCTCTATCTTAAACTGTTCCCAATCTTCCGCTCTGGCGCTTTTTTTGGCTATTTTATACGCCCTATCTTTGGATTTTATGCTGTCTCTAATTTCCCCTGTTATCCACGGTTGAGTCACCTTTTTAGATTTCCTTTTATGCCAGATTGGTATAAACAATTTTTGCAATTTTGTCATTCTATCTTTAAATGCTTGCCATTGTTTATCTACCTCCAGTCCTCCCAGGAACGTTGTCCAATCAGACCTACTCAGTTCCCGTCTAATGGCATCATAATTCCCCTTGTTTAAATTCAGGACCTTAGTCTCTGAGTCAATTTCTTCGCTCTCCATTTCGAGTGAGAAATCGATCATGTTATGATCGCTCTGACCCAAGGGTCCCCGTACAACAAGATTACTAATTAGTCCCTTCTCATTGCACAGTACCCAGTCCAATATAGCCTGTTCCCGAGTTGGTTCCTCGACATATTGATCCAGATAACCATCCCTTAAACACTCAAGGAATTCCTCCTCCTCATTATTTTTACTGATTAGGCTATTCCAATCTATATGTAAGTTAAAGTCACCTATGATGACAGCTGTGCTCTTATTGCACGCTTCTCTAATTTCCCTCGTGATGCCCTCCCCAACCTCTATTTTACTATTTGGAGGCCTATATACCACTCCTATTAATGTTTTTCGCCCCTCGCTATTTCTTAGCTCCACCCATATAGATTCTGTATTAACTGAGTTAATATCCTTCCTTTCAATTGCATTTATCCCTTCTTTTACCAGCAATGCTACCCCTCCTCCCTTTCTTTTTTGTCGATCCTTCCTAAATACTGAATACCCCTGTATGTTAAGCTCCCAGCCCTGCTCACCCTGCAACCATGTTTCCGTAATCCCAATTAGATCATAATTATTAACCTCTATTTCCACAGCTAATTCATGTACCTTGTTCCTGATGCTTCTCGCATTAAGGTATAAAACCCTCAGGCTTTTTTTATGCTCACATTTTTTATGAATTAGTTTGGCCCTTTGTTTTTTGTTCCTCACCCTTTTACCATTTATTTCTGTCTGCCTTTCACTTTCCTCTATTTCACTACATAGGTTTCTAGCCCCCTGCCATACTAGTTCAAATGCCCTAATTTTTTCTTATATGGCTCACGTGTCAAATTTTTTGTCTTATTATATTCCTGTGAAGCGCCTGGGGATGTTTTACTACATTAAAGGCGCTTTATAAATAGAAGTTGTTGTTGTTGTAGTAGGGAGTACAATTTTGAAGTTTGCAGATGATACAATACTTGGCAAGTAATAAATAGTGAGCAGGATAGTAGCAGACTTCAGAGGACATAGACAGACTGGTGAAATGGGCAGACACAGGGCAGATGCAATTTAATGTGGATAAGTGTGAAGTGATGATATTTGGGAGGAACAACATGGAGAGGCAGTATAATCTAAATGGTATTATTTTAACAGGGTGCAAGAACAAGGGACCTGAGGTGCATATTCACAAATCATTGAAGGTGCCAGGGCAAGTTGATAAGGCAGTTATGGATACATGGCTTTGTTTGCGGCATTGAATACAAAAACAAGGAAGTCAGGCTAAACCTTTACAAATCACTGGTGTAAGATCTTAATGATCTCTGAGTTCTTGGACAAGACACCAATAGGCAGCAGCCAGTATGTTTGAGCGATAGATCAAGATTTATTAAGCATTCAGCGTAATAGACTTAATATTAGGCGATAGTTTTAATGAGTAGCTCGCTGCCCTAGGTCTCTGGAACCTCTCGGACACAGATGACGGCGTTTTAAATCTGTTCCTTTGTCCTCGCAGTACGTCTGTGTGAGGTTGTTCTTTGGGTATCGAGGTTTTAACCCTTTTCTTATCAAAAGTTGGTTTGGCCAGTGTCCATACGGTCTTTAACAAAATCACCTTTTTTAATTGGTTCTAATGGTCAAAATACCATTGTCACTCAGACTAAGGTAGCATCCCGCCTTTCCAGTATTTTTCCACCAACTTTGCCATGTTCAGTGTTATCTTGTTTATAGTTTTTCACCCCATTGGAATTTACTTTATCTCTTTCATTTCTAGCTTCCCTGGTACAAGGCCTTTATACCAAGGGCCCATATCAGCGCTGTTTCACTAGTCTTGAGGTATCCAAGCTATCTCACTTTAATCTCCCAGATAAATACCTTATCTCCATGATCGCTCTCATTTTATGTCCTTACACTAATTATTTTTTAAATATCGTTGCAATAGTTTTGTTAAGGGAATTCTAATTTCTATACATGTTTATTTTTAGCAATTTGACCTTCACTCGCAGTCTGTGGCTGTTTGCTATCAAAGCTTAGTCAAAACTTTTGACCGTCCTTCGCAGCTGCATTTTGAACAAGTCTTAGCTTTCTTAGTTATCCAGGAGTAATTATGGGTAATATTATTTGGTCAATGGCTTCACTTGACGTGAGACATATATGATTCTCGTCTACTAAATATCTTTAAATATCAGCCTTTCATACAAGTCCCCACCTCGAGGATGAAATGTTTTAAACATTGATTCCTCGACTACTTCAAACTATTCTCTGACTAGCATTGCTGCAAATCGGAGTCCTCTAATTGAGGGGAACGGAGCGCTTCTCAAATGAGGTTTTATCCCCCTATTCATTATAGGCCTGGGTGCTAACTATGACACTCACAGGGGCCGACGACCACCTATCCTCATGGATGGAGGACACCCCGGGGTCTCCCCAACCATCATGTCGACCGTGCTGATATGTCTTGCCTTCTAGTGCGTCCCAGTCTATCATTTCTCCTCCGCCCGCTGCTCCTATTGCTGCATCATACGATCTGGCAGTAACGGCCCTGATCTGACCCCTAACTTAAATTCAATTCACTGTTCCGATGTTCCAATTCTGCCCCGCCTGGGGTATCCTCTGTTTCTTCTATCTTTCCTGATGTTACCCCACCTGGGGTCTCTTCTACATTGCTTCGGATCTTCTCTTTCGGTGTGCTCAATTAATTTGTTAGTGCTGGTTAGTCATAGGCATGAGTACACAATTGGCTTATGTATCAAAGTCTTACTACATAGGTTACATATATCAAATACACTATCATTACAAGTTGGAGAACTACCAGAGTGTGTGAAATAATACGAACCTAAGGGTGTGCTGATGTATTAAGCCCAATATCCCACCAGTGTGAGTTGTCCTCTATGCTGTCAATTTCAATATCTATTCTCGAGTTGTCTTGCTCCAAAACATAAAAATGCTTTAGGGAGGAGTTCAGTCACATCACGAGCTCACTGAAACCCTCAGACAACAGGTGAATGTCGTACCCGAATTGTGCCACATAATTGTGCAGCTCCTACTTAAGTATCTCATTTACTGCCAGTTTCACTTGAGCATAGGTTTTGATATTGAGTAAAACATGTTGGTTGATGGGACAGGTTCTGTTAGACCCGTAAAGCATGGTAGTTGCAGTAGTAGTGACACAGGAGGCACCACCAAAATCACCTCATACTGGATTCGTACTGGTTTTTCCCACGCTCTGTTACCTACAAAAAACGATTATTACAGTCACAGTTAAATTCAGTCTTACAATCATTTCATGCGACATTACAGTTTAACATTTAATCAACAAATCATGGACTTAAAAGACTCTCCACATCTCTCTTTTACTCGTTTCCATCTTGTGGATAATTCTTACGAAACATGATTTCTCCTTAGCCCTCAATTGTCCCGATCCAAATTTCATATAGCTCTCCACTTCAACTTCAATTTCAATCCCTCTAACAGGTACCAGTGTGTTTAACTCTATTCTGATTGTTTCATTAATTAGATAGTTTCTCGATGGAGTATGTGTCAATGCTTTAAAAGTTGTCTCACTCTCCTGAGCCACATTAACCATTTCATGTCTTGCTGTTGTCAAGTAACTGAGCATGTCTGAGACCCGTTCTTCAGTGCAAATTCAACATACATTTCCAGATGGTAATTGCTTCATACGTAACAAATCACATTTCACACTCATATCGGTATCTCCATATTATGTCAAACATGCCATCCGATACAAGCCTTTCTCGGGCTTTCAGGTGATCTTATCAAAAGATTGTCTGGAGGTCTTTGTTCATCTTCCTCTGCATGGTCCCAATGTCTTGGGTAGTGGCCAGACTATCATTCAGTTTTCTTAACAAGTTCTCATAATAGGCAAGGACACAAATGTCTCCAAGAGAAAGCTATCAATTTGCTATTCTTAACTACACTTTCCTGACTTTCACTAGAAAGTTTGGAAAATTCGCAATTGGTGGTGTAATTCTCCTGTTTCTATCTCACACCCTCAACCACTTCCTCTCTCCATTTTACACATCCCATTAATTACCATTCATATCTCATTCATGAGCCCTGGAGGAACTTTAATGTCCAGTACAATATTTAAGATTGAAAACATAGATCAAACATTCTCACTTGGTCCAAGTTATTAACACATTTTATTTATCATTATTTTAGAGGATCTTTTATTTTCCCAAAAGTAACCCAATATATAGTGCCGGAGTCCATTTTGTTATTTCAAAATTATCCCAAAATCCAAACAGCAGTATTATTGTACTGGCAGGTTTGGTCAATGTTCAATTTCATTTCTATCAACTTATCTTCCATTTCCAATTTCAGAAACAAGTGATTCCCAGGCTAGGTGGCTTACACAGTGTTTTAACATTAGAGACAGAAGTGCTGCAATTAGTTTACAAGGTAATTTTCATATAACAAAAGAAAGAAGAGAATCCATTGTGACTCTGCTTAGAGCCCAAGGGGTTAATTTATCAAATCATAATTTTCCTTCTGGGAAATATTAATTTAAAATTAAGAAACTTAAATTTAATAATGTCCAATATCTTTAAATTTAATTCAGTAATACTAAAGTTGTTGCTCGGTGAACTTAAACAGCTGTCAGTGGAAAGGGTTAACTCCTTTGCAGGTTTTTAAGAAGGTGGAGCGAAACATTGTCAGGCGCTCGCAATTGCGTCACTTCACGTAAATTAAAAAAAAACTTTCCCGATCAAAAAGACAGTTGTGTTTTTTCACAATTTAACTAAACACGAACAGAACAGATAAAACAAAACAAACTAGCACATGCTTGCAGAAAACAGTAAATTATGTCATATTTCTTATTGCCCTTTCTTCAGATGCCTTTCCAAATTACTGTAAAAACATTGAATACAACTGGAGAAAAATTAGTTTTTCACATTTTAACAAATCAAATCAAACTGCTTTAGAAGATTTCACCATAGTAACGACGACTCCAAGGTTAAATCTTAAACTGAAACTTAATCTTTTGTTAAACAAACTTTTTGTTGTTCTTCTCAGTTTTTACACACCAGCTTAACTTACATTGTAGTTCAAAGATTTTTTTTTCCAATTCTTGGGGCACAATCTTATTCGCACATTCTTAAAACTTCCATAATCCAAGACAAGACAAAAGTGTTAAACGCATTTAACACAGAGAAGTGGGTGGAGCTAAAACAAACATAACAGAATCTTTCTTTTAAAGACAGACTTTCAGACAAAAGAAATGCTGTAACTTCTTAAACATTCATAGTCAGTAAACTTTTAGGGGGAAAAATTCAGCTGCTTGCGCCTCCCGTTAGCGCCTTAAATGGGCGCTAATAGGGCGTAAAGCAGCTAACGCCCGGGCGCAGCGCCGCCCACGCCTCCCGAAAAATTTAGTGGGAGGTTAGCGGCGGCGGCAGCCGGTAGCACCCTGTGGCGTTGCGCCGCCGGCGATGACGTCATCGCCGTGCGCAGCGCCCCGCTCGCGCCCCGGCCGTGATCTTCAGTCGCGCCCCCTGATTTACCGCCAGACGCTATGTCCGACGGGTTCAGGGGGGCGTACGTGCGGCCGGGGCGGCGATATTTAAAGGGGAGGTGGCAGGCGGCCATTTTTGTTGCTGGCCGCCTGCCAGCACCTGCCCCCGTTGCTGTCCCCGGCCCCCGTGAAGCCCCCCCCACCGTGAAGTGCCGGCTGCGCTCCAAGAGCCCGGCACTTCTCTTGAGTGCCGGGCTCTTTTGCCGGCACTCCCGATCCCTGGGGGCCCAGCTGGGCCCCGGTTCGCGCTGCGCAAGGCCCCTCCCCTTTAAGATAGGGAGGAAGGCCTGCAATACCGCGGCGCGACGTGCCGCAGCGCGTGGCGCTGCGGCACGTAGCGCCAGGATATTCACTCGCAGCGCCCCAAGAGGGATGCGGGGTGCTTCCAGTTGCGCCCCGCTTCCCTCTTGGGGCGCAACCACTGAAGTTCCGGCGCGGGGCCGCTAATTTTTTCGGGGCGCTAAAAGTCGCGCCCCGGCGAGGTTAGCGCCCCAAATGGGGCGCGACTCAATTTTTACCCCTTACAATTTAGCATACACTTTCACTCAAACTGAAATTCCAGCATTTTTTAAGGTTCCTTTCACTCAGCAAATCTTGTGTTTTATTTGTCTCAGCACAGACGTTAATATGTCGGTAAAGCTTTAAATTTCTCTTTTGTTTCTCTTTTTAAATCGGTGTCTCAGCAGCTTTTCCGGATTTCCAAATCCCTGTTTTTTCCCTTCCTTTGCTGAGTTTTCAGATTGGTTAGCCTGCAAATTAGATATTTTTCCTTCTTTATCTTTCCCTCTCTCTCCTGCACTTTATGCTTAACCACCTGGCTATGTTTCTCTCTTAAACCGTTGTGTTTTTTCTGAGACAGACTTTCCGGAATAAAGTTTATCACTTTTTCAAAGGGGACTCAGTCTCCTTTGATTAAACGTTCCGTCAATAATACCTGCACTTCCCCCGCACAGGCGCCTCTGTCTAACTTACTCTTATATGCATTAACACAACTTTTACTAGCCATTTGGTGATTTTCTTAACAGACCTCTAACATCAATAACTATCGGCGCGCAATTCACGGGCACTCCCTACTCCCCACGGGGTTTATCCCTCCTCAAGAGCAGCAGCTGATCAGGAAGCTACTTTCAAGGTCCGATCTATTACACAATACTAGCCGCTTTGTCTTGTCCCATCTGAAGGGTGCCACTTTATAAGATCTTAATGATCTCTGAGTTCTTGGACAAGACACCAATAGGCAGCAGCCAGTATGTTTGAGCAATAGGTCAAGATTTATTAAGCATGCAGCGTAATATACTTAATATTAGGCGATAGTTTTAATGAGTAGCTCGCAGCCCGAGGTCTTTGGAACCTCTCGGACACAGATGACGGCGTTTTAAATCTGTTCCTTTGTCCTCGCAGTACGTCTGTGTGAGGTTGTTCTTTGGGTATCGAGGTTTTAACCCTTTTCTTATCAAAAGTTGGTTTGGCCAGTGTCCATATATGGTCTTTAACAAAAACACCTTTTTAATTGGTTCTAATGGTCAAAATACCATTGTCACTCAGACTAAGGCAGCATCCCGCCTTTCCAGTATTTTTCCACCAACTTTGCCATGTTCAGTGTAATCTTGTTTATAGTTTTTCACCCCATTGGAATTTACTTTATCTCTTTCATTTCTAGCTTCCCTGGTACAAGGCCTTTATACCAAGGGCCCATATCAGCGCTGTTTCACTAGTCTTGAGGTATCCAAGCTATCTCACTTTAATCTCCCAGATAAATACCTTATCTCCATGATCTCTCTCATTTTATGTCCTTATACTAATTATTTTTAAAATATCATTGCAATTAGTTTTGTTAAGGGAATTCTAATTTCTATACATTTTTTTTTTAGCAATTTGACCTTCACTCGCAGTCTGTGGCTGTTTGTTATCAAAGCTTAGTCAAAACTTTTGACCGTCCTTCGCAGCTGCATTTTGAACAAGTCTTAGCTTTCTTAGTTACCCAGGAGTAATTATGGGTAATATTATTTAGTCAATGGCTACACTTGAAGTGAGACATATATGATTCTCGTCTACTAAATATCTCTAAATATCAGCCTTTCGTACACTGGTTAGGCCTCAGCTGAAGTATTGCATCTAATTCTGGGCACCGGACTTTAGGAAGGATGTCAAGGCCTTGGAGAGGGTACAGAGGAGGTTTACCAGCATGATACCAGTGATGAGGGACTCAGTTAAGTGAAGAGATTGAAGAAGCTGGGGTTGTTCTCCTTAGAGCAGAGAAGGCTAAGGGGAGACCTAATAGAGGTGTTCAAATTGTATGGGGTTTTGATAGAGCAAGTAGGGAGAAACTGTTTCCTCTGGCAACTGGGTCGGCAACTAAAGGTCATAGATTTAAAATAATTGGTAAAAGAACCAGAGGGGAAATGAGGAGAACTTTCTGCACACAGAGAGATTCTGTTAAGATCTGAACGCATCACCTGAAAGGGAATCAGATTCAAAAGGCAATTGGACATGTACTTGAAGAGAACAAATTTGCAGGGTTATGGGGGAAAGCTGGAGTTTGGGACTCAATTAGATAGCTCTTTCAAAGAGCCAGAACAAGCACGACGGGCAGAATGGCCTCCTTCTATGCTGTAACATTCCATGACTCTAAGGCTGTGCCATTGAGGCAAATTTACTGTAAAATACGTGCTTTTACTCTGCAAATATTAGAGTCAGCATCGAGCGCTCCCAGGGCAGGTACAGCACACGTTAGATACAGTGTAGAGCTCCCTCTACATTACCCCTGATAGTGTGTCCCCCACTTTATACCCAGTGTCAGCATCGAGCGCTCCCAGGGCAGGTACAGCACCCGTTAGATACAGTGTAGAGCTCCCTCTACATTACCCCTGATAGTGTGTCCCCCACTTTATACCCAGTGTCAGCATCGAGTGTTGCTAGGGCAGGTACAGCACACGTTAGATACAGTGTAGAGCTCCCTCTACATTACCCCTGACAGTGTGTCCCCCACTTTATACCCAGTGTCAGCATTGAGCGCTCCTAGGGCAGGTACAGCACACGTTAGATACAGTGTAGAGCTCCCTCTACATTACCCCTGATAGTGTGTCCCCCACTTTATACTCAGTGTCAGCATCGAGCGCTCCCAGGGCAGGTACAGCACACGTTAGATACAGTGTAGAGCTCCCTCTACATTACCCCTGACAGTGTGTCCCCCACTTTATACCCAGTGTCAGCATCGAGCGCTCCTAGGGCAGGTACAGCACACGTTAGATACAGTGTAGAGCTCCCTCTACATTACCCCTGATAGTGTGTCCCCCACTTTATACCCAGTGTCAGCATTGAGCACTCTCAGGGCAGGTACAGCATTGGTTAGATAACAAAGTAACTCAAGGCTTTACAAAAAGAAAATACTGCAGATGCTGGAAATCTGAAATAAAATTTGAAAGAGCTATCTAATTTAGTCCCAAACTCCAGCTTTCCCCCATAACCCTGCAAATTCGTTCTCTTCAAGTACATGTCCAATTGCCTTTTGAATCTGATTCCCTTTCAGGTGATGCGTTCAGATCTTAACAGAATCTCTCTGTGTGCCAGTTCTGACGAAAGGTCATCGACCTGAAACGTTAACTGTTTCTCTCTTCACAGATGCTGCCTGACCTGCTGAGTGTCTCCAGCATTTTCTGTTTTTATTAACTCAAGGCTTTACTGCTCATGTCAGGATGGGAATTTTCCACGTCCTGCTTTGAACAAGTTGATACAAGTTGTTCAGATGGGATTATGTTGCCAGCTGTCAGGATAGTTTGATTGCTGAAATAACAACAGAAAATGCTGGAAACACTCAGCAGGTCAGGCAGCATCGAGGAGAGAGAAACAGAGTCAACGTTTCGAGTTGGGGACCCTTTGTCAGAACTGGAAAAGGTTAGAGAAGAGAGATTTTTAAGCAGGGGCAGGGAGGAGGGGAGGAAAGAACAAAGGGAAGGTCTATGACAGGATGGAAGGCAGGAGAGATTGACTGACAAAAGGGATGATGGTGCAAGGCAAAAGGAAAGGTAATGGGACAAGTTAAGAAACAAAAGATAGAAACATAGAAACATAGAAGATAGGAGCAGGAGTGGGCCATTCGGCCCCTCGAGCCTGCTCCGCCATTCGATGTGATCATGGCTGATCATCCAAACTCAGTACCCTGTCCCTGCTTTCTCCCCATATCCCTTGATCCCTTTAGCCTTAAGAAATATATCTAACTCCTTCTTGAATATATTTAATGAATTGGCCTCTACTGCCTTCTGTGGTAGAGAATTCCACAGGTTCACCACTCTCTGGGTGAAGAAATTCCTCCTCATTTCAGTCCTAAATGATGCTAGATGAGGTGAGAATGATGATGGCAGCACCATTAACAGCTACCATGTGAGAAAACAAGAGAAAAGAGTAGTTTGATTGCTGTTTTGATTGATTGCCAGTGTAAACTCTGAGAACATTTACCCGAATCACTCCATAAAAACCCTTGAATCACATCTTTCGTCTTTTTGATACCGTATCAGCACACACTGGGTTCTTGCTCCTAATGACTAGCCAGTGTCTGTTGTGTGCAGGTTGTGTGTGCATGTTGTGTGTGCGCGTCGTGTATGTCTTTACTGGAGCAATTTATTGCTGAAATATAGATTTGCATTTATACAGCGTATTTCATCACCTCAAGATGTCCGAAAGCACTTTACAATCCATGAAGTACTTTTGAAGCGTAGTCACTATTGCAATGTAGGAAATGTGGCAGCCAATTTGTGCACAGCAAGATCCCACAATCAGCAATATGATATATGACCAGAACAACTGTTTTTTTGTGATGTTGGTTAAAGGATACATGTTGGTGTCAGGACTTTGGGGAGGTCTCCCCTGCTCTTCTTCCAATAGTGGCCGTGGGATCTTTTACATCCCCCTCAGCGAGACAGGGCTCTGTTTAATGTCTCATCTGAAAGACGGCACCTCTGGCAGTGCAGCGCTTCTCAGTACTGCCCCTCTGACAGTGCAGCGCCCCCTCAGTACAGCCCCTCTGACAGTGCAGCGCTCCCTCAGTACTGCCCCTCTGACAGTGCAGCGCTCCCTCAGTACTGCCCCTCTGACAGTGCAGCGCTCCCTCAGTACTGCCCCTCTGACTAGTGCAGTGCTCCCTCAGTACTGCCCCTCTGACAGTGCAGCGCTCCCTCAGTACTGCCCCTCTGACAGTGCAGCACTCCCTCAGTACTGCCCCTCTGACAGTGCAGCGCTCCCTCAGTACTGCCCCTCTGACTAGTGCAGTGCTCCCTCAGTACTGCCCCTCTGACAGTGCAGTGCTCCCTCAGTACTGCCCCTCTGACAGTGCAGTGCTCCCTCAGTACTGCCCCTCTGACAGTGCAGCGCTCCCTCAGTACTGCCCCTCTGACTAGTGCAGTGCTCCCTCAGTACTGCCCCTCTGACAGTGCAGCGCTCCCTCAGTACTGCCCCTCTGACAGTGCAGCGCTCCCTCAGTACTGCCCCTCTGACTAGTGCAGTGCTCCCTCAGTACTGCCCCTCTGACAGTGCAGTGCTCCCTCAGTACTGCCCCTCTGACAGTGCAGCGCTCTCTCAGTACTGCCCCTCTGGCAGTGCAGCGCTCCCTCAGTACTGCCCCTCTGACAGTGCAGTGCTCCCTCAGTACTGCCCCTCTGACAGTGCAGTGCTCCCTCAGTACTGCCCCTCTGACAGTGCAGCACTCCCTCAGTACTGCCCCTCTGACAGTGCAGCGCTCCCTCAGTACTGCCCCTCTGACAGTGCAGCGCTCCCTCAGTACTGCCCCTCCGACACCACACGCTCCCTCAGTACTGCCCCTCTGACAGTGCAGCGCTCCCTCGGTACTGCCCCTCCGACACCACACGCTCCCTCAGTACCGCCCCTCTGACAGTGCAGCGCTCCCTCAGTACTGCCCCTCCGACACCACACGCTCCCTCAGTACTGCCCCTCTGACAGTGCAGCGCTCCCTCGGTACTGCCCCTCCGAACCACACGCTCCCTCAGTACTGCCCCTCTGACAGTGCAGCACTCCTTCAGTACTGCCCCTCTGACACCACACGCTCCCTCAGTACTGCCCCAACGACAGCACAGCGTTTCATAAGAACATAAGAACTAGGAGCAGGAGTAGGTCATACGGCCCCTCAAACCTGCTCCGCCATTCAATAAGATCATGCTGATTATCGACCTCAACTCCACTTTCCCGCCCGATCTCCATATCCCTTGATTCCCCTAGAGTCCAAAAATCTTTCTAACTCAGCCTTGAATATATTCAAAGACTCAGCATTCACAGCCCTCTGGGGCAAAGAATTCCGAAGATTCCCAACTCTCTGAGTGAAGAAATTCCTCCTCATCTCAGTCTTAAATGGCCTACCCCTTATCCTGAGACTTTGCCCCCTAGTTCTAGACTATCCAGCCAGGGGAAGCAACCTCTCAGCATCTACTCTGTCAATCCCCTTCAGAACCTTGTATGTTTCAATGAGATCACCTCTCATTCTTCTAAACTCCAGAGAGTATAGGCCCGTTCTACACAATCGCTCATCATAGGCCAGCCCTCTCATCCCAGGAATCAATCTAGTGAACCTTTGTTGCACTCTCCCTACGGCAAGTATATACTTCCTTCGATAAAGAGACCAAAACTGTGCACAGTACTCCAGGTGTGGTCTCACCAAGGCCCTGTACAATTGTAGCAAGACTTCCTTACTCTTATACTCCAACCCCCTTGCAATAAAGGCCAACATGCCATTTGCCTTCCTTATTGCTTGTTGTACGTGCATGCTCGCTTTCTGTGTTTCTTGCGCGAGGACACCCAAATCTCTCTGAACACCAACAAAAGGAAAAGTGATCCAACCATGGCGAACAACAGAAATTAAAGCTAATATTAAGTCAAAGGAGGAACCTTATAAAGCTGCCAGAAAAATCGGTCAGCCTGAGGATTGGGATCATTTTAGAAATCAGCAAAGGGGGACCAAGAAATTGATAAAGAAAGGGAAAATGGAATATGAGCACAAACTAGCGAAAAATATAAAAACGGATTGAAAAAGCTTCTATAGGTATGTGAAAAGGAAAGGACTGGCGAAGGTAAATGAAGGTCCTTTACAGTCAGAGATGGGAGAATTTATAATGGGGAATGAGGAAATGGCTGGAAATTAAATAAATACTTTGTTTCTGTCTTCAAGGAGGAAGACATAATAAACCTCCCAGAAATACGAGAAAACCAAGGATGTGGCGAGAATGAGGAACTTAAAGAGATTATTATTATTAAAAAAAACAGTACGACCAAAATTAATGGGACTAAAAGTCGATAAATCTCAAGGACCGGATGACCGACATCCTAGGGTTTTGAAAGAGGTGGCCATTGAGATAGTGGACGCATTGGTTGTCATCTTCCAAAATTCTATAGATTCTGGAACGGTTCCTGCAGCTTGGAGGATAGCAAATGTAACCCCGCAATTTAAGAAAGGAGGGAGAGAGAAAACAGGGAACTACAGACCTGTTAGCCTCACATCAGTAGTTGGGAAAATGCTGGAATCTATTATAAAGGATGCAATAACTGGGCACTTAGAAACTAATAGTAAGATTGGGCAGAGTCAAGATGGATTTATGAAAGGGAAATTCTGTTTGACAAGCCTATTGGAGTTCTTTGAGGATGTAACTAGTGGAGTAGACAAAGGGGAACCGGTAGATGTGGTGTATCTGGATTTTCAGAAGGCCTTCGATAAGGTCGCACACAAGAGGTTGGTGAACAAAATTTGGGCACATGGAATTGGGGGTAATATACTAGCATGGATTGAGAATTGGTTAACAGACAGAAAACAAAGAGTAGGGATAAACGAGTCTTTTTCATGATGGCAGGCTGTGACTAGTGGGGTACCGCAAGGATCGGTGCTTGGGCCCCAGCTATTCACAATCTATATCAATGATTTGGATGAGGGAACAAAATGTAACATTTCCAAATTTGCTGATGATACAAAGCTAGGTGGCAGTGGCAGTTGTGAATAGGATGTGAAGAGGCTTCAAAGGGATCTCGACAGGCTCAGTGAGTGGGCGACAACATGGCAGATGGAATATAATGTGGATAAATGTGAAGTTATTCACTTTGGTAGAAAAAACAGAAAGGCACAGTATTTCCTGAATGGTGAAAGATTGGGGATCGCAGATGCTCAAAGGGACCTGGGAGTTCTTGTACATGAGTCACTGAAAGTGAATGTGCAGGTGCAGCAAGCCATTAGGAAGTCAAATGGTATGCTGGTCTTCATTACAAGAGGATTTAAGTACAGGAGTAAAGAAGTCTTACTCCAATTATATAGGGCCTTGGTGATACCACACCTGGAGTACTGTGTACAATTTTGGTCTCCTTACCTAAGGAAGGATATACTTGCCATAGAGGGAGTGCAACGAAGGTTCACGAGATTGATTCCTGGGATGGCGGGACTATCGTATGAGAAGAGATTGAGTAAACTAGGCCTGTATTCTCTTGAATTCAGAAGAATGAGAGGGGATCTCATTGAAGCATACAAAATTATTACAGGGCTTGATAGGGTGGATGTTGGGAGTTTCCCTTGGCTGGGGAGTCTAGAACCAGGGACCACAGCCTCAGGATAAAGGGTAGGCCATTCAGGACTGAGATGAGAAGAAATTTCTTCACACAGAGGGTGGTGAATCTTTGGAATTCTCTACCCCAGAGGGCTGTGGAGGCTCAGTCAGTGGGTATATTCAGCCATGATCTCATTAAATGGCGGAGCAGGCTCGAAGGGCCGAATGGCCTACTCCTGCTCCTATTTCTTATGTTCTTTACCGACATCACGTAAAAAAGCCACAGATAATCTGGTCATTATCTCATTGCTGTTTGTGGGAACTTGCTGTGTACAAATTGACTGTCACGTATCCTACATTATAACAGTGACTACACTTTAAAAGTACTTTATTGGCTGTAAAGTACTTTGGGACGTCCTGAGGCCATGAAAGGCGCTACAGAAATGCAAGTCTTCCTTTTATCTTTCTCTTTGTCTCTCATTCTCTTTGTGTCCTCTCTCTATTTCTCTCTTGTTCTCCCTTTATTTGTCTGTCTCTCTCTCTTCTCTCTCTCCCTCTTCTCTCTCTCCCTCTTACCACAGCACATGTGCCTCTCGCCAGTGCCAGCGCTGGCAACGATCATCCCATTGACATTTACAAGGGATCGACGGAATTGAAATCTCAGCATTCCTTTCAGAGTGTAACCGACGCCTCAAATGTCATAAGGGTTTGACCTGCTCCCTGTGCCTTGACTGTCAAACACTCGAGAGGCACAGTTCTGAGGGAGCGCTGCACTGTTAGAGTGCCAGTACTCAGAGTGCTGCAGTGTTGGAGGTGCCATCTTTCAATTGAGACGTTAATCAGAGGGTCTCTCAGGTGGATGTAAATGACCCCACAGCCACTATTGGAAGAATAGCAGAGGAGAGTTTTCCCCAGTGTCCTGAGCCCAATATTTATCCCTCAACCAACATCACTAAAAACACAGATAGTCTGGTCATTATCTCATTGCTGTTTATGGGAGCTGGCTGTGCAGAAATTGGTTACCGCGTTTCCTACATTCCAACAGTGACTACACTTCAAAAAGTACTTCATTGGCTGTAAAGTGCTATGGGACGTCCTGAGCTGGTCAAATGCTCTGTATGAATGAAAGTCTTTCCTTTATTCTTTCTTTCTCTCATTCTCTCTTTCTCTTTGTCTCTCTTTCTCTTTGTCTCCTCTCTCTCTCCCTCTCTCTCTCTATTCTCTCCTTCTCTTCCTCGCTCTTTTGTTCTCTCTTTCTCTCTCCTTTCACAGCAAATGTGCCTGCAGCAATGGCAAAGAGCCAGCGCTGCCGACTAGCATTGCATTGACATTGACAAGTGATTAATGGAACCGGAATATTGGCATTCCATTCGGGGTGTAAACGACACCTGACATCCCACTGCACAGCTGACCCTTTCTCCCGCTTTCAGAATTCCCGTTCTACCTGGACCCCTCCCTCTGGCCTCTTACCCTCTCTAGATCTTTTCTTTGCAAACTGCCGCCGTGACATCGGCCGTCTCCATTTCTCTGCTCCCCTCACTCACTCCAACCTACCTCCCTCTGAACTTGCAGCACTCCATTCTCTCAGATCCAACCCCGACATTGTCATTAAACCTGCTGACAAGGGTGGTGCTGTTGTTGTTTGGCGAACCGACCTCTACCTAGCGGAAGCTGAACACCAACTCTCCGACACCTCCTCCTACCTCCGCCTGGACCATGACCCCACTACCGAACATCAACCCACCGTTTCCAAGACTGTCACTGACCTCATTTCCTCTGGAGATCTCCCCCCCACGGCTGCCAACCTCATAGTTCCCCAAACCCGCACAGCCCGCTTCTACCTCCTTCCCAAGATCCACAAACAGGACTGCCCTGGTAGACCCATCGTTTCAGCCTGTTCTTGCCCCACGGAACTTATCTCTTCCTATCTCAACTCTATTTTTTCTCCCCTTGTCCAGTCTCTTCCCACCTACATCCGCGACGCTTCCGACGCCCTCCGCCACTTCAACAGTTTCCTGGCCCCAACCGCCTCCTTTTCACTATGGACGTACAATCCCTCTACACCTCCATTCCCCACCAGGATGGCCTGAGGGCGCTCCGCTTCTTCCTTGAACAGAGGCCCAACCAGTCCCCATCCACCACCACCCTCCTCCGCCTGGCTGAACTTGTTCTCACATTGAACAACTTCTCCTTTGACTCCACTTATTTCCTCCAAATCAAAGGTGTTGCTATGGGTACCGCATGGGTCCTAGCTATGCCTGCCTTTTCGTGGGATATGTGGAACACTCTTTGTTCCAGTCCTACTCGGGTCCCCTCCCTCACCTCTTTTTCCGGTACATTGATGACTGTATCGGTGCCGTCTCCTGTTCTCGCCCTGAACTAGAACATTTCATTCACTATGCTTCCAATTTCCACCCTTCCCTCACCATCACATTGTCCATCTCCGACTCTTCCCTTCCCTTCCTCGACTTCTCCGTCTCCATCTCTGGGGATAGGTTATTGACAAACATTCACTACAGGCCCACTGACTCCCACAGCTACCTGGACTACACTTCCTCCCACCCGCCTCCTGTAAGGACTCTATTCCATTCTCCCAGTTTCTCTGTCTCCGCTGCATCTGCTCTGATGATGCCACCTTCCATACCAGTGCTTCCGAAATGTCTTCCTTTTTTCTCAACCGAGGATTCCCCTCTACTGTGGTTGACACGGCCCTCGACCGTGTCCGTTCTATCTCTCGCACTTCTGCCCTCACCCCTGCCCCTCCCTCCCGGAACCACAATAGAGTTCCCCTTGTCCTCACCTTTCACCCCACCAGCCTATAAATTCAACGGATCATCCTCCGCCATTTCCACCACCTCCAGCGAGATCCCACCACCAAACGCATCTTCCCCTCACCTCCCCTTTCAGCATTCCGCAGGGACCGCTCCCTCCGCGACACCCTAACCCTAACCCTCTACCACCCCCAGCACCCCTTCCCCTTCGCCCGGCACCTTCCCGTGCAAGCGCAGGAGATGCTAAACATGCCCTTTTACCTCCCCCCTTCCCACTGTCCAGGGCCCCAAACACCCCTTCCAGGTGAAACAGCGATTTACTTGTACTTCCTGCAATTTAGTGTACTGTATTCGCTGCTCACGATGCGGTCTCCTCTACATTGGGGAGACCAAACGCAGATTGGGTGACCGCTTTGCGGAACACCTCCGTTCAGTCTGTAAGGGGGACCCCGAGCTCCCGGTAGGCTGTCACTTTAATTCTCCGCTCCACTCCCACTCTGACCTCACCGTCCTCGGCCTATTACACTGTTCCACGGAAGCGCAGCGTCAGCTCGAGGAACAGCACCTCATCTTTCGTTTAGGCACCCTACAGCCCTCTGGACGCAACATAGAGTTCAACAATTTCAGATCATAACCACGGCCCCTATCACATATATATATATATTTTATTTTTTCATCCACCCTTTTGTTTGGCCCCTTTTTTTCTTCCCTCCCAGAAGCTGGCAGCTGTCCTTCATTCCGCCAGCGCATTTCACACTTCATCTAGCCTCAACCTGTCACATTACCACCTCCTCTCGCCTTGAATATCTCTTAATGTCTCTCAATGTCTCTTAATCTCTCCTGCCTTCTATACTACCACTGACCTTCCCCTTTGTTCTTTCATCCCCTCCCCCTTTTCCCAGCATTATACTTGCTTTAAATCTATTTCATTTCCTGCTTTTTTCCAGTTCTGACGAAGGGTCTTCGACCTGAAACGTTAACTCTGTTTCTCTCTCCACGGATGCTGCCTGGCCTGCTGAGTTTTTCCAGCGTTTTCTGTTGTTATTTTGCATTGACATTGACAATTGATTAATGGAACCGGAATATCGGCATTCCATTTGGGGTGTAAACGACAAATCAAATTGGCCATGCTAGCCTTGAGGAGGAGTTCATAGAGTGTATCCGGGATGGTTTCCTAGAACAGTATGTAATGGAACCAAACAGGGAGCAGGCTATCTTGGATCTGGTACTATTTAATGAGACAGAATTAATAAAAGAAAGATTTTAAGAGAAGGGAGCACCATCCGTGGCTAACTAAGGAAGTAAACGATGGTATCAAATTAAAAATGAAGGCATACAATGTTGCCAAGATTGGTGGGAGACCAGAGGATTGGGAAATTTTTAAAAACCAGCAAAGGATGACTAAAAAAATAATAAAGAGAGAAAAGATGAATTATGAGAGTAAACTGGCAAGAAACATTAAAACAGATAGTAAGAGCTTCTACAGGTATATAAAAAGGAAGAGGGTAGCTAAAGTAAACGTTGGTCCCTTAGAGGATGAGACTGGGGAATTAATAATGGGGAACGGGTAAATGGCAGAGACTCTGAACAAATATTTGAGGCAGAAGATCAGCCATGATCTCATTGAATGGTGGAGCAGGCTCGAAGGGCCGAATGCCTACTGCTGCTCCTATTTCTTATGTTCTTATGTTCTTATTTGAAAGTTTCTCACCATTTAAAAAATATTCTGTTTTTCTATTCTTCCTACCAAAGTGAATAATATCACATTTCCCTACATTATACTCCATCTGCCACCTTACTGCCCACTCACTTAATCTATCTATATCCCTTTGCAGACTCTTTGGGCTGGATTTTGATACTGGGGTGGGTTGGGGTCGTGTCATCCACTTTTCGTGTTATCCACCCGACTGCAATTGGATGTGGGAGATTGATGCGATTTTTACTTAATTGGGCAATTGAGTTCCAGCATGTGGGAACCCATGACCCAATTAGTGTTTTCAGTCTGAAAGTCGCCTCTGATGATGTCATCATTGCTGCTGCATTGAAGGTCTGCAAAGACTACCTGGCCTTTGCTGTGAGAGGACCTGGATGCAAAATGAGCAGCAGCCCTAAGTCTGCTCCCAGATATTTTTGCACCACCACTCCCAGATATGTCATCCATCCTCCACCACCACTCCCAGATTGATCAGCCAGCCAGCCAGCCAGCCAGCCAGTGTCAGCTATCTAAATGTGCTCCCGCCAGGTTTCACATTTGTGGTTCAGAACAGGCGTACTTCACGTAGAAAAAGGGTTAAAATCACAAAGGCCTTTCAAAATGGCATTATAGAGGCAATTTAGTGCTTGTTAAGGGCTTTAACAGCCTATCCCGCCTCTTAGAGGCGGGACGGAGTCGAGACCAGCAGACACGATTTAATGAAAATTGCGTGGATGCGGGCTTGTGCCCGCCTGCCAGTTTTCGCAATTTTAACCCCCCACACGCCTCCAAACCCACCTCCACGAGTCAATGAAAATCCAGCCCTTTGTGTTATCCTCACTGTTTACTGTCCCACCTAGCTTTGTATCATCAGCAAACTTGGATACATTACACTCGGTACCTTCATCTAGGTCATTAATATAGATTGTAAATAGCTGAGGCCCCAACACTGATCCTTGCGGCACCCCACTAGTTACAGCCTGTCAACCTGAAAAAGATCCGTTTATCCCTACTCTCTGTTTTCTGTCCGTTAACCAACCCTCTATCCATGACCCTTGACTTCCTCAGTCCTGACCCTTTGATAGTGCAGCGCTCCCTCAGTTCTGCCCCATGACAGTGCAGCGCTGCCTTAGTACTGCCCCTCTGACAGTGCTGCACTCCCTCAGTACTGCCCCTCTTACAGTGCAGCGCACTTTCAGTACTGCCCCTCCGACAGCACAGTGCCTCCTCAGTACTGCCCCTCTGACCATGCAACGCTTCCTCAGTACTAACCTTTGACAGTGCAACGCTCCCTCAGTACTGCCCCTTCAACAGTGCAGCGCTCCCTCAGTACTGCCTCTTCGACAGTGCAGCGCTCCCTCAGTCCTGCCCTACCGACAGCACAGTGCTTCCTCAGTACTGCCCCTCTGACAGTGCAGCGCTTCCTCAGTACTAACCTTTGACAGTGCAGCGCTCCCTCAGTACTGCCCCTTCAACATTGCAGCGCTCCCTCAGTACTGCCCCTTCAACAGTGCAGCGCTCCCTCAGTCCTGCCCCACCGACAGTGCAGCACTCCCTCAGTACTGCCCCACCGACAGTGCAGCACTCCCTCAGTACTGCCCCTTCAACAGTGCAGCGCTCCCTCAGTACTGCCCCTTCAACAGTGCAGCGCTCCCTCAGTACTGCCCCTTCAACATTGCAGTGCTCCCTCAGTACTGCCCCTTCAACAGTGCAGCGCTCCCTCAGTACTGCCCCACCGACAGTGCAGCGCTCCCTCAGTATTGGCACCGGGGTAGTGTCGGGAGTTTCAGAGAGGACACAGAGGCCAGTGGGATAAGGGGAGAGCTCTTTCAGAGGGAGGGGCACAGTGTCTTGGGCCAATATTTGTCCCTCAACCAACATCACTAAAAAAACTGAAGATCTGCTCAGTATCACAGAGCGGTTTGTGGGATCTTGCTCAAATTTGCTGCCACGTTGCCTACGTTACAATAGTGATTGTTACAACTTGCTGCGTAATTTTCTTTCCTCATCTCTCCCTCTGGTTCTTTCGGCAATTATCTTAAATCTGTCTCCTCTGGTTACTGACTGCTGCCACTTATTTACTCTATATCAAAACCGTTCATGATTTTGAACACCTCTATCAAATCTCCTCTTAACCTCCTCTGATCTAAGGAGAACAACCCCAGCTTCTCCAATCTCTCCACGTAACTGAAGTCCCTCACCCCCTGGTAGCAATCTGGTCAATCTCCTCTGCACCCTCTGCAAGGCCTTGACATCCTTCCTAAAGTACGGTGCTCAGAATGGAACACAATACTCCAGCTATGGCCTAACCAGTAATTTGTAAAGGGTTTAGAAATAACTTGCTTGCTTTTTACTCTCTCTCTGTTTATAAAGTACTTTATTGGTTGTGAAGCGCTTTGGGATGTCCTGAGGTGGTGAAAGGTGCTGGATAACTGGGAGCTCATTCCTTTCAGGGGAAGGGGGTGAAGGGGGAGGAGAACGTGGGGACAAACGAGTTGAAACTAAGTTCTGATTTTTATCTCCACAGATTCCTCTACACCACTGCCATTCTGATGATCGCCTTCTCCACTGTTGGTAAATCTATCTCCCTCCAAGTTCGCCCGTGACGTGAGAGGGGGAGGGCGGATGAAGGGCAAATCCCGTGTGTTCGAGAGAGAGAGCGTCGTCCTAGACCGCAGCAATGAGGACCAATCAGTGAGCGAGCCGGGGCCCCCCTTCCCTCCTCCTCCTCGTCTCTCATTGGTCAGAACCCAGTGCGGTCCTCATTCCCACATGCACACACACAGTCCGTCAACACTTACATAGAATATACAGCACAGAAATAGGCCATTCGGCCAAACCAGTCCATGCCACTCCACTCGAGACTCCCCACATCCTCCCTCATCTAACACTGTCAACGTAACCTTCTATTCCTTTCTCCCTCATGTGCTTATCTAGCTTTCCCTGAAATGCATCTATACTGTTCGCCTCAACCAATCCCTGTGGTAGCGAGTTTGACATTCTCACCACTCCCTGTGGTAGCGAGTTTGACATTCTCACCACTCCCTGTGGTAGCGAGTTTGACATTCTCACCACTCCCTGTGGTAGCGAGTTCGACATTCTCACCACTCCCTGGGTAATGACGTTTCTTCTGAATTCCCTATTGGATTTCTTGGTGACTATAGAAACATAGAAAACATAGAAACATAGAAAAATAGGAGCAGGAGTAGGCCATTCGGCCCTTCAAGCCTGCTCCGCCATTCAACATGATCATGGCTGATCCTCTATCTCAATACCATATTCCTGCTCTCTCCCCATACCCCTTGATGCCTTTTGTGTCTAGAAATCTATCTATCTCCTTCTTAAATATATTCAGTGACTTGGCCTCCACAGCCTTCTGTGGTAGAGAATTCCACAGGTTCACCACCCTCTGAGTGAAGAAATTTCTCCTCATCTCAGTCCTAAATGTCCTACCCAGTATCCTGAGACTGTGGCCCCTCGTTCTAGACCCCCCAGCTAGGGGAACCATCTCCCTGCATCCAGTCTGTCTAGCCCTGTCAGAATTTTATACGTTTCAATGAGATTCCCTCTCATTTTTCTAAACTCTAGTGAATACAGGCCTAGTCGCCCCAATCTCTCCTCATACGACAGTCCTTGCCATCCCAGGAATCAGTCTGGTGAACCTTCGCTGCACTCCCTCTATGGCAAGTATATCCTTTCTTAGGTAAGGAGACCAAAACTACACACAGTACTCCAGGTGTGGTCTCACCAAGGCCCTGCACAACTGTAGTAAGACATCCTTGCTCCTGTACTCAAATCCTCTTGCAATGAAGGCCAACATACCATTTGCCTTCCTAACTGCTTGCTGCACCTGCATGTTTGCTTTCAGTGACTGGTATACAAGGACACCCAGGTCCCTTTGTACATCAGCATTTCCCAATCTATCACTATTTAAATAATACTCTGCCTTTCTGTTTTTCCTACCGAAGTGGATAACTTCACATTTATCCACTTTATACTGCATCTGCCATGTATTTGCCCACTCACTCAACTTGTCAAAATCGCCTTGAAGCCTCTTTGCATCCTCCTCACAACCCACAATCCCACCTAGTTTCGTGTCGACAGCAAACTATCTTATATTAATGGCCTCTAGTTTTGTTCTTCCCCACAAGTGGAAACACACTCTCTATCTACTCTATCAAAACCTTTCATAATTTTAAAGACCTCTATTAATTCACCCCTCAACCTTTTCTCTTGAAAAGAGACTCAGCCTGTTCATCTTTTACTGATAGGTATAACCTCGCAGTTCTGTTAGCATTCTCATAAATCTTTTGTTGCACCCTCTCCAGTGGCTCTCTGTCCTTTCTATAACATGGAGACCAGAATTGACAAACAGTACTCCAAGTGTGGCCTAACCAAGGTTCGATACAAGCATAACTTCTCTACTTTTCAATTCTATCCCTCTAGAAGTAAACCTGAGTGCTTGGTTTGCTTTTTTATGTACTTATTAACCTGCATCGCAACTTTTACTGATTTGAGTATTTGTACTCCCACATTCCTTTGCTCCACACCCCATTTAGATTATTATTTTCCAGGTAATATGTAACCTCCTTATTTTTCTTACCAAAATTTAATACTTCATACTTATCTTTATTGAAATTAATTTGCCAATTATATGCTCATTATCCAAGTTTATTAATGTCTTCATGTAATTTGTTGTAGTCCTCCTCAATGTTGACTATCCCTCCCATTTTGGTGTCATCCACAAATTTAGAAGTGGTGTTTTTGATTCCGAAGTCTAAATTGTTAATATAATTTGTGAACAACAGTGGTCCTAGCACTGATCCTTGTGGAACACCACTTCCCACCTTCTGCTTCTCTGAATAGTTACCCTTTACCCCTACTCTCTGATTTCTGTCTTGAAACCAGATATCAATCCATTCTGCTACTTGTCCCCTGACTCTGCATACTCTGACCTAATCCATTAGTCTAGTATATGGAACCTTATCGGAGGCCTTTTGGAAATCTGTATATAATACATCTACTGGATTACCCTTGTCTACTCTCTCTGTTACCTCTTCAAGGAATTCAATGAGGTTGGTCAAGCGAGACTTTCCCATTTGAAATCCATGTTGACTTTTTTTTAATTATTCATCACGGGATGTGGGCGTCACTGGCAAGGCCAGTATTTATTGCTCTACCCTAACTGCCCTTGAGAAGATGGTGGTGAGCTGCCTTCTTTAACCGCTACAGTAGGCTTGCTAGGCCATTTCAGATGACAGTTAAGAGTTAACCACATTGCTGTGGGTCTGGAGTCACATGTAGGCCAGACCAGGTTAGGACAGCAGATTTCCTTCACTAAAGAACATTAGTGAACTGGATGGGTTTTTACGACAATTCGGTAGTTTCATGGTCACCATTACTGAAACTAGCTTTTTATTCCAGATTTTTATCCAATTGAATTTAAATTCCCCAGCTGCCATGGTGGGATTTGAACTCACGTCTCTGGATCATTAGTCCAGGCCTATTCATTATTATATTTTTGGTTTCTAGATGTATTTTCTATTTTCCCCTTCAGTTGAGTTTCCATTACTTTTCCTACTACCGATGTTAAGCTGACTGGTCTATAGTTCCCTAGACATGTTCTATCTCCCTTCTTAAATATAGGTATAACATTAACTATCCACCAGTCCTCTGGTACTACACCTTGTTCTAATGAATTATTAAATATGTCCAATAGTGACTCTGCTATCTCTTCCTGAGATTCTTTTAAAATGCCCAGATGCAATCTGTTCGCACCAGGGGTTTTATCCTCTTTGAGTTTGATTAGTTTATTTAATATTTCTCCTCTTTTTATTTTAAGTATGGTTGTATCATTTCTAATCTCCTCTTCCGCTGTCATGACTATCTGATCTGTCTCCCTGGTAAATACTGAGGCAAATAATTATTGAATATTTCTGCTATTTTGCTATCGCTGCCTGTGGTATTATCCTGTCCATCCTGAATTTCCTTTTTTCCCTATTCCCATCCCGACTTTCCTTTTTTTAATTATGTGCCTGTAGAATATTTTACTGTTTTGTTTTATGTTTCTTGATAATTTAATTTCATAGTTCCTCTTTGCCTTCCTAATTGTTTTATGACTTCTCTCCTAATCGCTTCGTATTCTCCCTGTCATGCGCTCCCTGCTGTCCATGTACTTAGTATGCCTCTTTCCTAACCCTCAATTTTTCGCTTATGTCTTTATTCATCCAGGTTGTCTCATTAGTGTTTAGGTTTTTTTTGGTGGAATATATTTTTCATAGTCTCTGTTGAACACCATTTTAAATGTTTCCCATTGCTGTTCCATGTCATTGTTTGCCAATATTGTTGTCCATTTTATTTTCCCAAGTTCTATTCTCAGCCCCTCAAAAGTGGCTTTTCTCCAATCTATTACCCTGGTTTTTATCATGCTAATATCCTTCTCAATTATTATCTTAAAGCATATTATATTATGGTCACTATTGCCTAGATGTTCCCCAACATTTACTTCTCTTATCTGCTCTGGTTTATTCCCCATTACTAGATCCAGTAGTGATTCCTCGCTTGTTGGGCTTCTTACATATTGGGTTAGAAAGTGTGATTGATCCTTTATTATCTTTTATCTCTATCCACATGGATTCTATTTCTGTCTTACTGATGGCTGCATCACTTTTTTCTTCTGCTATTATGTTATCTCCAATAAGTACAGCTACTCCACTTACCTTTTTTCCTTCTCTATCTTTTCTAAATATGTTATACCCTGCCATGTTTAATGCCCAGTCCTGATATTCCTGTAGCCGTGCCTCAGTAATCCCGACTATATCTGGTTCCTTGCTAGAATCATAGAATGATTACAGCACGGAAGAAGGCCATTCGGCCCATCGATCCCATGCCGACTCTCAGCTAATCCCACTCCCCCGCCCTTTCCCCGTAGCCCTGCGTTTTTTTTTCCTTCAGATACTTATCGAACTCCCTTTTGAAAGATAAAATTGAGTCTGACTTCACCACCCTTTCAGGCAGTGCATTCCAGATCTTAACCACTTGCTGTGTAAAAAGTTTTTCCTCATGTCGCCTTTGGTACTTTTGCTAATCACCTTAAATCTGTGTCCTCTGGTTCTCAATCCTTCTGCCAATGGGAACAGTTTCTCTCTATCTACCCTGTCCAGACCCCTCATGATTTTGAACACCTCTATCAAATCTCCTCTCAATCTTCTCTGCTCTAAGAAGAACAACCCCAGCTTCTCCAGTCTATCCACGTAACTGAAGTCCCTCATTCCTGGAATAATCCTCGTAAATCTTTTCTGCACCCTCTCTAAGGCCTTCACATCCTTCCTAAAGTGTGGTGCCCAGAATTGGACACAGTGATCCAGTTGGGGACCGAACCAGTGTTTTATACAGGTTCATCAAAATTTCCACACTTTTGTACTCTATACCTCTATTTATGAAGCCCAGGATCCCTTAAGCCTTTTCAACTGCTTTCTCAACCTGCCCTGCCACCTTCAACGATTTATACACATACCCCCAGGTCGCTCTGTTCATGCACCCCCTTTAGGATTGTACCATTTAGTTTATCTGTCCTCTCATTCTTTCTACCAAAATGCATCACTTCACACTTTTCTGCATTAAATTTCATCTGCCACGTGTCCGCCCATTTCACCAGCCTATCTATGTCTTCCTGAAGTCTACATATTATTGCCTCCAGTTCCCCTGTTTTATTACAGACACTGTGTGCATTGCTGTAGAGACTGTATAACTAATTTTTTAATAGCAGTTCATTTCACTTTATTTTTAACCGTCTTTTTACAATCCTGTTCTATAACTCTATTTATTCCCTGGCTGTTTATGGCCTCCCTGATTAGAGTCTGTCCTATGCTCTCCATTCCTTGTTTCATTTCTCTCGTTTCGATCCCTCCCCTCGTTTTACCAGTTTAAAGCATTTGCCAACCTCCCTATTTAACCTTTCTGCTTGGACACTAGTCCCACTCCCATTCTCAGACACACCTCGATGGCACTCCCGCAGGCAGTTACGGCAGCTCACCCTGCACACAGCAGGATCCCATACACGCCACAGTGATGTACAAATCCAACCCGGCCAATTACCGCTCCATCAGTCTACTCTCAATCATCAGCAAAGTGATGGAAGGTGTCATCAACAGTGCTATCAAGTGGCACTTACTCACCGATAACCTGCTCACAGATGCCCAGTTTGGGTTCCGCCAAGACCACTCGGCTCCCGACCTCATTACAGCATTGGTCAAAACATGGGCAAAGGAGCTGAATTCCAGAGGTGAGGTGAGAGTGACTGCCCTTGACATCAAGGCAGCATTTAACCGAGTGTGGCATCAAGGAGCCCGAGTAAAACTGAAGTCAATGGGAATCGGGGGGAAAATGCTCCACTGGCTGGAGTCATACCTAACACAAAGGAAGATGGTTGTGGTGGTTGAAGGTCAATTATCACAGCCCCAGGACATCACTGCAGGAGTTCCTCAGGGCAGTGTCCTTGGCCCAATCATCTTCAGCTGCTGCATCAATGACCTTCCCTCCAACAGAAGGTCAGAAATGGGGATGTTCGCTGATGACTGTACAGTGTTCAGCGCCATTCACAACTCCTCAGATAATGAAGCAGTCCATGGCTGCATGCAGCAAGATCTGGACGACGTTCAGGCTTGGGCTGATAAGTGGCAGGTAACATTCGCGCCACAGAAGTGCCAGGCATTGACTATCTCCAACAAGCGAGAGTCTAACCACCTCCCCATGACATTCAACAGCATTAGCATCACCGAAACTCCCACCATCAACATCCTGGGGGTCACCATTGACCAGAAACTTAACTGGACCAGCCACATAAATACTGTGGCAACAAGAGCAGGTCAGAGGCTAGGTATTTTGACAAAGTCCCGCATGGGAGACTGGTCAAGAAGGTAAGAGCCCATGGGATCCAGGGCAATTTGGCACATTGGATCCAAAATTGGCTTAGTGGCAGGAGGCAGAGGGTGATGGTTGAAGGTTGTTTTTGTGACTGGAAGCCTGTGTCCAGTGGTGTACCGCAGGGATCGGTGCTGGGTCCTTTGCTGTTTTTAGTGTATATTAATGATTTAGATATGAATGTAGGAGGTATGATCAGTAACTTCGCAGATGACACGAAAATTGGTGGAGTGGTAAATAGCGAGGAGGGAAGCCTCAGGCTACAGGACGATATAGACGGGTTGGTCAGATGGGCAGCACAGTGGCAAATGGAATTTAACCCTGAAAAGTGTGAGGTGATGCATTTTGGGAGGACTAACAAGGCAAGGGAATACACAATGAATGGTAGGATCCTAGGAAGGACAGAGGATCAGAGGGACCTTGGTGTGCATGTACATAGATCCCTGAAGGCAGCAGGACAGGTAGATAAGGTGGTTAAAAAGGCATATGGGATACTTGCCTTCATTAGCCGAGGCAAAGAATATAACAAGCAGGGAAGTTATGATGGAGCTGTATAAAATGCTAGTTAGGCCACAGCTGGAATACTGTGTGCAATTCTGGTCGCCACACTATAGGAAGGATGTGATTGCATTGGAGAGGGTGCAGAGGAGATTCACCAGGATGTTACCTGGGCTGTAGCGCTTCAGCTATGAAGAGAGATTGGACAGGCTGGGGTTGTTTTCCTTAGAGCAGAGAAGGCTGAGGGGGGACCTGACTGAGGTGTACAAAATTATGAGGGGCATAGATAGGGTAGATAGAAAGGAACTTTTCCCCTTAGTAGAGGGTTCAATAACCAGGGGGCATAGTTTCAAGGTAAGGGGCAGGAGGTTTAGAAGGGATTTGAGGAAAAACTTT
The DNA here is from genome assembly GCA_030390025.1 of Squalus acanthias. NCBI lineage: Eukaryota > Metazoa > Chordata > Chondrichthyes > Squaliformes > Squalidae > Squalus > Squalus acanthias. The sequence goes on from CM059433.1 coordinate 130,530,524, forward strand.
TTCATCCAGAGGGTGATTGGAATCTGGAAATCGCTGCCTGAAAGGGTGGTAGAGGCAGGAACCCTCAGAACATTCAAGAAGCATTTAGATGAGCACTTGAAACACCATAGCATACAAGGCTGCGGACCAAGTGCTGGAAAATGGGATTAGAATAGATAGGGCTTGATGGCCGGCGTGGACACAATTGTCTGAAGGGCCTCTTTCTGTGCTATATAACTCTATGACTCTATATATTCTGCGGCGAGTGTTTCACCTCCTGACTCCCCAAAGCCTTTCCACCATCTACAAGGCACAAGTCAGGAGTGTGATGGAATACTCTCCGCTTGCCTGGATGAGTGCAGCTCCAACAATACTCAAGAAACTCGACACCATCCAGGACAAAGCAGCCCGCTTGATTGGCACCCCATTCACCACCTTAAACATTCACTCCCTCCACCACTGCATACCGTGGCTGCAGTATGTACCATCTACAAGATGTAGTGCGGCAACTCACCAAGGCTTCTTCGGCAGCACCTCCCAAACCCGCGACCTCTTCCACCTAGAAGGACAAGGGCAGCAGGCGTATGGGAACAACACCACCTCCAAGTTCCCCTCCAAGTCACACACCATCCTGACTTGAAGTATATCGCCGATCCTTCATCGTCACTGTGTCAAAATCCTGGAACTCCCTCCCTAATAGCACTGTGGGAGTACCTTCACCACACGGACTGCAGCGGTTCAAGAAGGCGGCTCACCACCACCTTCTCAAGGGCAATTAGGGATGGGCAATAAATGCTGGCCTTGCCAGCGATGCCCACATCCCATAAACGAATAAAAAAAAACAGGTGATATTGGCTGAGAGATAAATAATGGGTGCCCCAGGACACCGGGGAGAACTCTCTCTCTTCCTCTCACTTGCTCCTCTTCCTATAGTGGCCGTGGGAACAGAGAACAAGTTGTGGCGGTCTCCCCGGTGTCCTGGGCCCAATATCTATCCCACAACCAACATCACTTTAAAAAAGAATAGATGACTTGGTCATTTATCACATTGCTGTTTGTGGGAGCTTGTTTTGCGCAAATTGGATTCTGCGTATCCAATATTACAACAGTGACTACACGTAAAATAAAGTAATTCATTGGCTGTGCAGTGCTTTGGGATGTGGTGAGGTGGTGAAAGGCACTGTATAAATGCAAGTTCTTTCTTTCCTTCTCACACCCACTCTCTCCCTCTGTTGCAGCTTCCGCAGCACTGCTGTTCCCTGCACTCTGTCTGATTGCAGTGGGAGGTGGGAGCTTTTTCATAACAAACATCCAGGTAATGTAGGATCACATATGATAGAGCCTGAACTGTACTGCGGGATCTCTGCACTGTCGCAGGGGCAGTACTGAAGGAGCACTGCACTGTCGCAGGGGCAGTACTGAGGAGCACTTCACTGTAGGAGGGGGCAGTACTGAGAGAGCACAGCACTGTCACAGGGGCAGTACTGAGCGAACGCTGCACTTTCAAAGGGTCAGTATCGAGGGTCGCTACACTGTTGTAGGGTCAGTACCGAGGGAGATCTGCACTGTTGGAAGGGCAATACTAAGTCAGCACTGCACTGTTGTAGGGTCAATACTGAGGGAGCGCTGCACTGTCGGAGGGTCAGTACTGAGGGAGCGCTGCACTGTCGGAGGGTCAATACTGAGGGAGCGCTGCACTGTCAGAGGGGCAGTATTTAGGGACACTACACTGTCGGAGGCGCAGTGCTGAAGGACCCCACAGTGTCGATGGAGCAGTACTTAGCGAGCGCTGTACTGTCGGAGGAGAAGCACTGACAGAGCGCTGTACTGTCAGCAATGTGGTTGACTATTAACTGCCCTCTGAAATGGCCGAGCAAGTCACTCAGTTGTAACTGACCGCTACGAAACATAATAAGAATGAAACCGGATGGACCACCCGGCTTCGACTTCGGCACCAGCTACGGACACGGCAACGGCACACCCAGCCCAGTCAACCCTGCAAAGTCCTCCTCACCAACATCTGGGGACTTGTGCCAAAATTGGGAGAACTGTCCCACAGACTAGTCAAGCAACAGCCTGACATAGTCATACTCACAGAATCATACCTTTCAGCCAATGTCACAAACTCCTCCATCACCATCCCTGGGTATGTCCTGTCCCACTGGCAGGAAAGAAACACCAGGGGTGGTGGCACAGTGGTTACAGTCAGGAAGGAGTGGCCCTGGGAGTCCTCAACATTGATTCCGGAACCCATGAAGTCTCATGGCTTCAGGTCAAGCATGGGCAAGGAAACCTCCTGCTGATTACCACCTACCGCCCTCCCTCAGCTGATGAATCAGTACTCCTCCATGTTGAACACCACTTGGAAGAAGCACTGAGAGTAGCAAGGGCACATAATGTACTCTGGGAGGGGGACATCAATGTCCATCACCAAGAGTGGCTCGGTAGCACCACTACTGACCGAGCTGGCCAATCCTGAAGGACATAACTGCCAGTCTGGGCCTGCGACAGGTGGTGAGAGAACCAACACGAGGGAAAAACCTACTTGACCTCGTCCTCACCAATCTACCTGTCGCAGATGCATCTGTCCATGACAGTATTGGTAGCAGTGACCACCGCACAGTCATTGTGGAGACGAAGTCCCGTCTTCACACTGAGGACACCCTCCATCGTGTTGTGTGGCACTACCACCGTGCTAAATGGGATAGATTCAAAACAGATCTAGCAGCCCAAAACTGGGCATCCATGAGGCGCTGTGGGCCATCAGCAGCAGCAGAATTGTATTCCACCACAATCTGTGACCTCATGGCCTGGCATGTCCCTCACTCTAACATTACCACCAAGTCAGGGGACCAACCCTGGTTTAATAAGGAGTGTAGAAGAGCATGCCAGGAGCAGCACCAGGTGTACCTAAAAATGAAGCGCCAACCTGGGGAAGCTGCACAGGACTACATGCATAGACAGGGCTAGGCGATCCCACAATCAACGGATCAGATCAAAGCTCTGCAGTCCTGCTACATCCAGTCGTGAATACTGGTGGACCATTAAACAACTAACGGGAGGAGGAGGCTCCATGAATATCCCCATCCTCAATGATGGTGGAGTCCAGCACGTGAGTGCAAAAGACAAGGCTGAAGCATTTGCAACCATCTTCAGCCAGAAGTGCTGAGTGGATGATCCATATCGGCCTCCTCCTGAGGTCCCCACCATCACAGAAGCCAGTCTCCAGCCAATTCGATTCACTCCATGTGATATCAAGAAACGGATGAGCGCACTGGATACAGCGAAGGCTATGGGCCCCGACAACATCCCGGCTATCATGCTGAAGAACTGTGCTCCAGAACTAGCCGCGCCTCTAGCCAAGCTGTTCCAGTACAGCTACAACACTAGCATCTATCCGACAATGTGGAAAACTGCCCAGGTATGTCCTGTTCACTGATGCCCAGTTTGGGTTCTGCCAAGACCACTCGGCTCCTGACCTCATTACAGCCTTGGTCCAAACATGGACAAAGGAGCTGAATTCCAGAGGTGAGGTGAGAGTAACTGCCCTTGACATCAAGGCAGCATTTAACCAAGTGTGGCATCAAGGAGGCTTAGTAAAACTGAAGTCAATGGGAATTGGGGGGAAAACGCTCCACTGGCTGGAGTCATACCTAGCACAAAGGAAGATGGTTGTGGTGGTTGAAGGTCAATCATCACGGCCCCAGGACATCACTGCAGGAGTTCCTCAGGGCAGTGCCCTAGGCTCAACCATCTTCAGCTGCTTCATCAATGACCTTCCCTCCAACATAAGGTCAGAAATGGGGATGTTCGCTGATGACTGCACAGTCTTCAGCGCCATTCACAACTCCTCAGATAATTAAGCAGTCCATGCCCACATGCAACAAGACCTGGACGATGTTCTGGCTTGGGCTGATAAGTGGCAGGTCACATTCGCGCCACACAAGTGCAATGACTATCTCCAACAAGCGACAGTCTAACCACCTCCCCTTGACATTCAACGGCATTACCATCGCTGAATTCCCCACCATCAACATCCTGGGGGTCACCATTGACCAGAAACTTAACTGGACCAGCCACATAAATACTGTGGCAACAAGAGCAGGTCAGAGGCTAGGTATTCTGTGACGAGTGTCTCACCTCCTGACTCCCAAAAGCCTTTCCACCATCTACAAGGCAAAAGTAAGAGGTGTGATGGAATATTCTCCACTTGCCTGGATGAGTGCAGCTCCAACAACACTCAAGAAGCTCGACACCATCCAGGACAAAGCAGCCCGCTTGATTGGCACCCCATCCACCACCTTAAACATTCACTCCCTCCACTACCGGCGTACCGTGGTTGCAGTATGTACCATCTACAAGATGCACTGCAGCAACTTGCCAAGGCTTCTTTGGCAGCACCTCCCAAACCCGTGACCTCTTCCACCTAGAAGGACAAGGGGAGCTGGCGCATGTGAACACCACCACCTCCAAGTTCCCCTCCAAGTTACACACCATCCTGACTTAGAAGTATATCGCTGATCCTTCATCATCGCTTGGTCAAAATTCTGGAACTCCCTCCCTAACAGCACTGTGGGAGTACCTTCACCACACGGACTGCAGCGGTTCAAGAAGGTGGCTCACCACCACCTTCTCAAGGGCAATTAGGAATAGGCAATAAATGCTGGCCTTGCCAGTGACGTGCACATCCCACAAACAATAAAAAAAAGAGGGCAGTACTGAAGGACACTGCACTATCAGAGGGGCAGGACTGAGGGAGCGCTGCACTGTCGGTGGGGCAGTACTGAAGGGTGCTGCACTGTTTGAGGGGCAGTACTTAGTGAGCGCTGCACTGTCGGTGGGGCAGTACTGAGGGAGTGCTGCACTGTTGGACAGTGTGTCCCCCACTTTATACCCAGTGTCAGCATCGAGTGCTCCCAGTGCAGGTACAGCATGGGTTAGATAGTGTAGAGCTTTCTCTACAATACCCCAACAGTGTGTCCCCCACGTTATACCCAGTGTCAGCATCAAGGGGCAGAACTGAGGGAGGGCGGCACTGTCAGAGGTGCTGTCTCTCGAGATGAGTTGTTAAACCGGAGCCTCCGTCTGCCCTCTCAGGTGGAAGTAAACGATCTCACAGCCACTATTGGAAGAAGATCAGCAAGGAGTTATCTCTGGTATCCCTGGGCCAATATTTACCCCTCAACCAACATCACTAAAAAAGCAGACTATCTAATTATTAATCACATTGTTGCTTGTGGGAGCTTGCTGTGCGCAAATTGGCTGCCTGGTTTCCTACACTACAACAGTGACTACACTTCAAAAAATGCTTCTTTGGCTGTGAAGTGCTTTGGGCGCTAATGGGAGGTGCAAAGCAACCGACTGTTTCCCCCAAAAAGATCACAGGATGGAGCCTGGGACCTTTCCTGCTCTGTGTGTGAGTGTGGGGCTCAGTACCACACCGGGCATGATCGGCTAACTCAGCACTACGCCGGGGATGGAGCCTGGGCCTTGCCGGGGATGGAGCCTGGGCCTTTCCTGCTCTGTGTGTGAGTGTGGGGCTCAGTACCACACTGGCTGTGATCAGCTAACTCAGCACAGGCCGGGGATGGAGCCTGGACCTTTCCTGCTCTGTGTGTGAGTGTGGGGCTCAGTACCACACTGGCTGTGATCAGCTAACTCAGCACAGGCCGGGGATGGAGCCTGGACCTTTCCTGCTCTGTGTGTGAGTGTGGGGCTCAGTACCACACTGGCTGTGATCAGCTAACTCAGCACTAGGCCGGGGATGGAGCCTGGGCTTCAAGTGCTTGCACGCGCACATAGAGCTCCACTGACTGTTTTTATTGCGTCTGATCACCAGGTTGGAAACTTATTTGGGAACAGACGGTCCACAGTTATCACGCTGTACAACGGAGCCTTCAGTTCCTCATCTGCCGTGTTTCTGCTGGTCAAGGTGAGAGGTGCAGGCAATGAACTAACTCACAAAAATCAGACGGAGGGCCGAAGATTCAAACTGTACTCACTGCTTGGCTCAAAAGCCAACTCAGAGGGTCAGAGCGCATCCCAGAGGGTGAAAGGTCAGGTCCTGACCTACTGACCTCACCTAGTGTCACTCCATCAAAGAGAGGAGCCCTTCACCCCCTCTCTCTGTGGGAGAGGGGTGAGGTGGAGGAGAGGGTTCTGGGTGGAGAGACGGGGGGGGATGGGAAGAGAGAGGGGTGCGGGGAGAGAGACGGATGGGGAGGGTGCGGGGTGAGATCGGGGAGGGTGTGGCCTGCGGGGGGGTGGGGGGGAGAGATAAAGGGGATGGGTCAGAGTTGGGGTCAGGCGAGATCTGCTGTTAACGGTCGCCTCTTGTTTTATTCCATCCCCCCCCTGTCTCCCTGTAGGTGTTGTTCGAGGCTGGCTTCTCGCTGAGATCCATGTTCCTGTTCATCAGCTGCCTGAGCTCTCTGCTCATCCTGCGCACCTGCTTCCTGCTCCACCGCACACACATTCCCTACCCCCTGCCGGAGAAGTACACCTACGGGTAAGGAAGAGAGGCAGAGTGAGTTACAGGATGGAATCTAATCGAGGGATTCGGGGGGTTTATATATAGAATAACAATACCCGGGAGTGAGTTACAGGATGGAAGCTAATCGAGGGATTCGGGGGGTTTATATATGGAATAACAATACCCGGGAGTAAGTTACAGGATGGAATCTAATCGAGGGGTTCGGGGGGTTTATATATAGAATAACAATACCCGGGAGTAAGTTACAGGATGGAATCTAATCGAGGGGTTCGGGGGATTTATATATAGAATAACAGATGTCCGGGAGTGAGTTACAGGATGGAATCTAATCGAGGGGTTCGGGGGGTTTATATATAGAATAACAGATGCCCGGGAGTGAGTTACAGGATGGAATCTAATCGAGGGGTTCGGGGGGTTTATATATAGAATAACAGATGCCCGGGAGTGAGTTACAGGATGGAATCTAATCGAGGGGTTTGGGGGGTTTATATATCGAATAACAGATGCCCGGGAGTGAGTTACAGGATGGAATCTAATTGAGGGTTTCAGGGGGTTTATATATAGAATAACAAATACCCGGGAGTGAGTTACAGGATGGAAGCTAATTGAGGGGTTCAGGGGGTTTATATATAGAATAACAATACCCGGGAGTGAGTTATAGGCTGGAATCTAATCGAGGAGTTTGAAGTGGCTTATATATACAATAATAGATACCTGGGAGTGAGTTACAGGCTGGATTCGAATTGCCAAGTTCGGGGGATTTACATATAGAATAACAGATATTGTGGGAATGAGTCACAGGCTGAGATCTGATTGAGGGGGTCGGGGAGGTTTATATATAGAATAACAGATACCCGGGAGTGAGTTACAGGCTGGAATCTAATCTAGGGTATCGGGTGTTTTATATATAGAATAACAGATACCCAGGCATGAGTTACCGGCTGGAATCTAATTGAGGGATTTTGGGGGCTTTCTATATATCAAAATAGATACCCGGGAGTGAATTACAAGCTGGAATCTAATTGAGGGGTGTGGAGTGGTTTATATATAGACTAACAGGTGTAAGCGGTTTTTGATCCTAGCCCAATTGCTAGACGGACGGTTCGAATCGCCCCCGTCTTACGAAAGTTCTATACCCGGGAATTATTATTCAGAGTGTAAATGAAATAAGTCACGGATAGGAATGCTTCGGTGAAAAATCTTACTTATATTTATTTGGTCTAACATACACTGGCTAAAACATGCACTACTAAACAAAATCACTGTCTCTGTGGAGAATAAGATCCAGGTTACAAACAACATGAATACAGTACACAACTGGGGACTATGACAAGCAGTAATTCCCTTGTTGCTATGGTGGACTCTAATTCCACCCCTACCAACGAATTTCCCAGTCACATAAGCCCCTTCGCCTGGCTGAACCAAACGAAGCTTCCACCCAAAAAGACTTCACTTCTGAGAAAATATCCGGCTTGGGACACTCGAGACCATGCTTCCCACCACACACAGTCGGTCTCGATCGCTCCGCTCAGCGGCTTCTTCCTCTGGTACTTCTTCTTGTTAGGTCGATCTTGGTGGAGCGAGAGCGAGAGAGAGAGAGAATGGTGGGAAAGGATCTATCTTTATAGGAGTCTTGCTACCCCTATCTTTCCCGCCAATCTTTAAAATCCTTTTGTTTCTAAGCACTCCGGTGCTTAATCAGTGATGGGCCATCATCAGACCCATGAGTATTCCGTGATTGGACTAATGGCCCTAAGTTTGGGACATATTTCGGTCTTTGTGTTGGGAAAAACTGGCTCCTCTTCGGCTGGCTAGGCTAGTGGGTTCATTGTTCTGCTTCTCTTCTGAGATGGAGGTGAGAAGTGCTTTTGCATATTAGAGTGGCTTTCTAATAGGTTCAAGTTCAACGGGTGCCTCAGGGTCCTCAGCCCCTTCGTCAATGGCCCCCCCTTCCTTTTTCCAGGACTGTCGGGCGAACCCATACATTCTGGATGACTGACAGTTCTTTTGTCACAGCCAACTGCCATGCGTTCTCTGGAGTTTTAACAAAAATGTTTTTCACGTATCTGCACAGGGCGATCCCATCACAGGGAAAATACCCTCAGAAAAATCCCATAAAGTTCACAAAATATTCTCGACTGAGTCCATTCTTCAAATAGAGACTTTGCAATCACTTCAACAGATACCGTCGGAATGAGTCACAGGTTGGAACCTAATCAAACAGTTCGGGGGGTTTATATGGAGAATAACAGATACCCAGGAATGCGTTACAGGTTGGAATCTAATCGAGGTGTTTGGGTGGGGTTTATAGCTAGAATAATGGATAAACCTTGAGTAGTTAAGGCTGGATTATAATCGAGAGGTTCGGCGGTGTTTATATATAGAGTCACAGATACCCGGGAGTGAGTTACAGGCTGGAATCCAATCAAGGGGTTTGGGGGGATTATATATATAGCATAACAGATACCTGTGAGTGAGTTACAGGCTGGAATCTAATCGAGGGGCTCAGGTGGTTTATATATAGAATCATAAAAATTTACAGCACAGAAGGAGGCCATTCGACCCATCGTGTCAGTGCCGGCCGAAAAAGAGCTATCCAGCCTAATCCCACTTTCCAGCTCTTGGTCCGTAGCATTGTAGGTTAGGGCACTTCAAGTGCATATCCAAGTACTTTTTAAATGCGATGAGGGTTTCTGCCTCTACCACTCTTTCAGGCAGTGAGTTCCAGATCCCCACCACCCTCTGGGTGAAAAAGGTTCTCTCAACTCCTCTCTAATCCTTCTAGCAATTACTTTAAATCTATGCCCCCTGGTTATTGACCTCTCTGCTAGGGGAAAATGTCCTTCCTATCCACTCTAACTTGGCCCCTCATAATTTTATTCACCTCAATCAAGTTTCCCCTCAGCCTCCTCTGTTCCAAAGAAAACAACTCCAGCCTATCCAATCTTTCCTCATAGCTAAAATTCTCCAGTCCTGGCAACATCCTCGTAAATCTCCTCTTTACCCTCTCCAGTGCAATCACATCTTTCCTGTCATGTAGTGACCAGAACTGTACGCAGTACTCTAGCTGTGGCCTAACTAGTGTTTTATACAGTTCAAGCATAACCTCCCTGCTCTTATATTCTATGATGCGGAGATGCCGGTGTTGGACTGGGGTGGACAAAATTGAGAGGTCGCACAACACCAGGTTATAGTCCAACAGTTTTATTTGAAATCACAAGCTTTCAGAGCTATCGATCGCTTCACCTGAGGAAGGGGCGATCGATAGCTCCGAAAGCTTGTGATTTCAAATAAAACTGTTGGACTATAACCTGGTGTTGTGCGACCTCTCAATCTTATATTCTATGCCTCGGCTAATAAAGGAAAGTATCCTGTATGCCTTCTCAATCACCTTATCTAGTTGTCCTGCTACCTTCAGGGATCTGTGGACATGCACTCCAAGGTCCCTCTGTTCCTCTACACTTCTCAGTATCCTACCATTGATTGTGTAATCCCTTGCCTTGTTAGCTCTCCCCAATTGAATAACAGATACTCAGGAGTGAGTTGCAGACTGGAATCTAATCGAGGGGTTCGGGGAGGGGTTATAAATGGAATAGCAGATAGCCGGGATTGAGTTATAGGTTGCAATCTAACTGAGGGGTTCGGGGGTTTATATATAGAATAGCAGATAGCCAGGAATGAGTTCCGGGCTGGAATCTAATCGAGGGGTTCGGTGTGTGGTGGGGTTTTATATATAGAATAACAGATACCCCGGGGTTTGTGTTGATTGTAACAATTGGGCATTGTACTTAATGAGGAAATTATTACTTTGTTCGGACAGGATGAGTTGTGGGAAGTTTGGATTGAAGTCCTTCTCCCAAAGGGACGCTCACGGGGGGACAGAGGGAGAGAGAGGGGAAGAGAGGGAAGGAGACGGGGGCGAGAGAAGGGAAGAGAGGGAAGGAAACAGGGGCAAGAGAAGGGAAGAGAGGGAAGGAGACAGGGGCGAGAGAAGGGAAGAGAGGGAAGGAGACGGGGCGAGAGAAGGGAAGAGACGGAAGGAGACAGGGGCGAGAGAAGGGAAGAGACGGAAGGAGACAGGGGAGAGAGAAGGGAAGAGACGGAAGGAGACAGGGGCGAGAGAAGGGAAGAGACGGAAGGAGACAGGGGCGAGAGAAGGGAAGAGACAGAAGGAGACGGGGCGAGAGAAGGGAAGAGACGGAAGGAGACAGGGGCGAGAGAAGGGAAGAGACGGAAGGAGACAGGGGCGAGAGAAGGGAAGAGAGGGAAGGAGACAGGGGAGAGAGAAGGGAAGAGAGGGAAGGAGACAGGGGCGAGAGAAGGGAAGAGAGGGAAGGAGACAGGGGCGAGAGACGGGAAGAGAGGGAAGGAGACAGGGGCGAGAGAAGGGAAGAGACGGAAGGAGACAGGGGCGAGAGACGGGAAGAGACGGAGATGATTGATGGTGTGAATCCCCAGCTCAATGGGCCAAATGGTGAGTACATCTTCCCCCTCCATCTTCTCCCCTCTCCCCCTCCTCCCTCTCCCCCTCCGCCCCCTCTCCCTTCCCCCTCCTCCCTCCCCTCCCCCCTCCCCTCCCCATCCCTCTACACCACTCCCTTCCTTCCCCCTCCCCACTCCCCCTCCCCCCATCTCCCCTCCCTCACACCTCTCCCCCTTTCCTCCCCTCCCCACCCCTCACCCCTCTTCCCCCTCCCTTCTACCCTCCCCTCCCCTCCCTCTCGCTATTCCCCTCATCTTCCCCGCCCCTTACCCCGTCCCTTTTTCCACTCCCCTTTCCCCTTCCCCTTTCCCTTCCCCCTCTCCCTTTTCCTCTTCCTCTTCCCCTTCCCTTTCCCTACCCTACCCTTTCCATTTTCCCATTTTCCCATTCCCTTCTCCTAGTCTCTCCGTTTCCCCTTCTACATAACCAGCCCCTCTCTTTTCCATGTATGATCCTTGGCGTTATTTTTTTATTCGTTCCTGGGATGTGGGCGTCGCTGGCAAGGCCAGCATTTATTGCCCATCCCTAATTGCCCTCGAGAAGGTGGTGGTGAGCCGCCTTCTTGAACCGCTGCAGTCCGTGTGGTGAGGGTACTTCCACAGTGCTGTTAGGTAGGGAGTTCCAGGATTTTGACCCAGCGACAATGAAGGATCGGCGATATACTTCTAGGTCAGGATAGTGTGTGACTTGGAGGGGAACTTGGAGGTGGTGTTGTTCCCATGCGCCTGCTGACCTTGTCCTTCTAGGTGGAAGAGGTCGCGGGTTTGGGAGATGCTGCCGAAGAAGCCTTGGCGAGTTGCTGTGGTGCATGTTATAGATGGTACACACTGCAGCCATGGTACGCCGGTGGTGGAGGGAGTGAATGTTTAAGGTGGTTGATGGGGTACCAAGCAAGCGGACTGCTTTGTCCTGGATGGTGTCGAGCTTCTTGAGTTTTGTTGGAGCTGCACTGATTCCAGGCAAGTGGTGAGTATTCCATCACACGCCTTACTTGTGCCTTGTAGATGGTGGAAAGGCTTTGGGGAGTCAGGAGGTGAGACACTCGCCGCAGAATACCCAGCCTCTGACCTGCTCTTGTTGTCACAGTATTTATGTGGCTGGTCCAGTTAAGTTTCTGGTCAATGGTGACCCTCAGGATGGTGGGGGATTCGGCGATGGTAATGCCATTGAATGTCATGGGGCAGTGGTTAGACTGTCGCTTGTTGGAGATAGTCATTGCACTTGCGTGGCGCGAATGTGACCTGCCACTTATCAGCCCAAGCCTGAATGTCGTCCAGGTCTTGTTGCATGTGGGCATGGACTGCTTCATTATCTGAGGAGTTGTGAATGGCACTAAACACTGTGCAGTCATCAGCGAACATCCCCATTTCTGACTTTATGTTGGAGGGAAGGTCATTGATGAAGCAGTTGAAGATGGTTGGGCCTAGGACACTGCCGTCATGAACTCCTGCAGTGATGTCCTGGGGCTGTGATGATTGACCTTCAACCACCACAACCATCTTCCTTTGTGCTAGGTATGACTCCAACCAGTGGAGTGTTTTCCCCCCCGATTCCCATTGACTTCAGTTTTACTAGGGCTCCTTGATGCCACACTCGGTCAAATGCTGCCTTGATGTCAAGGGCAGTCACTCTCACCTCACCTCTGGAATTCAGCTCCTTTGTCCATGTTTGGACCAAGGCTGTAATGAGGTCGGGAGCCGAGTGGTCTTGGCGGAACCCAAACTGGGCATCAGTGAACAGGACATACCTGGACAATTTTCCACATTGTCGGATAGATGCCAGTGTTGTAGCTGTACTAGAACAGCTTGGCTAGAGGCGCGGTAAGTTCTGGCGCACAAGTCTTCAGCATGATAGCCGGGATGTTGTCGGGGCCCATAGCCTTTGCTGTATCCAGTGCGCTCAGCTGTTTCTTGATATCACGTGGAGTGAATCGAATTAGCTGAAGACTGGCTTCTGTGATGGTGGGGACCTCAGGAGGAGGCCGATATACATCATCCACTCGGCACTTCTGGCTGAAGATGGTTGCAAACTCTTCAGCCTTGTCTTTTGCTCTCACGTGCTGGGTCCACCATCATTGAGGATGGGGATATTCATGGAGCCTCCTCCTCCCGTTAGTTGTTTAATGGTCCACCACCATTCACGACTGGATGTAGCAGGACTGCAGAGCTTTGATCTGACCTGTTGATTGTGGGATCGCCTAGCCCTGTCTATGAATGTAGTCCTGTGTTGAAGCTTCCCCAGGTTGGCACTTCATTTTTAGGTACACCTGGTGCTGCTCCTGGCATGCTCTTCTACACTCCTTATTTAACCAGGGTTGGTCCCCTGGCTTGGTGTTAATGGTAGAGTGAGGGATATGCCAGGCCATGAGGTTACAAATTGTGGTGGAATACAATTCTGCTGCTGCTGATGGCCCACAGTGCCTCATGGATGCCCAGTTTTGAGCTGTTAGATCTGTTCTGAATCTATCCCATTTAGCACGGTGGTAGTGCCACACAACACGATGGAGGGTATCCTCAGTCTGAAGACGGGACTTCGTCTCCACAATGACTGTGCGGTGGTCACTGCTACCAATACTGTCATGGACAGATGCATCTGCGACAGGTAGATTGGTGAGGACGAGGTCAAGTAGGTTTTTCCCTCGTGTTGGTTCTCTCACCACCTGTCGCAGGCCCAGACTGGCAGTTATGTCCTTCAGGACTCGGCCAGCTCGGTCAGTAGTGGTGCTACCGAGCCACTCTTGGTGATGGACATTGAAGTCCCCACCCAGAGTACATTCTGTGCCCTTGCTACTCTCAGTGCTTCTTCCAAGTGGTGTTCAACATGGAGGATTACTGATTCATCAGCTGAGGGAGGACGGTAGGTGGTAATCAGCAGGAGGTTTCCTTGCCCATGCTTGACCTGAAGCCATGAGACTTCATGGGGTCCGGAATCAATGTTGAGGACTCCCAAGGCCACTCCTTCCCGACTGTATACCACTGTGCCGCCACTCCTGGTGGGTTTGTCATGCCGGTGGGACAGGACATACCCAGGGATGGTGATGGAGGAGTTTGTGACATTGGCTGAAAGGTATGATTCTGTGAGTATGACTATGTCAGGCTGTTGCTTGACTAGTCTGTGGGACAGTTCTCCCAATTTTGGCACAAGTCCCCAGATGTTGGTGAGGAGGACTTTGCAGGGTTGACTGGCTGGGTGTGCCATTGCCGTGTCCGTAGCCGGTGCCGAGGTCGATGCCGGGTGGTCCGTCCGGTTTTAATCTTATTATTTTTCGTAGTGATTAGTTACAACTGAGTGACTTGCCAGGCCATTTCAGAGGGCAGTTAAGAGTCAATCACATTGCTGTGGGTCTGGAGTCACATATAGGCCAGACCAGGTATAGACGGCAGATTTCCCTCCCTAAAGGGCATTAGTGAACCAGATGGGTTTTGACGACAATCTGATAGTTTCATGGTTACCATTACTGATACTAGCTTTTTATTCCAGATTTTTATTTAATTAACTGAATTGAAATTATTAAAAGAGGCATAGGCCTAGAAATTCATCTGAAAGGATGGAGGCAGCAGATTCAAAAGTAACTTTCAAAGGGGAATTGGATAAATACTTGAAGCAGAAAAACATTTGCAGGGATATGGGAAAAGAGCAGGGGAGTGGAACTAATTGGATAGAATCTTTCAAAGGGCCAGCACAGGCACGATGGGCCGAATGGCCTCCTTCTGTGCTATTAAGTGGGGGTATGAAAGGGCGACAATTTCCAGTGGGTTGAAATTGTTCTGTGAAGTGTCCGAGGACTGCGATATATTTTTCCTTGGCCAATTCCTGCTCTGTTTAACTCGGTGTTTCTCCTTCCCTCCCGCTGCAGACTCGGAGGCAGAAGGGAATGAGGAGGAGATTCCCTCCTTCAGGAGCTGCATCTTCTCCAAGCTCTTCCTCAGCCACCTTCTCTGGCTCTCCGTCATGCAGCTCCGAATCAACATGTTCATTGGCACCCTGAACCCCTTGCTCAACGTGCTTGCCAGCGGTGACCCCGGACAAGGTAAGTGGGCAGAGGTAACTCGCTAATTATAGAGGAGGGGAAAGAGAGGAGGAGAGAGAGAGAAAGAGAACATATGAACATAAGAATTAGGAGCAGCAGTAGGCCATGGCTGATCTTCGACCTCAACTCCACTTTCCTGCCTGATCCCCATATCCCTTGATTCCCTAGACTCCAAAAATCTATCTATCCCAGCCTTGAATATACTCAACGATTCACCATCCACAGCCTTTTGGGGTAGAGAATTCCAAAGATTCACAACCCTCTGAGGGAAGAAATCCCTCCTCATCTCAGTCTTAAATGGCCGACCCCTTATCCTGAGACTATGCCCCCTAGTTCTAGACTCTCCAGCCAGGGGAAACAACCTCTCAGCATCTACCCTGTAAATGCCCCTCAGAATCTTATATGTTTCAATGAGATCACCTCTCATTCTTCTAAACTCGAGAGAGTATAGGCCCCATCTACTCAAGCTCTCCTCATAGGACAACCTTCTCATCCCAGGAATCAATCTAGTGAACCTTTGTTGCACCGCCTCTAAGGCAAGTATGTCCTTCCTCTGATAAGGAGACCAAAACTGTGCACAGTATTCCAGGTGTGGTCTCACCAAGACCCTGTACAATTGTAATAAGACTTCCTTGCTCTTGTACTCCAACCCCCTTGCAATACAGGCCAACATGCCATTTGCCTTCTTAATTGCTTGCTGTACCTGCATGCTAACCTTCTGTGTTTCCTGTACAAGGACACCTAAATCTCTCTGACCACTAACACTTAATAGTTTCTCACCACTTAAAAAATATGGGGCCAGAATTTGTGGTGGGTATGATGGCGCATTCTGAGAGAATGCTGTCATACCGCCTTTGAAATGGACCGCAAGTTCAGAATTACTGCATGCGCTGCGCCAGCGCTAAATCCCGAACTTGCTAACTGTCAACGTACGCGTTGACAGATCATCCATGCGGGCAAAAAAAAAACAATTGCTGGCGCAGAGTTGGGCTATTTGCCCACCAACTGCCCAGCAATTGCGCACGGAAATTTTACGGTTGATGCAAACAGGCACGGGACCTGTTAGCATCAGCATAAGGGGATACCTCAGGCTTGGCCACTCTAACTTCCACTGCCTCTTGTGTGGCACTCATTTCTCAATCCACACCTCAGGAAAAAATTCACAGAATAAGGAACAAAAAAGCACCAAAATGTTGTTTGATTCTAACGCTCTCTGTCTCTCTGTCTGTCTCTTTTCTCTCCATAAGTCAGCAGGTTTACAAATGCCTTTGCCTTCACACAGTTGTGTGGCTTTTTCTGCGCCCCCTGGAATGGGCTAATCATGGACCGGCACAAGCACAGAGCCCAACCGTCGGACGCTGCCTCAGGTAATCCAGGTGTGAACACTCAGCTCCCTCCCAGTCTCAGGTAATCCAGGTGTGAACACGCAGCCCCTCCCAGTCTCAGGTAATCCAGGTGTGAACACGCAGCCCCTCCCAGTCTCAGGTAATCCAGGTGTGAACACTCAGCTCCCTCCCAGTCTCAGGTAATCCAGGTGTGAACACGCAGCCCCTCCCAGTCTAAGGGACAGGAAACAGAGAGTAGTGGTGAACGGTTGTTTTTCGCCTGGAGGAAGGTGTACAGTGGTGTTGCCCAGGGGTCGGTACTAGGGCCACTGCTTTTTTTGATTTATATTAATGACTTGGACTTGGGTGTACAGGGCACTATTTCAAAATTTGCGGATGACACAAAACTTGGAAGTATAGTGAAGGGTGAGGAGGATAGTGATAGACTTCAGGGAGACATAGACAGGCTGGTGGAATGGGCGGACACGTGGCAGATGAAATTTAACGCAGAAAAATGTGAAGTGATACATTTTGGTAGGAAGAATGAGGAGAGGCGATATAAACTAAAGGGTACAATTCTAAAGGGGATGCAGGAACAGGGAGACCTGGGGGTATATGTGCACAAATCATTGAAGGTGGCAGGACAGGTTAAGAAAGCGGTTAAAAAAGCACACAGATCCTGGGCTCTATAAATAGAGATATGGGGGAAAAATTCGGTTGCTTTGCGCCTCCCGTTAGCGCCCTAAGTGCAATGCCCTGGTATCGCCCCGGAGCGGATATTGAGTGGCGCCTCCTGCCTTACCGCCTGCTGTTAGCAATGACAGGTTGTGGGGAGCGTTTTGCAGTCGGGAAGGGACTGGGGTTGCGCTATTTAAAGGCGACCGCTTCCTGCCTTTTTTTTGTCGGCGACACTTTTGCACCACGCATTCTGAGAGAGAGAGAGAGAGAGACTTCTGGAGAGATTCAACGCTGTTTGAAGGAGTTTTGGGTACTGAGCTGCACTTTGCAGGTTCATTTTGATTTGACCTTCCTTGCATCAATTTAGAAGAGACCTGTGGGGGCTGCACTCTGAACTCTTTCCCTGGGACTCTCCATTGTTCTTTCCAGCAGATTTGATGTACAGGTCTCTCCAGGCCGAGATTCAAGGCTGCAATGAGCAGGGTGTGGAAGGAGAGCAAGATCCACCCTCCCCTTTAAGAACTGGCCGGGGCCATTGTGTGTGTGTTCCATTGCTGACTGACATCACATGAGCTTCGCCAGCGCTCTGAGGTAGCGCCTCGCTCCTCGGCCTTTGCGCCTTAAGACAGGTGTGTAGCGCCTGATTTAGTGCTCCAATCACCTCCAGGGCGATAAAAGCCAAGTTTGCAGTCGGAGGCGATAATTAGCGCCAGGCGCTAAACTTTGCGCCCGGCTGATAATTACGCCACAAACGGGGCGATACCGAATTTCTCCCCCATAGAGTACAAAAGCAAGGAAGCTATGATGAACCTTTATAAATCACTGGTTCGGCCACAACTGGAGTAGTGTGTCCAATTCTGGGCACCGCACTTTAGGAAGGATGTGAAGGCTTTAGAGAGGGTGTAGAAAAGATTTATGAGAATGGTTTCAGCGATAAACCTACAAGGACAGGTTGGAGAAGCTGGATTTGTTTTCATTAGAGCAAAGGAGGTTGAGGGTGATTTGATAGAGGTGTACAAGATTATGACAGGTTTGGATAGGCTAGACGGGGAAAGCCTGTTCCCACTAGTTGATGGTACAAGGACTAGGGGACACAGATTTAAGGTTTTGGGCAAGAGATACAGGGGGGACGTGAGGAAAAACTTTTTTACGCAGCGAGTGGTGATGACCTGGAACTCGCTGCCGACGGAAGTGGTGGAAGCGGAGACACTCAATGTTTTCAAGGGGAGACTGGATAGGCACTTGAGGGAAATAAACTTGCAGGGATATGGGGATAGAGCGGGGGAATGGGACTGACTGGATTACTCTACAGAGAGCCGGCACGGACTCGATGGGCCGAATGGCCTCCTTCTGTGCCGTTATTACTTTATGACTCTTGACTCTATGAAGGACTTCAGTTACGAGGATAAACTGGAGAAGCTGGGGTTGTTCTGCTTACAGCAGAGAAGATTGAGAGGAGATTTGATAGAGGTGTTCAAAATCATAAGGGGTCCTACAGAGTAGATAGAGAGAAACTGTTCCCATTGGCGGAAGTGTCGAGAACGAGAGGACACAGATTTAAGGTGATTGGCAGAAGATCCAAAGGCAACATAAGGAAAAACGCAGCGAATGGTCTGGAATTCACTGCCTGAAAGGGTGGTGGAGGCAGATTCAATCGTGGCTTTCAAAAGGGAATTGGAAAAGTACCTGAAGGAAAAAAAAATTGCAGGCTACGGGGAAAGGGCGAGGGAGTGGGGCTAGCTGAAGTGCTCGTGCAGAGCCGACAGTAGGCCTCCTACTGTCCTTGAATGATTCTATGATTCGAACACGCAGCCCCTCCCAGTCACATGTAATCCAGGCACCTAAACCTCTGACCTCTGTGGCCAGGGTTCAAATTCAGCCCCAGACAATTGGCGGTGAAGAGGTCTTCTGCCCCACTCCCTCTCTGGGCCGTGAGGATACGGGGGATTTGAGGGAGTCTCTCTCTCTCTCTGGGACGGTTGGGGTACGGGGGATTTGAGGGAGTCTCTCTCTCTCTGGGATGGTTGGGGTACGGGGGATTTGAGGGAGCCTCACTCTCTCTGGGACGGTTGGGGTACGGGGGATTTGGGGGAGCCTCTCTCTCTCTCTCTGGATGGTTGGGGTACGGGGGATTTGAGGGAGCCTTTCTCTCTCTGGGACGGTTGGGGTACGGGGGATTTGGGGGAGGCTCTCTCTCTCTCTGGGATGGTTGGGGTACGGGGGATTTGGGGGAGGCTCTCTCTCTCTGGACGGTTGGGGTACAGGGGATTTGGGGGAGCCTCTCTCTCTGGGACGGTTGTGGTACGGGGGATTTGGGGGAGTCTCCCTCTCTCTCTGGGATGGTTGGGGTACGGGGGATTTGGGGGAGGCTCTCTCTCTCTGGACGGTTGGGGTACAGGGGATTTGGGGGAGCCTCTCTCTCTCTGGGACGGTTGTGGTACGGGGGATTTGGGGGAGTCTCCTCTCTCTCTGGGATGGTTGGGGTACGGGGGATTTGGGGGAGCCTCTCTCTCTCTGGGACGGTTGGGGTACGGGGGATTTGAGGGAGCCTCTCTCTCTCTGGGATGGTTGGGGTACGGGGGATTTGGGGGAGCCTCTCTCTCTGGAACGGTTGGGGTACGGGGGATTTGAGGGAGCCTCTCTCTCTCTGGGACGGTTGGGGTACGGGGGATTTGGGGGAGCCTCTCTCTCTCTCTGGAACGGTTGGGGTACGGGGGATTTGGGGGAGCCTCTCTCTCTCTCTCTCTGGGACGGTTGGGGTACGGGGGATTTGGGGGAGCCTCTCTCTCTCTCTCTCTGGGACGGTTGGGGTACGGGGGATTTGGGGGAGCCTCTCTCTCTCTCTCTGGGACGGTTGGGGTACGGGGGATTTGGGGGAGCCTCTCTCTCTCTCTCTCTGGAATGGTTGGGGTACGGGGGATTTGAGGGAGTCTCTCTCTCTCTCTGGGATGGTTGGGGTACGGGGGATTTGGGGGAGTCTCTCTCTCTCTCTGGAATGGTTGGGGTACGGGGGATTTGGGGAGCCTCTCTCTCTCTGGGACGGTTGGGGGTACGGGGGATTTGGGGGAGCCTCTCTCTCTCTGGGACGGTTGGGGTACAGGGGATTTGAGGGAGTCTCTCTCTCTCTCTGGGATGGTTGGGGTACGGGGGATTTGGGGGAGTCTCTCTCTCTCTCTGGAATGGTTGGGGTACGGGGGATTTGAGGGAGCCTTTCTCTCTCTGGGACGGTGGGGTACGGGGGATTTGGGGGAGGCTCTCTCTCTCTCTCTGGGACGGTTGGGGTACGGGGGATTTGGGGGAGCCTCTCTCTCTCTGGGACGGTTGGGGTACGGGGGATTTGGGGGAGCCTCTCTCTCTCTCTCTGGAACGGTTGGGGTACGGGGGATTTGGGGGAGTCTCTCTCTCTGGAACGGTTGGGGTACGGGGGATTTGGGGGAGCCTCTCTCTCTCTGGGACGGTTGGGGTACGGGGGATTTGGGGGAGTCTCTCTCTCTGGGATGGTTGGGGTACGGGGGATTTGGGGAGCCTCTCTCTTTCTGGGACGGTTGGGGTACGGGGGATTTGGGGGAGTCTCTCTCTCTGGGGTGGTTGGGGTACGGGGGATTTGGGGGAGCCTCTCTCTCTCTCTCTCTGGGGTGGTTGGGGTACGGGGGATTTGGGGGAGCCTCTCTCTCCCTGGGATGGTTGGGGTACAGGGGATTTGGGGGAGTCTCTCTCTCTCTGGGACGGTTGGGGTACAGGGGATTTGAGGGAGCCTCTCTCTCTCTGGAATGGTTGGGGTACAGGGGATTTGAGGGAGCCTCTCTCTCTCTGGAATGGTTGGGGTACAGGGGATTTGAGGGAGCCTCTCTCTCTCTGGAATGGTTGGGGTATGGGCGATTTGAGGGAGCCTCTCTCTCTGGGACGGTTGGGGTACGGGAGATTTGAGGGGGCCTCTCTCTCTCTGGGATGGTTGGGGTACGGGGGATTTGGGGGAGCCTCTCTCTCTCTGGGATGGTTGGGGTGTGGGGGATTTGGGGGAGCCTCTCTCTCTCTGGGACGGTTGGGGTACGGGAGATTTGGGGGAGCCTCTCTCTTTCTGGGACGGTTGGGGTACGGGAGATTTGGGGGAGCCTCTCTCTCTCTGGGACAGTTGGGGTGCGGGGGATTTGAGGGAGCCTCTCTCTTTCTGGGACGGTTGGGGTACGGGAGATTTGGGGGAGCCTCTCTCTCTCTGGGACAGTTGGGGTGCGGGGGATTTGAGGGAGCCTCTCTCTCTCTCTGGGATGGTTGGGGTATGGGGTGGGCGGGATTTGCGGGAGCGCCGAGCCCTGATTAAGTGTTTTATTTTCCCCTTTTTCTCGTCCCCCCTCAGATTCCGCCGCCTCGCAGCGACTGGCGTACATGAAGTCGGCGGTGCTTTCTCTCGCCATCACCGTCACGCTGTGCGTCCTGTTCTCGCTCTGCACCGCTATCCCCGTGCTGAAGGTCCAGTACCTGACCTTCATCCTGCATGTGTTCAGCCGTGCGTTCTTGTCCGGAGGTCACACCGCATTCACCGCCACCACGTAAGTCAGCCCGTGACCTCCAAGGAGGAGAGACCCCGTTCGGGTGCTGGAGATTGTACCGTTAGATCTGGGATTCCGAGACCAGGAGTCCATTCAGACTCCCCCACATACACACGCCATTAGATCTGTGATACTGAGACCAAGGGCTGGATTTTGATACTGGGGTGGGTTGGGGTCGTGTTATCCACTTTTCGTGTTATCCACCCGACTGCAATTGGATGTGGGAGATTGATGCAATTTTCACCTAATTGGGCAATTGAGTTCCAGCATGTGGGAGCCCATGAACCAATTAGTGGTTTCAGTCTGAAAGTCGCCTCTGATGATGTCATCATTGCTGCTGCATTGAATGTCTTCAGAGACTGCCTGGCCTTTGGTGTGAGAGGACCTGGATTGAAGTCTGTTCCCAGATATTTTTGAGAGAGAGAGAAAGAGAGAGAGAGAACCTGAAGTCAAAATGAGCAGCAGCCCTACGTCTGCTCCAGATATTTTTCCTACTACTACTTCTCCATTGTAATAGTGGACCTGCAGCTGATAGTCAGCTTTCGAAATGTGCTGCCGCCAGGTTTCACAATCGTGTTTCAGAACAGGCGTGCTTCACGTAGAACAAGGGTTAAAATCACAAAGGCCTTTCAAAATGGCATTATAGAGCCAATTTAGTGCTTGTTAAGGGCCTTAACAGCCCATCCCGCCTCTTCAAGGCGGGACAGAGTCGGGACCAGCAGACACGATTTAATGAAAATTGCGTGGAGGCGGGATGGAGGCAGACTTGTGCCCGCCTGCCAGTTTTTGCAATTTTAACCCCCCACACGCCTCCAAACCCACCTCCACGGGTCAATGAAAATCCAGCCCCAAGAGTCCATTCAGACTCCCCCATATACACACGCCATTAGATCTGGGATTCCGAGACCAGGAGTCCATTCAGACTTCCCCCCCCCCCACCACCACACACACACACACACACACACACACACACACACACACATGGTTAGCTCGGGGATTCTGAGACTTTGGGCTGGATTTTCTCAATGGAGACGTGTTGGAGGCGGGACTGCTGCTTGCCTGGTTTCAGTCCCGCCTCCATCAGCCTCTGGCCAACCGACGGGATCTTCCCCTGATTGACCTTCTTAAGACTGCCCGGCGGGCTCAGCAGGCCAATTAGGTGGAAGTCAGTGACAGAGCACGTCAACGTATGACGTGTCATCTGTCAAGAATTTTTGAAAGAAGAAATGTCATTGTTTGACAGCTCTGTGAAGCTGTCAAACACTAACATTCTGTGTACAGTAGTTTGATGAGGCCTTGTATTCAGGACTCATCAAACCTTTCTACTTTGTAGAAATCAGATGACTGTTGGATCGGAGGATGCAACAGCCAGTCTGTGATCTCCACAATGGAGATGTCGGGACTCCGGCTCCACAGCGGCTGAAGGCTGTAGGCAGAAACAAAGGTAAGTGAACATTTTCTAACATTTTACACTCACCTCACATACTTACCACTACACACTTGCACCCATCACTCACCTCTACATCGCACTTTCAGACCCCTCCGACCCCCGTAGACCTCCTACTCGACTCCTACGCCCTGGCGGGGTTCCCCGAGGTCGGGAAGCCCGCACTTCAGAACGAAAAATGGGGATAATCCTATTTTCTGCCTGTTAACTACCTGTTAACAGGCAGTTAATAGGCTTTAATCCCTTTCCCGCCTCGAGGAGACGGGACCCGGGGCAGGACGGCTTCCTGCCTCCTGGCAAGAGGGCACGGAGGCGAGTTGGGGGCGGGTTTGCCACCCGCCCCCAAATTCTGCAACTTTCCCGGCAGTCCCGCCTCCATACCCGCCTCCTCGGGGCTGAGAAAATCCAGCCCCAGGTGTCCATTAAGATGCTCCCACACACGGACACGGGTAGATCTGTGACTTTGAGACCAGGATCTAGAAATTCGGTTGTGTAGACGCTACAGGTGCAGAATTGGGACAAAAATGGCGTCCGAGCAGAGCGCGCACACTTCTGGTGCGGGCTGTGCCGGACGCCATCTTGGTAAGGGCGGTAGGGCGGCCGTTAGGAGCGTGTGCTGAAAGTATGGTAAGTAGGAAGATTGTGACGTCAATCAGCGTGCAACGCTGAACTGACGCCAGCGCTGCCATTTTCGTCATCATCACTGGAGCCCTCTCTTAACCTCGCACAGCCGAACATGTGTTCAGCAGCAGGAAGGATCCCCCACCTGCCATATTTAAAGGGATCAGCAACAACTTTCAGGTAACTTGCTTTTTGATTTCTACTGGCTCTGTGTAGGTTTGTGCAGCTTTCTAGCATTATTAAAAGTTGGTGAGGTGACAGGGAGTGGTGCTACAAGTGGAGAAGGCCTTGCTTCTGACTTCAAGGGTCAGACTTGCTCCCAGTCATGGGTGCTCTAGTTGTCATCCCCCTTGACTTGCAGCATGACAGGGAGATGGAGCAGAGGCAGCAAAGAAGAAGACAAGCTGCTCGCAGAGGGAGGAGGAGGAGGGGGAGAAGGGCTCTCAGCAGGTGGCCTTACCCACCTAGGGTCTTCCGAGAGCAATTCTCTTACCTCAGCCTGAGCCAAGAGCAGTGTGTGAGGCAACCACGCTTTACAACGGAGGTGCTCACAGAACTCTGCCACCTCATGCAACCAGACCTGCAGCCTCTCTCCAGGGCGAGGACAGCCCTGCCAGTGGCTGTGAAGGTGACCGTGGCCCTGAATTTCTTTGCATTGGAATCCTTCCAGGCTGGAGCAGGTGACATCTGCAACATCTTCCTGTTCGCTGTCACTGCTGCATAAGAGAGGTGACAGCAGCTCTTTATACCAGGAGAGGGGACTTCATTGTCTTCTCTGTGAAGCAGATGGAGCGTGCACGTGGCTTTGCCAGGATAATGGACTTCCCCATGGTGCAGGGCGCCATCGACTGCACGCACGTGGCTTTGCGGGCACCGTACACAAATGCTGAGTTGCAACGCATCTGCAAAGGTTACCACTCGCTGAATGTGCAGTTGGTGTGCGACCATGCCCAGCATATCATGATGGTGAACGTTTAGTATCCTGGCAGCAGTCCTGATGCTTTTATTCTGCGCCAGTCCGCTGATCCCGCAGTCTTTGCGCCACCAAGACAAAGCAGAGGGTGGCTACTGGGTGACAAGGGCTATCCCTTGACCACCTGGCTCATGACTCCGCTTCGCATCCCAAATACACATGGGCAGCATACGTACAACGAGAGCCATGCTGCCACACGCAACCTCACAGATCAGACCATTGGTGTCCTTTTACAACGCTTCTGCTGCCTGGACCGCTCAGGAGGAGCCCTACAGTACTCACCGGAGTGTGTGTCCAATTCGTTGTGGTCTGCTGTATCCTCCACAACCTGGCCATCATGAGGGCACAGCCCTTGCCACCAGGGATACGGCCACCAGTTCAGGAGCAGGAGGAGGAAGAGGAGGAGGCGGAAGAGGAGGAAGGAGGCAACCCCTTTCTGGCAGGATATCCGGGATCGAATCATCCACCTGCGGTACGAATGAACGCAACCCCAATTCCCCCATTCAACATTAGGAAAAAAAAATTGGCCGACTCACTTGTCACGGCCCGTTGCGTCTTTGAACGTGGGGTCCATGCCGTGATCTGGCAGCCCGGCACTCCTCTTGAGCACCGGGCTGCTGGGACACCTCCCCACTCCCCGGTGGTCCAGGTAGGGCCCCGCAGAGTGGTGGGCTTGGGCCCTCCCCTTTAATGAGGGGAAGAGCCCTTCCATGCGGCAGTGCTACGTAGCCCAGTGTGTAGCGCTGCAGAACGCTCCGCCCCGATATTCGGGGTTAGTGCTCTAAGAAGGAAGTGGAGCGCTTGAATTAGCGCTCCACCTCCCTCTTGGGGTGCTAAAAGTGAAGTTGGCAATTGCCGGCGCTAAATTTAGCACCCAGGCGATGATAGCCATCCAAAATGGTCGCTAACGAATATTTCTCCCCAGGAGTCCATTCAGATTCCAACACACAGTGTGACATAGACAAGATGTTTCCACTTGACCAGAACTAGGGGCCATAAATATGATAGACACTAATAAATCCAACAGGGAATTCAGGAGCAGCTTCTTCACCCAGAGTGTGGTTAGAATGTGGAACTTGCTACCCCATGGAGTGGTTGAGGTGAATAGCATAGATGCATTTAAGGGGAAGCTCGATAAACACATGAAGAAGAAAGGAATAGAAAGAAAGACTTGCATTTATATAGCGCCTTTCACGACCACCGGACATCCCAAAGCGCTTTACAGCCAATGAAGTACTTTTTGAAGTGTAGTCACTGTTGTAATGTAGAAAACACGACAGCCAATTTGCGCACAGCAAGCTCCCACAAATAGCAATGTGATAATGACCAGATAATCTGTTTTTGTTATGTTGAATGAGGGATAAATATTGGCCACACACCGAGGATAACTCCCCGGCTCTTCTTCGAAATAGTGCCATGGGATCTTTTATCTCCACCTGAGAGAGCAGACGGGGCCTCGGTTCAACGTCTCATCTGAAAGATGGCACCTCCCAACAGTGCAGCACTCCCTCAGTAATGCATTGGAGTGTCAGCCTAGATTTTTTGTGCTCAAGTCTCTGGAGTGGGACTATGAACCCACAACCTTCTGACTCAGAGGTGAGGGTGCTATCAACTGAGCCACTGGCTGACACTATGTTGATGGGGTGAGATGAAGAGGGATGGGAGGAGGCTCGTGTGGAGCATAAACACCGGCATGGATCAGTTGGGCTGAATGCCTTGTTTCTGTGCTGTAGACTCTATGGGCTGGATTTTGAATGACCCGTGGAGTCGGGTTTGGAGGCGTGTGGGGGGTTAAATTTGCGGGGTCGGGGGTCCCGACCCCATCCCACCTCCACGCAATTTTGACAAAATCAGTCACGGGGTTCCCGACTCCGTCCCGCCTCCAAGAGGCGGGAGAGGCCATTAAAGGCCTTAACAAGCCCTAAATTGGCTCTGTAATGCCATTTTGAAACGTTTTAGCTAGTTTAACCCTTTTCCGACGTGAAGTACGCCTGGTGTGAAACACTCCAGTGAAACCTGGCGGGAGCACAAGTGGATAGCTGACTATCAGCTGCAGGTCCACTATTACAACGGACATGTGATGAAGGTAGTATTAAGGCTGAAAGTCACCTCTGATGCTGCTGCATTCAATGTCTTCAGAGACTGTATGGCCTTTGCTGTGAGAGGACTTGGATGCAAAAAAATATTCTCTCTCTCTCTCTCTCTCTCTCTCCAGGTCCTCTCACAGCAAAAGCCAGGCAGTCTCTGAGACCAGACAGTCAGCAATGATGACATCATCAGAGGCAAATTTCAGAATGAAACCACTAATTAGTTCATGGGTTCCCACATGCTGGAACTCAATTGCCCAATTAAGTGAAAATTGCATCATTCATCCACATTAATCTGGAGTCGGGGGGGAACACGAAATGCGGATGACACGACCCCAACCCGACCCCAAGACAAAATCCAGCCCTATGTAATTCTCTGAACTTCCTCCTCTCTCTCTGCTTGTTCCCCGCAGGTTCCCTACCTGTCACTTTGGGAAGATCAATGGACTGTTGCTTGCTATTGCGGCAGTTTTCTCTCTACTCCAGTACCCTTTATTCACTCTGATCCAGGGACCTTTGCAAGATGACCCCTTGTATGTGAGTATCAGTGCGTATCGGGAGGTTCGGGTTTCCCTGTGATCTGTGCCAGACAGTCACAGGTCCAGTGAGAGGGATTGGATGAGGCATTCGTACGATAGATAAATAGAGAGTGAGAGAGGGAGCGGGGAGATTTTGATCGCTCTATCTGGGACTGGATTATCCCTCCTGGTCACCCGACGGTGAAAGCTCAGTGTCCAGCCCCAAGTCCCAGAAGGGACCCTGGGCTTTGTAAATAGAGGCATAGGGCTGGATTTTATCAATGGAGGCGAGCAGGAGGCGGGACTCCCACTTTTGGGGTTGTAGTCCCGCCTCTATCGACTGTGGCCAACCCACTCGATTTTCCCTTGATTGACCTTGTTGAGCCCGCCCAGCGGGCTCAGCAGTCCAATTAAGGGCCACCCGGCAACAGGTGACGTCACAGATCAAGAGCTTTTGACAGATGAAATATCAGCGTTTGACAGCTCCTTGAAGCTGTCAAACACTGACAATCTGTCCTCTAAGTTAATTCCTTCCTCTCAGGCTGATTTAGAGATCTCGGCAGAACAAAAAGCAGAGGCTGCAGCTTTTGACAGCTCAACGGCCATTCTGCTTTCTGTGCCGGTAAGATTTCTGACTCCCGAGACCTGAAGGGCTGACACCTGCAGGAGGAAGTTAAGGTAAGTAAAACTTTTTTCCACACTTTACACTTACCTTCCACACTTACCTCTGCACACATGCACCCATCACTCACCTGCCCACCGGACATATCGACCCCTCCAACCCCTGCAGACCCACGGTCCGCCATGCTAAAACGGCGTGGTTTGGAGCCGTCGGGTAGCCCACACTTCAGGGCTGAAAATAGGGATTAGGCAACAAACTGCCTGTTAACTACCTGTTAACAGGCAGTTAATTGTCACTAATCCCCTTCCCGCCTCGGGGAGGCGGCTCCCAGCACAGGTCGGGTACCCGCCTCCAGCGAAACTGGCATGGAGGCGGGTTGGGGGCAGGATGGGTTCGGGACCCCCGAATCTGCCATTTTCCCACCCCACACGCCTCCAAACCCGCCTCCGCGGGTCAATGAAAATTCTGCCCATAGGGTACAAAAGCCAGGAAGTTATGCTAATCCTTTATAAAAACACTAGTTCGGCCCCAGCTGGAGTATTGTGTCCAATTCTGGGCACCGCACTTTAGGAAAGACGTGAAGGCCTTAGAGAGGATGCAGAAGAGATTTAGGAGAGTCTGGAGA
The DNA here is from genome assembly GCA_030390025.1 of Squalus acanthias. Lineage (NCBI taxonomy): Eukaryota > Metazoa > Chordata > Chondrichthyes > Squaliformes > Squalidae > Squalus > Squalus acanthias. The sequence goes on from CM059433.1 coordinate 130,558,952, forward strand.
AGCTGGGGTTGTTCTCCTTAGAGCAGAGAAGGCTAAGAGGAGATTTGATAGAGGTGTTCAATATCATGAAGGGTTTAGAGAGAGTAAATAAAGAGAAACTGTTTCCAGTGACTGAAGATTCGATAACCAGAGGACACAGATTTAAGCTGATTGGCAAAAGAACCAGAGGCGAAATGAGGAAAAAAAAATTTCCGCAACAAGTGGTTAGGATTTGGAATGCACCGCCTGATAGGGTGGTGGAAACAGATTCAATAGTCACTTTCAAAAGGGAATTGGATAAATACTTGAAGGAGAAAAAATTGCAAGGATATGGGGAAAGAGCGTGGGAGTGGGACTGACTGGATTGCTCTTTGAAAGAGCCAGCACAGACTCGATGGGCGGAATGGCCTCCTTCTGTGCTGTACTATTCCATGATTCTCTGATAAGGGCTCGAGATTGCCATTGCCTGAACACTAACTCTCTCTCTGTTTGTCTTTTTTTTTTCATTTTGACGCAGGTGAACATCGGATTCATCGTCCTGGTAACCTTGGCTTACGTCCATCCCATCAACGTCTACCTGCACTGCCGACGGGAAACCCGGCAGAGAGGAGCGGGGAATTCCTACCAAGATGAAGTGCTGGGCCTGGGAGATCTAGCGGCGAGCGGCACAGATATCTGAGCTGGACACCTGGTTGGGGTGGGGGATGGAGTGGGGTTTGGGGGAGTGGGGGTGGGAGTTTGGGGGGGTGGGGGGTGTAGCGTGGAGGGTGTGGGTGTGGGGTGTAGTGTGGGGGGTGGGAGTTTGGGGGGGTGGGGGTGGGGGGTGTAGCGTGGAGGGTGTGGTTGTGGGGGATGTGGTGTAGTGTCGGGGGTGGGGGTGGGTTGTGTGGGTGTGGGCGGTTGGGGGGTGACGGGGTGGGCAGGGGTGAAGTTGGGTTTAGAGCGATTCCCAAGCAAATCATTTTTTAAAAAAAGGATCATTTGCAGCACTGCTGTTTCCCAGGATCTGGCTCTGGGGTGGTTTGTTCAGAAGACGGGGTCAATGAGAGATTGTGAACAGTGTTGATTCTTTTTAACGAATATTTATGTTTTAATCTGAGGGACCATCCAACACAAATAGTCCTCTTCCTCCCCTCTCTCCTTCTCCCTTCCATCACTTTCTCCCCTCCTCTCTCTTCTTCTCCTCTTCCCTCTTTCTCCCCATCTCTCGCCTTCTTCCCTCTCACTCCTCCCCTTCCCCTTCATCATTCTCCCCTTCCCTTCCCTCTCTCCTTCCCTCTCCTCTCTACTTCCACCTCCTCGCTCTCCTTCTCCCCCTCTCTCCTCTTCCCCTCTCTCCTCCAGTCCCCTCCTTTTCCCCTCTCTCTCCTTCCCCTCCTCTCTCTCCTTATCCCCTTCCCTCTCTCTCCTTCTCCCCTCCTCTCTCCTCCCCACCTCTCCTACCCTCCTTTCTCTCCTCCCCCTCTCTCTACTTCCCCTTCTCTCTCTCTTTCTCTCCTCCCCCTCTCTCTACTTCTCCCCTCCTTCAAACCTCTCATTCTCCCTTTCCCTCTCTCTCCTTCCCTCTGCTCTCCTTCCCCCTCCTCTCTCTCCTCCCCTTCCCTCTTTCTCTTTCCCATTCCTTCTCCTCTTCTTTCTCTCTCCTTTCATCTCCTCTCTCCTCCCCTTTCCCCTTTCTCCCCTTCCCTCTTTCTCCCCTTCTCCCTCTTCTTCTCCTTTCCACTTTTCTTCTCCCCTCCTCTCTCCTTCCTTTCCCTCTCTCCTGCTCCCTCCTCTATCCTTCTCCCCTTTCCTCTCTCATTCTCCCTCCTCCTTTTCCCCTTTCCTCCTCCCCCTCTCCTACTTCCCACCTCTTTGCTTTACCCCTCCTTCTCCCTTCCTTTCTCTCCTTCTCCACTTCTCCCTCTTTTTCTCTCCCTCCCCCCCCCCCCCCCCCCCCACATCCTGGTTAGTCTCATTATACCTCTTACGCTGCCTGATCAGGTCCCCACAATCGATAGGGGTGTTGTACTGTTCCCGTTAAAGCATTTCCCTTTTAAGGGTGCTGGAAGTGGGGCCCACACCGACGCTGCAGTATTTTCCAGGATTACATTTCCCTTTTAAGGGTGCCAGAATGGGCACTATTGCGGGTACGGTAACATGGGGGCGATTTTCCCATTGGAGGCGGGTTGGAGGCGGATTTCGGTTTGGGCGGGTTCCAAACCCGCCTCCACTGTCAGGTGGGAAAAATTTGCTATTTTCCCCTAATTGGCCAGTTGATTTCAGAGGTGTGAGTTCCCCTGGGCCAATTAGTCTTTTGGGACCGAAACTCGCCTCTGCTGACGTCACTTATCCAGCTTCATTTAAGGGCTGCTTGCTGCCTTGGCTCATTCCACTGGTTTTTGGTCAATGCTGCACCACCTCCAAGCTGTTATCTCCTTGAAGAATGGCCAGCTCCAAGGCAAGGGCCTCCCCGAGGTTCTCGGATGAGGCGCTGGGTATCCTGGTTGAGGGGGCGAGAGCTAGCAGGGAGATGGTCTTCCCCTCATCTGGGAGGAAGAGGCCTCCCAAAGAAACCAAGGCTGTGTGGGTCCAGCTGGCCAAGGGATATAACCTCCAGATGTGTGTGCAGATTGGGTGATTGTTTCTGTTTATTGATGAAATGCCATTCCTGTGGGAATGTATTAAAATTAGGTGATGGGAAACTGTTGGCGTGATGGCATCTGTTATTTCGGCTTAGGCAGCTCCACATTGCGGGCTCCGCGACACTTGTGTGGTCAGGTTGGTGGTCAGAGTGAAAGGAGGCCAGAGAGTCATGTCCATTGTCTATCATGTGTTAAGAAGGAGCCAAGCACATGTGTCACAATGGGCAACCTATGCAAATCTGGCCAGGATGAGTGCATTCCTTGCACGACGTGCTTCCATGCGCTGGCGCCTTCTGCCCTGTGCAGCATCAGGTGGGTGAGCAGGAGATTGGGGCTCCTGCTGCTGTTGCTGCTGAGCTGCCTGGTTCTGCTGCTGCCGTGGCTGCTCCTCATCTGAATCTGAGGTCCATGGTGAAAGGAAATAAATGGTTCCCATGCTGCTGGCAGATACCTCTGTTGGGGAAGCGCTCAGTCCAAGCGGAGAGAGTGTCTTCCAAGGAGGTCCCACAGTTGAGAGATAGAAGCTGCAGCACCTCCGACTTTGGTAGACCTGCTAAAAGTGCTGAAAGACCTTTGGAACAAAAGTTCTGCCACCTGCAACTGTTCCCTGATGAAAGCTCCGTTTTAATGGTGGAGCTGCAGCTGTCAACCCGCCAGGATTAGCTGGCGTGGTTTAGGTGGGTCGTACAACACGCTGAAAATGTGGTAAAATAACAAAGGCCTGTCAAAATAGGATTATAGAGGCCCTTAACTACTATTTAAGGGCCTTAACTACCTCTCCTGACTGATGGAGGCGGGACCGAATCGCACCCATCAAACCCGCCTCCGACAAAATTGCACGGAGGCGGGTTCCGAACCCGCCCTCAGTTTTTGCCATTTTGCCAACTGTCCCGCCTCCAAACCCGCCTCCTCGGGGCTGGGAAAATCGCCCCCATAGTGCTTATGTTACTGGACTAGTAATCCAGAGGCCTGGACTAATGATCCGCAGATATGAGTTCAAATCCCACCACGTCAGCTGGGGAATTGAAATTCAATTAAATAAATAAAATTAAATTCAAATCTAGTATCGGTAATAGTGACCATGTAACTACTGGATTGTCGTAAAAACCCATCTGGGTCACTAATATCCTTCAGGGAAAGAAATCTGCCGTCCTTACTTGATCTGGCATATATGTGACTCCAGACCCACAGCAATGTGGTTGACTCTTAACTGCCCTCTGAAATGGCCCAGCAAACCACTCAGTTGTATTCAAGAGGGCGGATTACCGCCACCTTCTCGAGGCCAATTAGGGATGGGCACAAATGCTGGCCTTGCCAGCGACGTCCACATCCTGTGAGTGATTCTTTTTTAAAAAGGAAGAAGCATCACACTGGTTCCCTGAGGAATGCATTTCCTTTTTAAGGATGTCAGCGTGGGGCCCACAGAAGCAACAGTGTTCTTCATGAAGAATCCAGGTACACAAATCACTAAAAGCGAGTGCAGAGGTACAAAGAGTCATCAAAAAGCCGAATGGTCTTCATCTCAACAGAGTTGGAATAGAATGGGGAGGAAGTTATGCTTCAGTTGTGCAGACCTTTGGTCAGACCCCATCTGGAGTACTGCGCTCAGTTTGGGGCCTCATCTGGAGTACTGCGCTCAGTTTGGGGCCCCACAGCTCAGGAAAGATATATTGGCCCTGGAAGGGGTAGAGTCCAGATTCACCAGAATGAAACCAGGGTTTAAAGGGATAAATGATGAGGACAGGTTGCATAAACTTGGCTTGTATTCTCTTGCGTTTAGAAGGTTGCTGGGTGATCCAATCGGTGTTTAAAATTATGAAGGGTTTCGATCGGGTATCAAGGGATATGGATGAAAGGTGGATTAATGGATTGAGTAACAGATGAGCCATTATCTAATTGAATTTCAGAACAGGCTGAATGGCCTCCTCCTGTTCCTATCTGTTGGTTACAGAGGCCTAGGAATATATCATCTATCTGAGCAACGATGGAAATTGGTGAAAGACACAGAGACCTGAGGCCTAAAAGACAGAAGTAAATACTGTAACAAGATAATGTAGGCCAGCATTTGTGTTACAAATAAAATTGAAAAGTGACTTGTGTTCACCTGTCCACAAATTGTCTGATTTCAGCAAAATCCCAGCTATTTGGTGAATTGACAAGAACTGGCCCACTGAGGTCACTTTCTGACCTCTGACACAATCTGCTCTCTGTTGCTAACAACCCGTTTGGCTTCAAGTCGAAAACAAGGTGTAAAGCACCTTGTTAATGTTCTAGGGAATAAAGAGACAGGAGAATTGAAGGAACATTTTGTACATTTTGTGTCTGATGTTGTAAAATCTCCAGTTCGTAAAATTCAGGTATTTGGTTCACTCACAGGAACAGGTCCAGATGAGGTCACTTTGTGACCTGTGGCCATGGTTTTGTTTCTTCTCCTCTCACGACTTCAACATGAAAAGAAGATGTAAAGCACTTTGTAAATGTTACTGAGAAGAGGGGCCAAGGGATGACCTGTGTCTCTTATTGCAATGTAACAAAATCAGCTCGGTACCTCGCTCAAAAACAGGGTCATTGTAAATGTCGGTGAGATCTGGACCACCCAAAGTTCACTGAAGTAAAGCCGACCTCCAAAGGCAGATCTGAAGCCAATTTCCAAATGTCCATCCCGACATTTACAGGGTCTGCATTTCAGAGCAATACGTGGAGCTGATTTTCATCTTTGTAGATTGTTCAAGTGCTCTTCAATCCCGGGGCTCAATGCTTGTCCCTTATGTGGGTTTGTTTAAAGAAAATGAGAGAGTGAGGAAAATAACACAATGAGAATGGAGCCGTACAAGTTTTAACCAGGAACATATGTTGCTGGGTCATGACACAGTGTGCTCACACTGTATCTGCAGGATCACGTTAATGTAACGGGGATGAAGTGGGTGCAGTCGGCAAAGCTGCCATGCTGACTGCGAGAAACCGGTGTTGCGTGAGGGCCTGGTTTGAATGCCGATAGTAAGCTGCGAGCACAAGACCCGCTTGTCTCCTCCTCAGTAAAGCCTCGGTGTCCATGTGTAAAGGTTCTGATTTTGAACAGGAAGTAGCTTTACCCGGTCGGAGTTAATGAATCGAGCTCAAGTTCCAACATAGCACTGGGACACCAGTTGTAGATAATTTGTCCCACTCGGAGCCTCACAGAACATCATCACCTTCCCTCTGCTGCAACCTAGCAAGAATTTAACACTAATCGAAGGGTTCAGGCTGGTTCTGACTTTACATTATCGAGTACAAAACTAGCCTGTCATCTCCAAGGGCTGGATTTTCAATGACCCGTGGAGTTGGGTTTGGAGGCGTGTGGGGGGTTAAAGTTGCAGATTCGGGGGTCCCGACCCCATCCCGACTCCATTCCGCCTCCACGCGGGAGAGGCCATTAAAGCCCTTAACAAGCCCTAAATTGGCTCTGTAATGCCATTTTGAAACATTTTAGCTAGTTTAACCCTTTTCCGATGTAGAAACATAGAAACATAGAATCTAGGAGCAGGAGTAGGCCATTCGGCCCGTCGAGCCTGCTCCACCATTCAATACGATCATGGCTGATCATCCAAATCCAGTACCCTGTCCCTGCTTTAATCCCCACAGTACACACTGATGTGAAACACGCCAGTGAAACCTGGCGGGAGCACAAGTGGATAGCTGACTATCAGCTGCAGGTCCACTATTACAATGGAGATGTGATGAAGGTAGTAGTAGTATTAGGTCTGAAAGTCGCCTCTGATGCTGCTGCATTGAATGTCTTCAGAGACTGCCTGGGAGGACTTGGTTGCAAAAAAAATTCTCTCTCTCTCTCTCTCTCTTTCTCACAGATGCTGCTCATTTTGCATCCAGGTCCTCTCACAGCAAAGGCCAGGCAATCTCTGAGACCAGGCAGTCTCTGCAATGATGGTCCCTGCAATGATGACATCATCAGAGGCGACTTTCAGACTGAAACCACTAATTAATTCATGGGTTCCCACATGCTGGAACTCAATTGCCCAATTAAGTGAAAATCGTACCATTCATCCACATTAATCTGGAGTCAGGGGGGGGGGGCAACACGAAATGCGGGTAACACGACCCCAACCCGACCCCAAGACAAAATCCAGCCCCAAGTCTCCAATTATAAGATGTGTTTCTGACAACAGATCCCAGCTGCCAACAAATCGTTGCTTTTCCTAATGATTTTTTTTTGCATGTGCGTAACGGTTGCATTAATCAACAAAAGGGAAACACATTTAGTTGTGACATTGGATGATACTCTGGTGTTTTATTCATGGAATTAGAATTTACAGCACAGAAACAGGCCATTCAGCCCAACTGGTCTATGCCGGTGTTTATGCTCCACACGAGCCTCCTCCTCACCTAGTTCCTCTCAACCTGCCAACATATCCTTCTATTCCTTTCTCCCTCATGTGCTTATCGAGCTTCCCCTTAAATGCATCTGTGCTATTCACCTCAACTACTCCCTGTGGTAGCGATTTCCACATTCTCACCACTCTCTGGGTAAAGAAGTTTCTCCGGGCTGACTTATGGGTTTATTATTGACTATCTTATATTCATAGACACTAGTTTTGGATTCACCCATAGGTGGAAAAATCTTCTCTATGTCTATATTATCAAACCCTTTCATAATTTTAAAGATCTCTATCAGTTCAGCCCTCAGTTTTCTCTTTTCTGGAGAAAAGAGACCCAGCCTGATAAAAGTTGGTTAATGTGTCTTTGAGCACTGGAACAGACGAGTGGGGCCCCTGGGTTAATGTCTCACCCTGTACGTCGGCACCTCCATCAGTGTCAAACTTCCCAGGCCTGTTGGATAAGTCCTTTACTCATTAAACAGATTCCTATAATGAGAGACATTAATATGTTTGATAACTCACTCCATTTATTATTGACAAAAACATGAATCTTAAACACTCAAACCAACCAATCAGAGTAAAACACATTAGCCCCGCGCTCAAAACTCACTGTGCGTGGAGTTACTGAGGACCCATGAAGGTGGCTTCTCTAAGCCTGTTCACACCCCAGGGTCTCGAAGTGCAGCGAAAGTCTTTGGGGTAGAAATTAGGTCGCGCCCCATTTGGGGCGCAAATATCGTCTGGACGCAAATATTAGCGCCTGGCGCTAATTATCGGCACTGACAGGAAACTTCACTTTTACCGCCCCGGGAGGTGAGTGGAGCGCTAAAGCAGGCGCTGCACACCTGTCTTAAGGCGCAAAGGCCAAGGAGTGAGGCGCTAACTCAGCGCGCGAGCGCAGCGCAGCTGCTGCCAGTTAGCGAGGGAACACAGACACACTGGCGCCGGACACTTCTTAAAGCGGGGGGGGGCCACTTGCTCCCCAGCCACACCCTGCTCATTGCAGCCTTGAATCTCAGCCTGGAGAGACCTGTGAATCCATTTTGCTGCCAAGCATGGAGAGGGTGAGAGAACGCGCTCATCGCTTCACCGAGCGGGCCTTGGATGCTCTGGTTGGCGCAGTGGAGCGCAGACGATGTATGCTGTTCCCTGAGAGTGGCAGGAGGCCTTTGCCACGCGAGTTCAGAAGAGTGTGGAGGGAGGTGGCTCAGAGCGTCTCCTCCAGGAGCATGGTGCCCAGGACCCATACTCAATGCCGCAAAAAGTTCAACGACCTCACTCGGGTCGTCAGGGTGAGTGGCTTTTTCTCAATACCTCTCCATCCCTCATCTCAACCTCACTCTATGGCCAGAGGGTCTTAAAACCCCAATGCACAACACTCATCCAACACCTATGGCCCTTTCATCAAACACACACACACATTCCACACTTTGCATACAGTAAGGGCTATTCACCTATGGGAGGCACATCAGGCAAGACCATGGCTGCATACAGTAAGGGCTATTCACCTATGGGAGGCACATCAGGCAAGACCATGGCTGTATATTTACTCAGATGCTGTCCTTTTTCTTGCAGGCTAAGCTGGCTCATAATAGGAGACAGCAGCAACGGACAGGTGGAGGGCGGCTTCAGCTGCAACCCCTCAGCGATCTGGAGGAGCGCGTCCACAGGATTGTGGCAAGCCGGGTGATCGGTCCCGTCGCCACTGGAGACGCCGACCCCGTTGTGGACAGCAATGCTAAGGTCATCACCTTTTTGTCCTCTGTCCTTCCACTTGTCCCTCACAACACCAGCCTTTGACACTTTCAATCCAACTTGCTAACTCGCTGCACTTATTCCTCCCTTACTGCCACCCTGTCCTCACGCTAAAGCCACTCTTGTACCTCCCTGCTTTCAGATGGTGATTCACCAGCTGAGGAGACGGGCCCTGAAGCTGCCACTGGGAGTGATACTGCAGCTGAGGAGGAAGAGGAAGCCAGAGCATCAGTGCTACCCTCTCCCGAGGAAGCCCATGCCCACACTGGGAACACGCCTTCCCCGGAGGGGAGCAGGGGGGAAGGGGCTGATGATGGTGAAGCTCCAGGACCCAGCGGGCTGCAGCAATGCCATGGGGGGGGGTAGGGAAGAACGGGGGCCTTCTCCCCAGAGGGAGAGTATGCCAGACACTCCTACTGCAATGGACGCAGAGGAGGAGCGGCTGATTGCAGAAATGAACACCCAGGCGGTGGGCATGCACACTGAGCTCATGGGTGCAGTGGGAAGGGTGCCCGAATGCATTGAGTCACTGGCAAGGAGTGTGGAGCACTTCGCTGTAGCACAGGCGGATGCCACACTAACGCTTAGTGCTGCAATTCAGTCACTGGCTGCCGTGATCCCACCTCTGACTGCTCTCATACAGACTCAGATGGAGGCCACGCGAGCACAGACTGCTGCCAACCTCGATGGTTCGTGCACATGTCCCCGGGGCTGTCACCGCGCCGCAGCAGGCCAGCAATCTGTTCTCCGGCAGATTGCTCCGGATGCTGAAGTGCTGCCCCGTGGGAGTGCCAGTGTGTCGGGCGAGCAGGGAGTTGCTGGCCTCTCTCACGATGACAGCATTCCTGCTGCCAACACTGTCACTTCTCCACTGCACTTGCCACCGCCTGTAGGACAGACTGCTGCCGCCCATGCAGAGTTGGTGCAGTCTGCAGCCGGGCCCTCCAGGCCCAGAAGTGGTCGAGGCCGTCCTTCAGGGGCATCTGCAGTGTCAGGGTCTGACGAGCAGCAGCCTTCCACCAGCCTTGCTGCAGCCACTGAGGTCCCATTACGGAGGAGCAGTAGGGTTAGAAGGGGGGAAGTGCGCAAGGGAAGGAGATCACCCTCGAAGGGCAAAAAGTAGGAGGTGTGACAAAATGCTGGTCATTTTTTTATTAAAGGCCGAGGTTCATGGTCCAACTTTTGTTTAGTGTTTTGGACATTATCTCCAGGTTGTGAGAACCAGTTATGTTATTGACTGTTTTTTTGTGTTTATTTCTATGAGTTTGTCATGAGGAATTGACACACACAGAGTTTGTAAAATAAATAAGTTTCTGTATTCAAAATATACATGGCTGGTGGTTGGAATTATTGGTGCCTTGGCCGGCTTAGGGGTTGCGTGCTGGGTTGATTAGTGTTTGTAGCAATGGCAGGGGCCCTAGAAGCGGCTTGCTATTAGTCGTTGACGGACGGCCCTTGCAGTTTGACCATTGTGGGCCGCCCTCCCGCCTTGGTGCTGCTGATGATCATCGTCCTCGTCCTCTTCCTCCTCTTCCTCCTCCTCCTCTGGTGGTGCTACAAGGCCTGGTGGCATTGGCTGGGTCCTGAGGATTGCCATGTTGTGCAACATGCAGCACACGACTACGAAGTTCGAAACTTGCTCAGGCGAGTACTGCAGGGCTCCTCCGGAATGGCCCAGACAGCGGAACCGTTGTTTCAGCACACCGATTGTGCGCTCAATAATGTTCCTGGTTGCTTGATGGCTTTCATTGTACCGCAGCTCAGCAGGGGTGTTTGGCGTACGGAGCGGTGTCATCAGCCAGGTGCTCAATGCGTACCCCTTGTCCCCGAGAAGCCAACCAACTGGCTGATGCGGTGCCTCGAAAACTTCTGCCACAGTAGTCTGGCGCAGGATGAAAGCATCGTGGCAGCTGCCCGGATAGTGGGCATTGACAGCGAGTATCACCTGTCTGTGGTCACAGACCAACTGCACATTCAAGGAATGGAACCCCTTTCTGTTCCTGAATTCCTCAGCATTCTCTCGCGGAGCACGCAAAGCCACATGCGTGCAGTCAATGGCGCCCTGCACCATGGGGAAGCCCGCTACCCTCGCAAAGCCCAGAGCACGGTCACGCTGCTTGTCTGGGGTCATAGGGAAAGAGATGAAGTCTCGTCTCCTTCTGAAGAGGGCATTGGTGACCTGCCGGATGCAGCGATGCACCGCAAACTGGGAGATATTGGCGAGGTCCCCAACAGCAGCTTGGAATGAGCCAGTGGCGTAGAAGTTCAAAGCCACTGTGACCTTCACTGCCACCGACAGAGACGTCCTGGACCTCAGCTGAGGCTGCAGATCTGGCTGCAGCAGGTGGCAGAGCTCAGTGACCACCTCCTTGCTGAATCGCAGCCTTCGCAAACACAGCTCCTCGGACTTATGGATGTAGGAGAGCTGTTCACGATATACCCTGGGAGGGTAAGCTCTCCTGTACATGCGCCTGATGGCCCTCCTCCGTCTGGCCATCATTGCCACTCTCTGTCTGCGTCTCTGTATCCTCCGATTCAGCTGGAGCAGGACGACGCCCCCAATCATTGCAGCCCCCATATTCTCTTTGCCAGAAAAGTAATGAGGTACAGCAACTAAAGTAGCAACAAAGTTAGGATGAATAGGCAAAACTACCTCACAAAGCGTTGAGTCAATGTAGAAGTCTCTCTCTCTCTCTCTCCGAATCTCTCTCTCTCTCTCAGAACGAGTGGTGCATAAATGTCGACCACAGAAAAAGACAGGAAGAGGCCCCCTTTAAATAGCGCCCCCCCCAGCCCCACACCGATTGATAGCGTTCCAGTCTTCCGGTCGTTGGAAGCGCCAGGCGGTAAGGCAGGGGGCGCCACTCAATTTCCGCTCCGGGGCGGCCCAAGGGCGTTGCACCATGGAATGACGTCATAATCTGCGCGCGCAGGTGGTCGCAGCGGTAAGTTTTAGCGCCGCCGCACAATCTCAAGTTAAGTTCTCGAGCGGCGCAAACATCGCTGCGCCCGGGCGTTAGCGGCTTAACGCCCCATTAGCGCCCTCTTAAGGCGCTAACGGGAGGCGCAACCAAGTGAATTTTTACCCCTTTCTTTCTAAGTAAAAAAATGAGAAGTCGCACAACACCAGGTTATAGTCCAACAGATTTATTTAAAATTACAAGCTTTCGGAGCTGTCGCCCCTTCGTCAGGTAAAGTTACTGTGAGAGAATCTATCAGAATTCACAGAATATAAACACAGAGAAAATGCATAGATTAAATCTTTCCCTACATCTAAGTAAAGACATGGCATCTCTTTATATCATTTTCTGTTATGGTTCTCTTCCTGCTGGATGCAACACTATCATGAGATGAGAGGCCCCCTGCCTTTTCACACCAAACTGTTACTTCCTATCATTGCTTTTCCCTGAGCAATAGCTTTGTTGTAAACAACGTTTGAGGCTCTTACACGACACCCTGCTGTGATGGAAAGCCTCTGCTTCAAAAGCCTCTGTCTGTTATCAGCTTCGTTGAGGGGAAAAGACAAGCTTTTCGAGAACACAGTTTAAACCAATTCTGTCTACATTTTTTATATTCGTTCCTGGGATTTGGGATTTGGGCATTGCTGGCAAGGCCAGCATTTATTGCCTATCCGCAATTGCCCTTCAGAAGATGAAGGTGAGCCGCCTTCTTGATCCGCTGCAGACTGTGTGGTGAAGATACTCCCATAGTGTTGTTAGGGAGGGAGTTACAGGATTTTGACCCAGCAAAGATGAAGGAACAGCGATGTATTTCCAAGTTAGGATGGTGTGCGACTTGGGGTTGGTGGTGTTCCCATGCGCCTGCTGCCTTTCTCCTAAGTGGTAGAGGTCGCTGGTTTAGGAGGTGCTGTCGAAGAAGCCTTGTTGAGTTGCTGCAAGATGGTACACACTGCAGCCACGGTGCGGCAGTGGTGGAGGGAGTGAATGTTTAAGGTGGTGACTGGGGAGCTAATCAAGGAGGCTGCTTTGTCCTGAACTCACATCTTTCTCCAGTTTCTCTCAAATCTCCCCTCATGACCTCTTCGCGCTCATCTTGTCCATGAGACCCACCTCCTGCTCCCTCGACCCTATTCCCACCAAACTGCTGACCACCCAACTTCCTTTTCTGGCTCCCATGTTAGCTGATATTGTTAACGGTTCTCTCTCCTCAAATGTGCCGTCATCACCCCTCTCCTCACAAAACCAACCCTTGACCTCTCCATCCTTGAAAACTACCGTCCCATCTCCAACCTCCCTTTCCTCTCCAAAGTTCTTTAACGTGTTGTCACCTCCCAAATCCGTGCCCATCTTTCCTGCAACTCCATGTTTGAATCCCTCCAATCAGGTTTCTGCCCCTGCCACAGTACTGAAACGGCTCTCATCAAAGTCACAAATGACATCCTGTGACAAAGGTAAATTATCCCTCCTCGTCCTTCTCGATCTGTCTGCAGTCTTTGACATGGTTGACCATTCCATCCTCCTCCAACACCTCTCCACCGTCGTCCAGCTGGGTGGGACTGCACTCGCCTGATTCCATTCTTATCTATCTAATCGTAGCCAGAGAATCACCTGCAATGGCTTCTCTTCCCGCTCCCTCATTGTTACCTCTGGTGTCCCCGAAGGATCTATCCTTGGCCTCCTCCTATTTCCCATCTACATGCTGCCCCTTAGCGACATCATCTGAAAACAGAGTATCAGTTTCCACATGAACGCTGACGACACCCAGCTCTACCTCACCACCACTTCTCTCGACCCCTCCACAGTCACTAAATTGTCAAACTGCTTGTCCGACATCAAGTCTGAATGAGCAGAAATTTTCTCCAATTAAATATTGGGAAGACCGAAGCCATTATTTTCGGTCCCCGCCACAAACTCCATTCCCTAGCCAAATGCTCCATCCCTCTCCCTAATATCTGTCTGAGGCTGAGCCACACTCTTCGCAACCTTGGTGTCATATTTGACCCTGAAATGAGCTTCCGACCACATAGCTGCGGCATAACTAAGACCGCCTATTTCTGCCCTTGCCTCAGCTCATCTGCTGCTGAAACCCTCAGCTATGCCTTTGTTACCTCTAGATTTGACTATTCCAATGCAGTCCTGGATGGCCTCCCACGTTCTACCCTCCGTAAACCTGAAGTCATCCAAAACTCAGCTGCCCGTGTCCTCACTTGCACCAAGCCCCGTTCACCCATCACCCCAGTGCTCGCTGACCTACATTGGCTCCCAGTTAAGCAACGCCTTGATTTCAAAATTCTCATCCTTGTTTTCAAATTCCTCCATGACCTTGCCCCTCCCTAGCTCTGTAATCTCCTCCAGCCCTACAACCCCCCGAGATATCTGCGCTCGTCTAATTCTGCCCTTTTGAGCATCCCTGATTATAATCGCTCAACCATTGGTGGCCGTGGCTTCTGTTGCCTCGGTCCTATGCTTTGGAATTCCCTCCCTAAACCTCTCCGCCTCACTAACTCTCTTTCCTCCTTGATGACGCTCCTTAAAACCTACCTCTTTGACCAAGCTTTTGGTCATCCGCCCTAATTTCTCCTTATGTGGCTCGGTGTTAAATTGTTTTGTCTTCTCCTGTGAAGCACCTTGGGACGTTTTACTACGTCAAAGGCGCTATACAAATACAAGTTGTTGTTTTTGTTGTTGTTGGATGGTGTCGAGCTTCTTGATTGTTGTTGGAGCTGCACTCATCCAGGAGAGTATTCCATCACACTCCTGACTTGTGCCTTGTAGATGGTGAAAAGGCTTTGGGGAGTCATTAAAAAATGGCTGCCCCGGGTGTTCAGACTTCCCTGGAGCCGACACGCTGAGAGTTAATGATTTCTAAATCCATCACAAGGTTTGAATGAAGAAACATTCCCAGAATCAATTATCTACAGTTTTTCTTCAGCACATAAAGTTCTTGCCTAAATGATTTGAAAACATCTTCGGGAAACAGTATAAACAGAGCTGATCTCGCTGCTCAAACACCAATTCCTCCTGAAGCTGCTGAGAGTGATTCAGTGCGTTTAACAGTGATCGGAGTGGACACCAAGATGCTGAGACGCTGCTTAATTTGTTCTATCCTCCTGGGGCTTCAAATTGTAGGAACGGAAACAGGTCAAGAGCTGAACAATTTCTGCAATGGAGTTAACTGCCCTGAGAGCACAACAATCCTGCCGGGAATATTACGTATAATTAGGAGTCTACGGCATCGTAATATTGTTTTACCAATTCATCATCCGGAATTCTCCAGATCTCCAGCTGTAAGTTTGACAGAAATCCCGGAGAAATGGCATTAACGACAGTTTACACCTTTTCTCCAGATTTCCACCAGTCTTCTGCTGAATTCCCCGTGGGAGATCAGGAGAACTCCCACAGGAATTCTACCCAAGTCTTCCGATCAAAGGGGTGATGTTTCAGGCTCCCACCCGGGAAAATCGTGGCAGTAGCGCCTCGAAAGCGGCAGTCAATGACACACCGCCCCATGCTTCCCCCCGGGCCTACCGCCAGCTGGCCACAGTGGGCCTGAGTCAGGCAGTAGGCCCAGTTTAAATTCACATTGGAGTCCTGCGTCGTACGCAAGACCCCGACTGTCATTTTGAGCTGAACTGGGGAGACTGTGTGCCGTGCACGCTCCGACCAATATCAGCTGGTGTCCCAGCCGAAGAGGAGCCCGAAGATAAGTTCCTCTTTGTTTTTGTGGGGCCGGGAGGTACAGGAGTGATCCTCCATGCTCCATAAAACCAGGCTGGGCAGCTGCCGCTCTGGCTCCCTCTATCCAGACATTGGAGCACCCCCCCACATGGACTGACCTCCTTCGGCCTGGAGGCCGGCAGGGCCACCTGATAATGCGGCTGCCTTGGGGATGCTCACTCTCCAGTGTCCTGCTGTTAATGAGGCCGAATTATCTCAGCAGTAATTCCAAAAATCAGTGATGTGTAGCCGGAAATGGAAGTCTTATTATCTTCATCCTGTCAGCTTGAGCTGGATTCAAATCAGGTCCCTCGAGATGAAAGGATAATTTCCTGTCCACTTTACCACCCGTCCCACAGCTGAGCTCACTCGTCCCAGGCAAGTCAAAGCTTCAACACTGTTCCCCAGTGGTTGATGCTCAGAAACGTTGACATTTCTCTGTTTAGATAATGTGGTAAGAGTCACGGGGCAACACTGTACCTGGACATGTGGTCATTCGCACTCATTCTGTGTGGAAGAGTTTTACAGACGTTCTCCATATATTTTCATTGAAAACTCATGGGGAAGGAGCAAGGCCCAGAGTGCAGGGCACCACCAAGGGTGAAAGAGTGAGAGAGAAAGGAAGGTGAATCAGGAAGTGCTGATGCCAAGAGTCCCATCAAAAACTCCTAACTCTCTTTAAAGCCCAGTCCATCCAGGACCTGAATACTGCCGCCACACCTGGGCACCTGGACAGTCCCCTCAACACAGATGTGTTTCAGTAACTGTACAGTTGTGCCATGTGGTAAAATCTTTTCACTTATTCCCTTAGGATTATGAAGAAGAGAAATTTCCATCTGCCGAAATGATTGAAACAGAAGTTAATGCAATGGATGTGATACAAGCACTACATAGTGGCATCGACAAACTTCTGGAATATTCAGGATCTTCGAATGCTGCAGGAACTTCAGATTATCCTCAATGTAACAACATGGAATGTCAAGCAAACTTTCGCTGTTTGACCAGTTTTAAGAACATAAGTACATAAGAAATAGGAGCAGGAGTAGGCCATTCGGCCCTTCGAGCCTGCTCCACCATTCAATGAGATCATGGCTGATCTTCTGCCTGAATTCCATTCATCGGCCCTATCGCCATAACCCTTGATGCCCTTACTAGTCAGAAATCTCACCAAGGCCCTATATAATTGGAGTAAGACTTCTTTACTCCTGTACTCAAATCCTCTTGTAATGAAGGCCAGCATACCATTTGCCTTCCTAATGGCTTGCTGCACCTGCACATTCACTTTCAGTGACTCATGTACAAGGACACCCAGGTCCCTTTGAGCATCTGCATTCCCCAATCTTTCACCATTTAGGAAATACTCTGCCTTTCTGTTTTTTCTACCAAAGTGGATAACTTCACATTTATCCACATTATATTCCATCTGCCGTGTCCTCGCCCACTCACTGAGCCTGTCGAGATCCCCTTGAAGCCTCTTCATATCCTCTTCACAACTGACACTGCCACCTAGCTTTGTATCATCAGCAAATTTGGAAATGTTACATTTAGTCCCCTCATCCAAATCATTGATATAGATTGTGAATAGCTGGGGCCCAAGCACCGATCCTTGCGGTATCCCACTAGTCACAGCCTGCCATCCTGAAAAAGACTCGTTTATCCCTACTCTTTGTTTTCTGTCTGTTAAACAATTCTCAATCCATGTTAATATATTACCCCCAATTCCATGTGCCCTAATTTTGTTCACCAACCTCTTGTGTGGGACCTAATCGAAGGCCTTCTGAAAATCCAAATACACCACATCTACCGGTTCCCCTTTGTCTACTCCACTAGTTACATCCTCAAAGAACTCTAATAGGTTTGTCAAACAGGATTTCCCTTTCATAAATCCATGTTGACTTTGCCCAATCTTACTACTGTATTAGTTTCGAAGTGCCCAGTTATTGCATCCTTTATAATAGATTTCAGCATTTTCCCAACTATTGATGTGAGGCTAACAGGTCTGTAGTTCCCCGTTTTCTCTTTCCCTCCTTTCTTAAATAGCAGGGTTACATTTGCTATCCTCCAATCTGCAGGAACCATTCCAAAATCTATAGAATTTTGGAAGATGACAACCAATGTATCCACTATCCCAATGGCCACCTCTTTCAAAACCCTAGGATGTAGGTCATCTGGTCCTTGGGATTTATTGACTTTTAGTCCCATTAATTTTGCTAGTATTGTTTTTTTACTAATAATAATTTCTTTAAGTTCCTCATTCTCGCCACACCCTTGGTTTTCTCGTATTTCTGGGAGGTTTTTTGTGTCTTCTTCCGTGAAGACAGAAACAAAGTATTTATTTAATTTCACTGCCATTTCCTCATTCCCCATTATAAATTCTCCCGTCTCTGACTGTAAAGAACCTACATTTACCTTCGCCAGTCTTTTCCTTTTCACATACCTATAGAAGCTTTTACAATCCGTTTTTATATTTTTCACTAGTTTGTGCTCATATTCCATTTTCCCTTTCTTTATCAATTTCTTGGTCCCCCTTTGCTGATTTCTAAAAAGATCCCAATCCTCAGGCTGACCGCTTTTTCTGGCAACTTTATAAGGTTCCTCCTTTGACTTAATACTAGCTTTAATTTCTTTTGTTCGCCATGGTTGGATCACTTTTCCTTTTGAGTTTTTATGCCCAAGAGGAATATATGTTTGTTGCAAATTATGCATTATTTCCTTGAATGTTAGCCATTGTATGTCCACCTTCATACCTTTTAGTGTAGTCTCCCAATCTACCATGGCCAACTTGTCCCTCATACCCTTGTAGTTTCCTCTGTTTAGATTGAAGACCTTAGTTTCAGATTGGACTACATCACTCTCAAACTTAGAAACATAGAAGATAGGAGCAGGAGTAGGCCATTCGGCCCCTCGAGCCTGCTCCGCCATTCAATGAGATCATGGCTGATCATCCAAACTCAGTACCCTGTACCTGCCTTCTCCCCATATCCCTTGATACCTTTAGCTTTAAGAAATATATCTAACTCATTCTTGAATATATTTAATGACTTGGCCTCAACTACCTTCTGTGGTAGAGAATTCCACAGGTTCACCACTCTCTGGGTGAAGAAATTCTTCCTCATTTCTGTCCGAAATGGCTTACCCCTTATCCTTAGATTATGACCCCTGGTTCTGGACTCTCCGACCATCGGGAACATTCTTCCTGCATCTAGTTTGTCCAGACCTGTCAGAATTTTATATGTTTCGATGAGATCCCCTCTCATTCTTCTATACTCCAGTGAGTATAAGCCCAATCGACCCAATCTCTCCTCATATGTCATTCCTGCCATCCCAGGTATCAGCCTTGTGAATCTTCGCTGAACTCCCTCCATGGCAAGAACATCCTTCCTCAGATAAGGCGACCAAAACTGCACACAATACTCAAGGTGTTGTCTCACCAAGGCCCTGTACAACTGCAGCAGGACATCCCTGTTCCTATACTCAAACCCTTTCGCTATGAAGGCCAACATACCATTTGCCTTCTTCACCGCCTGCTGCACCTGCATGCTTACCTTCAGCGACTGGTGCACAAGGACACCCAGGTCTCGTTGCACTTCCCCTTCTCCCAATCTATTGCCATTCAGATAATAGTCTGCCTTTCTGTTAATGTAAAATTCAATCATATTATGGTCACTTGTCCCCAAAGGCCCCTTTACCACAAGATTATTGATTAGCCCTTTCTCATTACGCAGTACCAGATCCAGAATAGCCTGTTCCCTGGTTGGTTCCTCCACATACTGATCCAGGAAACCATCTTGCATGCATTCCAAGAATTCGTCCTCCACACCATTAGTGGTAATTTGATTTGCCCAGTCAATATGTAGATTAAGTCCCCCATGATTACCGTATTGCCCTTGTTACATGCACTTCTAATTTCTTGATTGATACTAAGCCCTACATTACCACTACTGTTTGGTGGCCTATACACAACTCCTACCAATGTTTTCTGCCCTTTGCTGTTTCTTAGCTCCACCCAAACTGATTCCAGTTCTACATTACCATCTGCCGAGCCAAGATCTTTTATCTCTACCGTACCGATCTCATCCCTTATTAACAGCGCTACACCACCTCCTTTTCCTTTTTGTCTGTCCTTCCTAAATGTTGAGTACCCTGGAACATTCAGTTCCCAGCTTTGGTTACCCTGCAACCATGTCTCTGTAATGGCAATTACATCATACCCATTTACTTCTATTTGTGCTGTTAATTCATCCACCTTGTTGCAAATGCTATGGTGCATTTAGATAAAGTGCCTTCAACTTTGCCTGTTTAATATTTTTCTGCACTTTGACCCTCTTTACTGTTGGCCTTTGTTTCTGCTCCGTACTAGTTTTGCTGACTACTTTTCTAACTTGCACTTCCAGCTTTGTTTCTCTTCGTTCTGGGCCCACACTTAGGTTCCCAGCCCCCTGACAGACTAGATTAAATCCTTCCCAACAGCACTCGCAAGCCCCCATGCGAGGATATTGGTCCCAGTTCTGCCGAGGTGTAATCTGTCCAACTTGTACAGGTCCCACCTTCTTCAGAATCAGTCCCAATGCCTCAGGAATTTAAATCCCTCCCTCCTACACTATTTCTTAATGCATCCTACATTACGACAGTGACCACAGTTCAAATATATTTAATTGGCTGTAAAGTGCTTTGGGACATCCTGAGGTCGTGAAATGAAGTCTTTTTCTTTGTTTAATTTGAAACTACCAGTATAGAGAGACATACAGGCCCCACATTTTCACAGTTGGCAATCCCGGCGGTTGTTCTGGGAATGTGCCCACCGGTGGCCTCCAACACACCCCCCGGCCAGAGTTTGTGGGGTCAATGGGAGGGCTACTTATTTAGGATGTTGCTTTGACACGCACCAGCCCCGTGCCCCATGAATCTGGTGTGGTCGTCACCTCACGGGAGGGTGGAATTTCGAGTCCCCCCCAATGTTTCCCTTGGCGGGTGAGAACAGAACTAGAGGACATAATTTAAGGATAAGGGCTAAACCATTTAGGACAGAAATGAGGGGGAATTTCTTCACTCAGAGGGTGGTGAACCTGTGGAACTCATTGCCACAGAGGGCAGTGTACGCCAGCTCATTAAATATATTTAAGAGGGAATTAGATATATTTCTACAGGCAAAAGGGGTTAAGGGTTACGGAGAGAAGGCGGGGACGGGATACTGAATTGGAGGATCAGCCATGATCTCATTAAATGGCGGAGCAGGCTCGAAGGGCCGGATGGCCTACTCCTGCTCCTATCTTCTATGTATCTATGTATGTATCTATGTAAACCCCAGTCATGGCCCCCGAGTGTGGAAATTGTCCTTACCAGGTTGTATCCCACCAGTGGAGCCCTTATGTGCCCCTGTGGAGGCCATTACAGATCACCTTCCTCGGTGTGCCAGGCACCATTGAAACGCCGGGCCCTGTGGGAGGATCTCCTGCTGAGGGAGTCCACATTCCCGCCCCTAACTCAGCCCACCATTCGCCAGATAGAAGTTTTTTCCTTGCAACGCATAAACGAAAATGGCAGAAATGACAAAGATCCGATGTAACCAGGTCTCCCCTGTTTCCTCAGCATTTGCAGTGGTTTCCGGACCAAGTTACCGTGGAGACCAGTAGAAGCACTCTGGAATTTCAGGGCCGCTATCTGATTCCACAGAGCCTGGCTATCGGGTGAAGTTGGGCACTGACGGGTCTGATATGGTGTGTGACGTGCGCGCTCATTCCGTGCTGGAATTGCGCAACGTGTCACATTGATTCGGCTCCCCCACCTGAAACAGGCGTCCGGCCCACTGCCTGTGCAAATCGGGGGCCTAACGCCTATTCAGGCCCTTTTTCCAAACTGAGCCGTGACTGAGCGCAGCGCGCGGGGTGCACGGTGCCGTCAGTTTCCTCGAGCGCACAACAGCCAAACCAGCCGTCCTTACAGGGCTCGCTGGAGGCTGCCACCAAAAATGCAAGGACATTGTTTGATACTTACCTGAATGTGGAGCCAGGAGGAGCAGCCGTTTCCAGGCCACGCTTTCCCCCCTTCCCCCACCTTCCAATTGCCACCACCTCCCGGGACTTACCTATTGCACTTGATTGGCATCTCAGCCAGTCGATCACACTCCCCCATCCCCCAACCCCCTCGGCACCAGTGGCCAGCGAGCTCCCTCTGGTGCCGCGAAGGGCGCCTTTGGTTCCTGGGTAATATACAACTGAGGCCAATGGACCAATTAAAAAAAAAACATTCATAGGATGTGGGCGTCGCTGGAAAGTCCAGCATTTATTGCCCATCCCTAATTGCCTTTGAGAAGGTGGTGATGAGCCGCCTTCTTGAACCGCTGCAGTCCGTGTGGTGGAGGTACTCCCACAGTGCTATTACAGAGGGAGTTCCAGGATTTTGACCCAGTGACAATGAAAGAACGGTGATATATTTCCAAGTCAGGATGGTGTGTGACTTTGAGGGGAACTTGGAGGTGATGGTATTCCCACGCTCCTGCTGCCCTTGTCCTTCTAGGTGGTAGAGGTTGCGGGTTTGGGAGGTACTTGCGAAGAAGCCTTGGCGAGTTGCTGCAGTGCATCTTGTAGATGGTACACACTGCAGCCACGGTACGCCGGTGGTGGAGGGAATGAATGTTTAAGGTGGTGGATGGGGTGCCAATCAAGTGGGCTGCTTTGTCCTGGATGGAGTTGAGCTTCTTGAGTGTTGTTGGAGCTGCACTCATCCAGGCAAGTGGAGACTATTCCATGACACTCCTGACTTATGCCTTGTGGTGGAAAGGCTTTGGGGAGTCAGGAGGTGAGACACTCGCCACAGAATACCCAGCCTCTGACCTGCTCTTGTAGCCACGGTATTTATGTGGCTGGCCTGCTTCATTATCTGAGGAGTCACTGTGCAGTCATCAGCGAACATCCCCACTTCTGACCTTATGTTGGAGGGAAGGTCATTGATGAAGCAGCTGAAGATGGTTGGGCCTAGGACACTGCCCTGAGGAACTCCTGCAGTGATGTCCTGGGGCTGAGGTCATTGGTCTCCAACAGCTACAACCATCTTCCTTTGTGCTGGGTGTGACTCCAGCCAGTGGAGAGTTTACCCTCTGATCCCCATTGACCAGTTTTACCAGGGCTCCTTGATGCCACACTCGGTCAAATGCTGCCTTGATGTCGCGGGCAGTCACTCTCACCTCACCTCTGGAATCCAGCTCCTTTGTCCACGGTCCCGTGGTGCTGCCGGCGGCCTCTTCAGCCGCGTGTGGCAGCTGTTGCACACGGATCATGCCCAAACTCAGCGTTTATTTTCTGAGTTGAGCCAGAAACAGGACGAGAGTCGAGAGCTTACAGATTTTTTATGAGACAAAACCAATAAAATTTTCGAGAACAACAGAATCCAGACAAGAATGTATTGATATTAATTCAGAGAGATAGGGCTGAATTTTGCCAGCCGAGACGAGTTGGGGGCAGGACTGCTGCCTTCTGGGTTCTAGTCCCCCCCCCCAGTGATGTCTGATGAATCCACGCTATTTTCCCTTGATTGGCCTTGTTAAGTCCGCCCTAACGGCCAATTAAGGGAAAGCCGGTGATAGATGACGTCAGCGTATGACGCTTCATCTGTCAAAAATGTTTTGACAGATGAATGTCAGCGCTTGACAGCTTTGAGAAGCTGTCAAACACTGACAATCTCTGTTTTAAGGTGAACCCTTGCACAAAGGCACACCAAGACCTCTCTCCTCTGCAGAAAGCAGATAGCTGCTGCATCTGAGAATGCAGCAGCCATTCCGTCATCTCTGCCGTTGAGATGAGGCACCTCCGGATCCTCAAAGGTTGAAGCCTGCAGAAAGAAGCAAAGGTAAGGAAACTTTTTCCAACACTTTACACTCACCTCTCATACTTACCTGTCCACACTTGCACCCATCACTCACCTCTACAGCGGACATTTCGACCCCTCTCATGCCCCGCAGACCCACTGCTCGCCTCGCTGACCCCGGCGAGGTTCACAGCCGTCGGGAAGCCCGCAAGTGCTGGCGTAAAATGGGGAAAAGCCTCAAAACTGCCTGTTAACTACCTGTTAACAGGCAATTAATTGGCTCTAATCCCCTTCCCGCCTCGAGGAGACGGGTCCCTGTGCGACTTGGGGACCCGCCTCCCGGGAAGATGGCACGGAGGCGGGTTGGGAGCGGGGTCGGTACATGCTCCCAGTTTCTGCCATTTTCCCGGCAGTCCCGCCTCCAAACCCGCCTCCTCAGGGCTGGGAAAATTCCCCCCATAGAGTTAGGGAGTGTTCACTGATTGAAGTAGAAAGTCATGACCTAATCTCAGTAAGTGAAGCCGGGCTACAGCTGGGTCAGCATTGGCCATTCAATAATCCTGGGTCTAAAACTTTCAGGAGGGACGGAATAAAGGGAGGAGGAGCAGCAGTATTAGTTGGATCACTATCATAGCACTCGAGCATTAGGATTTCAATAAAGAATTCCTTTTCATTCAGCTAAGGATGAGGAAGGGATCAGTGACCTTTCTCGGGGTTTGTTACAGACTGACGAACAGTGGAAAGGAAAGGGAGGGTGAAATTTATAGAGTCGTGTATTAATAATAATGTTAGAATTGATCAAAGAATAACCAAGATTGTGATAATGTTTGTGGTGAGAAGGGGAGTTTGTGCTGCAGTGTGTTCAGGACTCTTTCCACTATGTTGCTACTCCAATGAGAAAGGAGGAACGACTACACCTGGCTCTGGGTAATGATGCGGAGCAAGTAGGTGAATGAGCAGTCGTGGAAAACAGGGAAACAGCGACGATTATTTGGGTTCAGTGTTAGAATAGAAAAAGGAAAGTCAAGGGTAGGGGATCGTGACTGGAAAAAGCCAAACGATAACAGGGTAAAAAGGGACCTGACCCTGATTAAATAGAAAGAACATTGGCAATTAGAACCAGAGATCAGTAATGGAACATATTTGAAGAGGAGTTGGACGGGGTATAAATCGGCACAGGCCCGAATTAAATACCGTCGAGCTGCACGTGCAAAATGGCCAAGCTCCGCCTATTTGTACCTGAATTTCAAATTCAGGGTCCTGCAACTTATAGGACCCTGGTTTGCATAATTACAGAGCCTAATGCCTGTTTCAGAGATTGGGAAATGTTGGTGTTCAGAGGGACCTGGGTGTCCTTGTACACGAATCACTGAAAGTTAACATGCAGGTACAGCAAGCAATTAAGAAAGCAAATGGTATGTTGGCCTTTATTACAAGAGGATTTGAGTATAAGAGTACAGACGTCTTACTGCAATTATATAAGGCCCTGGTGAGACCACACCTGGAGTATTGTGTACAGTTTTGGTCTCCTTACCTAAGGAAGGATATACTTGCCATAGAGGGAGTGCAACGAAGGTTCACCAGACTGGTTCCTGGGATGGGGGGATTGTCCTATAGGAGAGATTGAGTAGACTAGACCTACATTCTCTAGAGTTTAGAAGAATGAGAGGTGATTTCATTGAAACATACAAAAGTTTGACAGGGCTTGACAGGGTAGAAGCAGGGAGGATGTTTCCCCTGGCTGGGGAGTCTAGAACCAGGGGTCACAGTCTCAGAATAAGGGGTCGGCCATTTAAGACTGAGATGAGGAGAAATTTCTTCACTCAGAGGGTGGTGAATCTTTGGAATTCTCTACCCCAGAGGGCTGTGGAGGCTCAGTCATTGAGTATATTCAAGATCGAGATCGATAGATTTTTGGATATTAAGGAAATCAAGGGATATGAGGATCGGGCTCGAGGGGCCGAATGGCCTACTCCTGCTCCTATTTCTTATGTTCTTATGTTCAGGTGGCTGTCCTAAATAAAAGTCGCCCGAGCCAATATGGCATCTGCTGCACTTGCCGTGCAGTTTAGGCACGCCAGATCACGATGTGAATTTCAAGGGTCTAATGTCAATTTTAAGCGGGAAAAACAGCTGGCCTTGAGTTAAATTCCTCCCTTTGAAGATAGACCAATCACTGGATGGTTTATATCTGAGGAAAGCTGGAGAAGAAACATCAGGCTTTAAATATAATTCATCTAAATATCTGTGGAAACAAATTGTGCAAGAGAACTGGAGTGTGACAAATGTGACTCCTCGCTTCAAAAAAGGTGACAGAGATAAGCCAGAAAGTTGTAGCCCACTGGAAGTCACCAGTTCTTGATCAATATCTAGCACCCAAAAATCTGGGGTTGGGGAAGGGCAGGAATGGTGAGTTTTGAGCGGTATCCAGATCAAGCGGGACTCCAGCTCATATAAGAAGCTTCCTAAATTCCAATCGTGGGTGGGCAATCGAGCCCTCCCCCACCTTCCTCCATCTGTGTCTACATCAATCTTTGGAGGCGTGTCGGTGGAGAGTCCCTGGCTAACCTGGGAATTACACTCAGTACCCCACCTGAGAACTGGACCATAGGATGGTCACAAGACTGGGTAACTGATCCCAGAGGGGTGCAACTTCTTTACGATGATGTCCTTTTGCTCCCTGAGGAGAATTGAAAGAAACTTGCTTGTCTTTTCTCTTTGGCCCTTCCCATACAAGATACGGCTCCAATTGTCACCAATACAGCAGAGCGAGTGCCCTCTGTTGCACCTCTACAGACACCTACTGGAAGTGGCCTCGGCCCTGCCATTTCAGATGAGGTGCAATCCCAAAGGCATTTCAAGTGGTGGAGCAGGGCCCCCAGAATTTCAGGGCCCAGAGTCTATAGTACAGGATGAAATTGCTAAGTATTTTGTGAATGGGGATTTAATCAGGGCCAGTCAGCACAGATTTCTGAACGGCAACTTTCTAGAATTTTTTGCAGAAGAAATAGAAATGAGGGATGAAGGAGATGCAGTGGATGTGGTTTATATGGATTTTAAAAAGCTTTTGATAAGGTACCACATGAGTGTCTTCCACACCCCAGCACCGCTCCCCTGCTCCCACCTGTAACTTCTGACTCACTATGAGCAATGCCACAGGTGATCTGTTAATAAAATGCAGTAACTCTATTTTTCTTTGTCTACAGATGCATCTGCTTCTGTTGGTCACTATTGGGTGATTGAAGGACACTTGGTAGATGGGACAATACAACAGAAATTCAACGTGTCAATTGTTTTATCTTCTTTGATCGCCAGTTCACATGAACCAACTGATGACACAGTAAAAGTAATATATAGACCTTCTCGTCATTATTATACCAGGTGAGCTTAGTTCAATATTGTTGTGACTGACACCTCTCATCAACGGCTGCCATGGCAACACCACTCAAACTGCAGTAAGACTGTGATTAACGGGCTGGTCCAGTCAGGTGGGGACGTTGGCCAACATTAATCGTGTAATAAGTTGGTTCATGTCTCACAACCTTCAGTTCCTTCTTCTGAGGACACGGCCGGACCTCCACACTCACATCACTCAGGTTCATCTGGAGCACAGGACATGGCAGACCCACAATTCCTCGGGACACGATCCCAGGATGTGAATTCTATACCTTGTAACTAAAGTAGTTGGGCTTTTCTCTGCTGGAATGTCCCATTGGTACTAAATTCCCCTATTGTAAATATAATGAGACTGGCTTCTGTTTTTCAGACATTCGCACCTTCACCACATTCTGTATTTTTGGGAGAACACTTTCACTTTCTTTGATCAGTGTCCCACCCAAAATACAGCATTTCATTGAGATGCCTGATGTTCTATTCTACTGTAATTATTGTAACAGTCTCTTTATCTGCTCTCTTCTGTTCTCAGTCATGAATGACTCAGTTCCAGTGATACCGGCCACCCTCCAGTACCCCGTGGAGGGGATATTTTCCACATATGTGTCTGGATAATGAACGTCAGTGAGATTTACTGATCACAGAGAGCGTCAGAGCTGGGCCCAGTCATTTCCTCACTCAACCTTCACCATCTCACACGATCAATGAGGGTCACTACACAGCACGATCCCCTATGTGGACAGTGTCCTCCTCTCTGTCACTGCACTTTTGTTAGGAGCTGTGGTGTTATTTTATTACCTGTGGCGATTCCACGTTCAGGCATTCCCAGCATCAGGTGGCTGTGCTCCTGGGAACTTTGGTAGAACTCATCTTCTCTCACAGTCCTATTTCTTACATTGGTGCTTTTCATATCTGCTTGGAGGAGAAAGCTGCACAGAACAGAGGGCAGCACTCGCAGACTGGAGGGTGGTCACCAAAGCTATGACCCTTCACTCTTACTAAGGCGAGGGCCATCAGGATTATGGGGTTGGAGGCAGTAATAGGCCTGAGGGAGGGTGAACTCAGAGGGCTTCAAATGGAGACCTCCTTTGTTTTTCATTCCTTGGAGGTAATTCTGTGATCCCATGTATCAAGGTCAGAAGGAATGATGAGACCATCTCCTATCAGTGATAGGAGGGAAACTAAAAACAAATCAAAGAAAGGAACTCATTACTATTTTGTTACCAATATTAAAAACAATGTGGAAAATAATGGGACAGGGTGTTAAAAGAATTAAGTGGGGAAATTGCAGAAGCATTAGCTATAATCATTCAAAGCTATCTTGGTTTGGGAATTGTGCCATCAGACTCGAAAATTTCAAATGTCAGTCCATTATTTAAGAAGTGTGGGAGAGAGTAACCAGGTAACTACAGGCCTGTCAATTGAACGTCAGTTGTGGGGACGCTGCTAGAATCTGTCTTTTGGGATCGAGTGACTGAGCACTTGTCCAAATATCAGCTGATCAGAGAGAGCCAGCATGGCTTTGTTAAAGGTAAGTCATGTCTGACTAACCTGGTTCAATTTTTTGAGTGGGTCACTTTTAATGTTCCCTCTAATTTTTTTTTGTACTGGGCGGGTGACAAACTCCTCTGAGCGCGATTTTTTTGTCCATGGGCAGTTAACAACAACAACAGCAACAACAACAGCAACAACAACAACAACAACAACAGCAACAACAATGCCCGACCCAACAACAGCAGCAACAGATAATTCTTATCTTTAATTATTTTTGTTCATTGCACAATTACTTTTTGGTGTCTTTGAAGAGTTAATGACTTGATATCTTCTGGACCAATTCTAGGAAATGTAGCCGGGCAAGTGGTAGAAGTGTCAGTAGGAGAGCATTTTGGTGACAATGACCATAATTCGGTGAGATTTAAGGTAGTCATGGAAAAGGACAAAGATGGACCGGAAAAAAAGGTTCTAAATTGGGGGAAGGCCGATTTTAATATGATAAGGCAGGATCTGGCCAAAGTGGACTGGGATCAGCTACTTGTAGGAAAATCCACATCAGAGCAGTGGGAGTCTTTCAGAAAGGAAATAGAGAAAGTACAACGCCAACATGTTCCCGTAAAGGTCAAGGGTGGGACCAACAAGCCCAGGGAACCCTGGATGTCAAGGGATATACAAGAATGGATTAGGAAAAAAAGGGAAGCTTTTGGCAGATACAAAGGACTAAAAACAGTGGAAGCCCTAGAGGAGTATAGAAAGTGCAGGGGGATACTTAAAAAAGAAATTAGGAGAGCGAAGAGGGGGCATGAAAAAACACTGGCGGGCAAAATAAAGGAAAATCCCAAGGTGTTTTATAAGTATATTAAGGGCAAGAGGATAACCAGGGAAAGAGTAGGGCCCATTAGGGACCAAAGTGGCAATCTGTGTGTAGAACCGGAAGATGTAGGTGAGGTTTTAAATGAATATTTTGCATCTGTGTTCACTATGGAGAAGGGCGATGTAGGCATAGAAATCAGGCAGGGGGATTGTGATATACTTGAACAAATTAGTATTGAGAGGGAGGAGGTACTAGCGGTTTTAGCGGGCTTAAAAGTGGATAAATCCCCAGGCCCAGATGAGATGTATCCCAGACTGCTTTGTGAGGCAAGGGAGGAGATTGCAGGGGCTCTGACACAAATTTTCAGAACAACTCTTGCCATAGGGGAGGTGCCAGAGGACTGGAGGACAGCTAACGTAGTACCATTATTCAAGAAGGGTAGTAGGGATAAACCAAGGAATTACAGGCCAGTGAGCCTAACATCAGTGGTAGGGAAATTATTGGAAACATTTCTGAGGGACAGAATTAGTCTCCACTTGGAGAGGCAGGGATTAATCAAGGATAGTCAGCATGGCTTTGTCAGGGGGAGATCATGTCGAACCAATTTGATTGAATTTTTTGAGGGGGGTGACTAGGTGTGTGGATGAGGGTAGTGCAGTTGATGTAGTCTACATGGACTTCAGTAAGGCTTTTAACAAAGTCCAGCATGGAAGACTGGTCAAGAATGTAAGAGCCCATGGGATCCAGGGCAATTTGGCACATTGGATCCAAAATTGGCCTAGTGGCAGGAGGCAGAGGGTGATGGTCGAAGGTTGTTTTTGTGACTGGAAGCCTGTGTCCAGTGGTGTACCACAGGGATCGGTGCTGGGTCCTTTGCTGTTTGTAGTGTACATTAATGATTTAGATATGAATGTAGGAGGTATGATCAGTAAGTTCGCAGATGACACGAAAATTGGTGGAGTGGTACATAGCGAGGAGGGAAGCCTCAGGCTACAGGACGATATAGACGGGTTGGTCAGATGGGCAGAACAGTGGCAAATGGAATTTAACACTGAAAAGTGTGAGGTGATGCATTTTGGGAGGACTAACAAGGCAAGGGAATACACAATGAATGGTAGGATCCTAGGAACGACAGAGGATCAGAGGGACCTTGGTGTGCATGTACATAGATCCCTGAAGGCAGCAGGACAGGTAGATAAGGTGGTTAAAAAGGCATATGGGATACTTGCCTTCATTAGCTGAGGCATAGAATATAAGAGCAGGGAAGTTATGGAGCTGTACAAAACGTTAGTTAGGCCACAGCTGGAATACTGTGTGCTGTTCTGGTCGCCACACTGTAGGAAGGATGTGATTGCATTGGAGAGGGTGCAGAGGAGATTCACCAGGATGTTACCTGGGCTGCAGCGCTTCAGCTATGAAGAGAGACTGGACAGGCTGGGGTTGTTTTCCTTAGAGCAGAGAAGGCTGAGGGGGGACCTGATTGAGGTGTACAAAATTATGAGGGGCATAGATAGGGTAGATAGAAAGGAACTTTTCCCCTTAGTAGAGGGGTCAATAACAAAGGGGCATAGTTTCAAGGTAAGGGGCAGGAGGTTTAGAGGGGATTTGAGGAAAAACTTTTTCACCCAGAGGGTGGTTGGAATCTGGAACTCACTGCCTGAAAGGATGGTAGAAGCAGGAACCCTCACAACATTCAAGAAACATTTAGATGAGCACTTGAAATGCCATAGCATACAAGGCTACGGACCAAGTGCTGGAAAATGGGATTAGAATAGACAGGGCTTGATGGCTGGCGTGGACACGATGGGCCGAAGGGCCTCTTTCTGTGCTGTATAACTCTATGACTCTATGACTCTATCTTCACTTTATCTCTTCCTCCTGACTCCCCTCTTCACATCAAGCAATCCAGGTCAGGTTCTAATATCATAAGAACATTAGAACATAAGAAATAGGAGCAGGAGTAGGCCATTTGGCTGATCTTCTACCTCAACTCTACTTTCCTGCACTATGCCCACATCCCTTGGTGCCCTTAATATTCAAATATTATAGATATCAATATCTTGAGTCATTGGAAAGGGTGCAGAGGAGATTTACTAGAATGGTGGGACTTCAGCTATCTGGAGAGATTAAAGAAGCTGGGGTTGTTCTCCTTAGAGCAGAGAAGGTTAAGAGGAGATTTAATAAAGGTGTTCAAAATTCTGAGGGGTTTTGATAGAATAAATAAGGAGAAACTGTTTCCACTGGCAGGAGAGTCAGTAACCAGAAGACACAGATTTAAGGTGATTGGTAAAAGAACCAGAGGAGTGATAAGGAGAATTTTTTTTACGCAGCGAGTTGCTATGATCCGGAATGCACTGCTTGAAAGGACGGTGGAAGCAGATTCAATAATAACTTTCAAAAGGGAATTGGATAAATATTTGAAAAGGAAAAATGTTCAGGGTTAGGACGGAAGAGCAGGAGAGTGAGACTAATTGGATAGCTCTACCAAAGAGCCGGCACAGGCACGATGGGCCGAATGGCCTCCTTCTGTGCTGTATGATTCTATCTGATGATATCTTTTATCAAGCCCAAAGCCAGGTTGAGGGCAGGTTCGGGTATGGCAGGGGTTCCAGGCCCAGGATGCTGGGCAGGGGGAATTGGGGAATTTTTAAGAATTGCATGGAGGCAAATTATTACATTTTAATTTTCTTACTTAGGTTTTTATTGTTGCTTGAGAGTGAATTTTTTGGGGCAGACTCTACAACCCATGTTGGCTCCTCACTCAGTGTAGTGTGTTTGCCGTTGCCTTGTTCACTTTGAGGCTCAACGTGGAATCTGACTTTTCCTTTAGGCGAGACATTCCATGGCATTAATAATAATGATGCGGAGATGCCGGTGTTGGACTGGGGTGGACAAAATTGAGAGGTCGCACAACACCAGGTTATAGTCCAACAGTTTTATTTGAAATCACAAGCTTTCGGAGCTATCGATTGCTCCTTCCTCAGGTGAAGTAAATTAGATACAGAATCGCCAAAGCATATATAGATAGAGAACAAAGCATGTGTATCTTACAATTGCAGACCACTAAATTAAATCATCCTGACTATCTGCCGAGGTGTGATAAAGTTAATCAAGTCAGCCAGGAAGGTACCACATCAAAGACATAGCAAGATACAACTGAGACAATGAGGTGTAGTCGCAGGGGTTCTAACGTGTCAAAAGCTGCCGTCTGTATGTAAAACGAAAAGCTTTAAAATTTTTACTTTTTTACTGGGAAAATTTTTACTTTTTTACTGGGAATCACATCTGTGAACAAGCCAACGACGACTCGAGTCCGGATCACGTCATGTATCGTGACATAAACCCAAGATCCCGGTTGAGACCGTCTTCATGAGTGCGGAACTTGGCTATCAGTTTCTGCTCGATGATTTTGCGTTGTCGTGTGTTTCTAAGGTTGCCTTGGAGAACGCTTACCCGCAGATCCGAGGCTCGAATGTTTCACAGATGTGATTCCCAGTAAAAAAGTAAAAATTTTCCCAGTAAAAAAGTAAAAATTTTAAAGCTTTTTGTTTTACATACAGACGGCAGCTTTTGACACGTTAGAACCCCTGCGACTACACCTCATTGTCTCAGTTGTATCTTGCTATGTCTTTGATGTGGTACCTTCCTGGCTGACTTGATTAACTTTATCACACCTCGGCAGATAGTCAGGATGATTTAATTTAGTGGTCTGCAATTGTAAGATACACATGCTTTGTTCTCTATCTATATATGCTTTGGCGATTCTGTATCTAATTTACTTCACCTGAGGAAGGAGCAATCGATAGCTCCGAAAGCTTGTGATTTCAAATAAAACTGTTGGACTATAACCTGGTGTTGTGCGACCTCTCAATTAATAATAATGACATTTGAGTCTGGGCTTGTGCTTTATCTGCAGTTTGATTTTCCAGCTGAGTCCTTTGTGTCTCCTCATCGAAATAATTTGGGCATCTTGCTTTGCTCACCCAAGTCCTAATAATATAGTTATATATGTCAATGAATCTGCTTTTGGCTCGTCATTACCCAGCGCGATAATAACTAATAATAAGGCAGCTGTTTGCTGTGCTCGGGCTGGATGGAGCGTGACCCTGAGCTTCCGCTCGCCTGTTACTTTAATTCTCCA
The DNA here is from genome assembly GCA_030390025.1 of Squalus acanthias. Lineage (NCBI taxonomy): Eukaryota > Metazoa > Chordata > Chondrichthyes > Squaliformes > Squalidae > Squalus > Squalus acanthias. Next base: position 130,592,005 of record CM059433.1, read on the forward strand.
CCCCACTTCCACTCTGACCTCTCTGTCCTTGGCCTCCTACACTGTTCCAATGAAGCTCAAAATAAGCTCGAGGAACGGCACCTCATTGTTCTATCAGGCCCTTTACAGCCTTCTGGACTCAACACGGAGTTCAGCAATTTCACATCATAACCTCTGCCCCCATTTTTTCAGACGGCAGCTGTTGCTGATGATTCTGATATTGCCATTTACAACTCCTCCAGACCCATCTTTTTCTCTTTACTTCTCCCATTACCACCTCTTTTTGCCTTGCACCATCATCCCTTTTGTCATATAATCTGTTTGCTGTTCTGACCCCCAGTGAGACGCTTTCCCGTGGGGAGAGCTCCCGGTCGCCAGGGAACAGGACTGTTCCAGCGGTCGTGGCTGTAATGCCAACCCCAGCGCCTCATAAATCTGGAGACAAACTCTTAAAAATCATAAGATTTGGTAAGAAATCATGAGTTGCAATTTTTTTCCCAACCCGACCCCTCGCTGACCTTTGCTCCTGAGCAGGAAGTATATTCCACGACCTTTGCTCCCCGACAGGAAGCGTATTCGGCCGTCACGAACCGATTACTGACATAAGAACATAAGAATTAGGAACAGGAGTCGGCCACACGGCCCCTCGAGCCTGCTCCACCGTTCAATAAGATCATGGCTGATCTTCGACCTCAACTCCACTTTCCCGCACTATCCCCATATCCCTTGATTCTCTTAGAGTCTCAACCACCAGTTTAATGAGCAAAAAAATCTTTAATTATAAATGAATTGTCAAGTTAAGTCACGTCTATGGCAAATAGTTCCATAGAGAGTTTAACAGGAGAGCAGATCTTAAAGGGGAAAAATTGGGTCGCGCCCCCTTTGGGGCACTAACTGCGCCGGAAAAGTTAGCGCCCCCACGCCCGAAATTGAGTGGTAGCGCCCCAAGCAGGAGGCAGGACGCTACTGGAAGCGCTCCCCCTCCCTCTTGGGACGCTCCCATTCAATATCGCTGCGCTACGTGCAGCAGCGCCACGCGCAGCAGCGCCACGGTATTACAGGCTTCCTCCCCTGATTAAAGGGGAGGGGCCGAGCGCATCAAGAGGAGTGCCGGGCTGACTGATCGCGGCCGGCACCCCGCAGGAGGAGGCCAGAGGGGGCAGGTGCTGGCAGGCGGCCCAAAATAAATGGCCACCCAGCACCTGCCCTTTAATTATCGCCGCCCCGGCCGCAAAACCCCCCCCCCCCCACCCTGTCGGACATAACGTCCGGCGGCAGGTCAGGGGGTGCAAGCCAAGTATGTGGCTGGGGCGTGAGCGGGGCGCTGCACACGGTGTTGACGTCATCGCCGGAGGCGCAGCGCCGTGGGGCACTACTGGAGTAATACGGTCGGTATTGGTTCCGCACCCCAGAAAGGATATATTGGCCTTGGGGGGGTGGGGGGTGGCGGGTGCAGTGCAGGTTCGCCAGGACGATCCTTAGGGCGTTAAATTATGAGAACAGGTTGCATAAACGTGGCTTGTATTTCCTTGAGTTTAAGAGATTGAGAGGTGATCTGGGTGAGGTGTTTAAATGTTAAAAGAATTTGATAGGGTAGGTACAGAGAATCTATTTCCTCTGAAGGGGGAATCAAGAGCAAGGGGCTATAATCTTAAAAGTAGGCCATTCAGGAGGAAAATCAGGAAGTACTTTTTCACACACAAGGTAGTAGGAATCTGGAATTCTCTCCCCAAAGGGCTGTGGATGCTGGGTCAAATGGAGCTTTCAAGACTGAGATCGATAGATTTTAGTTGGGTAAGGGTATCAAGGGACATGGAGCAACGACGGGTAAATAGAGTTGAGGCACAGATCAGCAATGATCTAATTAAATGGCTTTGGAGGCTCGAGGGGCTGAATGGCCGACTCCTGTTCCTATCTTCCTTTCAATCTGCTTGGTTTCCAGACAGGTTTTGTCAGGAGGAATGAAAATAAAAATTCTTCATTCTTAATTCTGTTGCAGGGAATTCAAATACATGGGTCATCCTTACGACAGAACCATCAAGGAATTCCTGAAGGACTTGGAACAAGACAATCGATCCTTTGATAGAAGTTCCTTTTACATCCATTTTTTTCCCATACGTGGGTTAGTTGCCTTTTTAAAGAAAAATGAATGAAACTTTTCTGAAAGGTTCTGTTACCTTTACAGACATCAAACAGTGAGATCTGCTTAACTCTATTCTTAACCTCCTTTGACCTCCCACCTAGTACACATTGGATTTAACCCTGTGCATGTGGCAGTGTTGGGATTTTGAACGATTCCCCCCAGGCCCCATCTCCAGAGCCCTGTGCATGGTGACCCTGTTTATAAATACTGCCCTCTACTGGCAGTTGCCAGTTTTTGTCTCCCACCCACAATGCTGCATTGTGAGCTGGAGCTTCTTCATTCACAATTATTCAGCGACGTTAACTCCAACACTGAGGTTTTCTTTCCCATTTTCTGGTCTGTATTTTACATTCAGTGTTCACATTATTTGGTTTTGTGCGATGAGTCTAAACAACGGCTCTTTCCAGGTGCCCAGTTCAATGTATCACCTCTTATCGTCCTGTGGCAGATAGTCCCTGGTTTTCACCAGGGGGTGGATCTCCTTGTCATTCCCCAGATGAAATATGTTGGGGAGCCACGTGGTCTTCCACCCACACGTTAACCAGACATTCGGCTCCGGCCCTGGCAGATCTGACTGCCCCAGCAGAGGAGTCCTGGCTGCTGTTGTTCCTTTTAATATTGTTTAGGATTAGGTGCCCCCTTCAATTCCAAGTTATTTGACAATGTTCCAGATTCATTGCTGACCGACCACCTCTGAGGGGCAGCTTTGGTAATCTACCAGTTGTGTAAGGGCGGAGAAGTCACAGATATTTGTTTAAAGTCTCCATACTGCACATACACAGGGCTAAACCCAGTTGTATATGGGTGGTCGGCCCTCCTTTGGGCAACAGGGATTAATCGCTGCAGTAATTTCCCTTTTCTGTAACCTTGCTTTAAATGAATCGTGCACAGACTGAGATTGAGATGGTTCTGTTGGCAGATATAGTTCCAGGATGTTCTACCTTCAGACAGCAATGGATTATGTTTATGTTTATCACAGTCAGGCTGATCAGAACATTTAAAGGTGATGTGAAAAGAGCCAATAGAAAATGGAAAGTGTTGCCGAGCTCAGAGTATTGTCGTTGGGGAATCATGGAGTGGTCAGATGTGGGATCGTACCTGGGCTCTCTCACTCTGTGAGTTGCTGCCCACAGGCAGAGACCAGGTGCTTCCACAGAGCAAGCTGTCACCAGGCCCCTCTCACACACCTTTTGCTGCCCAGCACTAGTATGTCTTTCCTGGGGCAGATTGTCCACTCAGACACAAATATTCAGCAACTAAACAACATACTTTATACTTTTGAAGGTTTTAGACAGTATGATGTGCAAGAGTTAGTTCAACACAGAATCATTTAAACTGTAAAGACACAGCGTGTTCAACATTTGTAAATTGTTTAGGCTTTCCTCGCATCAAATTGAAGAATTTCATAGGAATAAAGGAATTGGTGTTGGCCAACCAGCCCCTCGAGCCTGTTCAGCCATTCAATGAGATCTTGGCTGATCTGTATCCTAACTCCATTGACCCGCTTTGGCTCCATATCCATTAATATCTATGGCTAGCAAAAATCATGTTTACATTGTTGTGTCTCCTGTACTGTGAAATATAATGGGAATGGACTGTATAACAGACTGTGTCGACTGCACGCTGTGCACTGTAGGAAGAGCAACACATTCACTGGAGAAACCTGCTAATGGGGACACCCTGTGTGTGGAGTAAAGTATTCCCTTTTCCTGCCATTCCTGGAATCAAACACTTGGCATTGTGGTGGGGATGAAAGAAAGAAAGAAAGACTTGCATTTATATAGCGCCTTTCACAACCACTGCACGTCCCAAAGCGTTTAGAAATTATTTTTTTCCTGAAATTTATTGGACAGAAGGAGGCCATTCGACCCATCATGTCTGTGCCAGACACAGCCTTTACAGCCAATGAAATACTTTGAAGTGTAGACATTGTTGTAATGTAAAAGTAGAAAGGTTGTTTCTCAGTCCAGTTTGGCCTTACTCAGATCAGGGCAGGTTCAGAAAACAGACGGGCCCAGGTGAGGAAAGTGAAGTGGAAGGTTTTGGGAGCACAGGTGTTAAGCAGCTTAAAACTGGCCCTTAAAATGGAGAAAGAATCCCAATCCAAAATTAGGATCCAGGGACTAGAGATGGAATAAAGTTCAGATTCAGATCTCCTCACACCTATACTGGGTGCCCACACTTGGAATATACACGGACTGAATCTGTGATTGAGAAAATGATCCATTCAGATATTGCTCTTGTTAACAGGCGGCCCATTCACAGGCTTCTCTCGTGGAGTAAATAAGCCATTGTCTTCTAGCCTTTGATTATCTTTTGTTTTTCAAACTGCTGGGAATGTATTCTCACTGTGAAATAAAGAGGGTGATGCATCACAACACTTGGGGGAAGAAATTCAGTTGCTTAGCGCCTCCCGTTAGTGCCAGGGGGCCGCGATAATGGGGCGCTAAGGGGTTAGCGAGCGGGCGCGGCGAATGCAGCAACGCCCGCAAAATTCATTTCCGGTTTCCGCCTGGGCCTCGAGCGCCTCGCAGATCGTGACGTCATCAAGTGCGCAGCACCCCATTACCGTCCCAGATGCGAAATTGCCTCCTGTCCCCTGCTGTATCGCCGGGCGTCAGCAACTGCAGGAAGTGGAGGCGTTGTCAACTCGGCTGGACGCTTGGGGAGTGCTATTTAAAGGGAAGGTTTTCAGGTAGGCTAACACTTTAATATTTCCAGCAGTCTGGATCCTGCTGACAGTTTTTGCCTGCTTCATTGCTACAGTATGTCCAAGCCCTCCACTTTGTAGAGTGTTTGGGGCTGTAATGGCAGTCGCGCAGGTCGCCTGGCAATGCAGACCTTCCGACAAGTGGGTTGTGAAGCAAGACTGGCCCTTCCCTTTAAGCGAGGGAAGCAGCCTCTGCTGCTGTTAGCGATGCGCTCCAAATTGTTCAGCGCTCGGCCGCTACCGCCCCGCTCCCGGCCTTTAGCGCCGTAGGAGATGTGGTTGGGGCTTGATTTAGCGCTCCACTTCCCTCTCGGAGCGCTAAATCTCAATTTCCCGTCAGGAGAGAATCATTTGCGCCTGCCGCTACTTTTCCTACTTTTCAAAAGTTAGCGCCCCAACCGGGATAGACAGAGACCAGCAGACAACAATTCATGGATCAATCACGGACCTGTTGTTGTGAAATTCCTCTATTGGAAAATGCCCCAATCTGGGCGGGCAGGGGAGGAATCTGGGGTGGGACCTGGTTATTCCGGGTCTCCACCCCTTTCCCTCACTCGTTCAAATTTCCACCCAAGCAGGGTCGGGCGCTCCTTCCCTCCACACTTCCCATTGCAGGGCTCACAGGGAGAGGTTGAACTGGCTCCATGATGTCATCGATTGGGATTCCTGCCAGTTCCACCTCCGTTGTGCGAAAGCTACTTATACCTGCAGGAAGCTGGGACACTGGTATTCCAGGGCCTGATCCTGGCAGAAGTGAGGCCTGCTTTCCATGGGGCAGGCAGAGGTTCTGCTCCGTGATAATCCTCCCCCAGGGGGCTGCCATGGAATTTGATAGATTGAGAGATGTTGATGTACAAAGGGACCTGGGTGTCCTTGTACACCAGTCACTGAAAGCAAACATGCCGGTGCAGCAAGCAGTTAGGAAGGCAAATGGTATATTGGCCTTCAATGCAAGAGGATTTGAGTACAGGAGCAAGGATGTCTTGCTACAGTTATACAGGGTCTTGGTGAGACTACACCTGGAGTACTGTGTGCAGTTTTGGTCTCCTTACCTAAGAAAGGATATACTTGCCATAGAGGGAGTGCAGCGAAGGTTCACCAGACTGATTCCTGGGATGGCAGGACTGTCATATGAGGAGAGATTGGGTCGACTAGGCCTGTATTCACTAGAGTTTAGAAGAATGAGAGGGGATCTCATTGAAACATATAAAATTCTGACAGGGCTAGACAGACTGGATACAGGGAGGATGTTTCCCCTGGCTGGGGGGTCTAGAATGAAGAGTCACAGTCTCAGGATACAGGGTAGGACATTTAGGACTGAGATGAGGAGAAGGTTCTTCACTCAGAGGGTGATGAACCTGTGGAATTCTCTACCACAGAAGGCTGTGGAGGCCAAGTCACTGAATATATTTAAGAAGGAGATAGATAGATTTCGAGACACAAAAGGCATTAAGGGTATGGGGAGAGAGTAGGAATATGGTATTGAGATAGAGGATCAGCCATGATCATATTGAATGGCAGAGCAGGCTCAAAGGGCAGAATGGCCTACTCCTGCTCCTATTTTTCTATGCTTCTAATTCTCAAGGTTTTGTGCTGGGCCCCTGATAATTGTGTTTAAAGCGTAGCCTCCAACAGGGTTAATATTGGGCCAGTAGACAAAGAGCATGAGGTGCTGTCTGAGTGAATTGATCAGCTCCAGGTCCCCTCATTAACAGCAGAACCTGCTAGAATTGCACAAATTGGCTGCCGCGTTTCCCACATTACAACAGTGACTCCACTTCAAAAATACTTCATTGGCTATAAAGCGCTTTGAGCCGTCCGGTGGTCGTGAAAGCTGCTATATAAATGCAAGTCTTTCTTTCTTTTTCTTAGAGAATGAGCTTGATGGAAGTGTTCGCTCTTGTGAACAAGGCCTCCATCACGTGTTCAGTGCTCTGATACATTGCAGACAGATTGATGCTGTAGACATCTCCAGTGCCACCCTAGAGTGAGGCCAAATCAAAACAGTTCAAGGCAGTGGCCACCTTGACAGTGACAGGCAGCACTGTGCTGGCCCTAGACTGGGGCTGAAGGTCTTCCTCCAACAGTGTGCAAAGCTCTCAAATCACCTCCCTGGCGAGCTGTGTCCTTCGAAGGCACTGCCCTGCTGTAAGGTTTAGTATAGAGCTGAAGGGCCGATAGATTTGCCCACAAGGTGATGGTGAGTAGCTGCCCTCCTCTTCCCACGATGCCCATCCTTCTTTGTATTCAATACAGTTTTGTGGCCATCCTCCTCCTCCTCTCCTCCAAACACACTGCTTGTAAGGGGATACCACACGGCACCTTCGCTGTGCTAAGGAGTAAGCTCCAAACACTCTGCAGGTGAATCTCGAAAATCACCACACACGGATGGATTTTCCCACGGGGCGGTTTACTGGAGGCATTTGGGCCGGAGAAAGGGTATGTCAGGGGGAGGGGCTGCTATTCTCAAAGAGGGGGTGTGAAGGAATAAGCCATATAACCTAGTCAGAAAAATACACTGTCTTATGAAAGAATTCTGGCCTTATTAAAACATGACAAACTGGGTTTGGAAATTTATAAACCTAACTATGAAATAGCTATGAAAGAATTCTGGCTATTGAGATAAGACAGTTGTTGATCCTGAATAAATAACCTTATTGAAACAGAAGGTGAAGGGCTCCAACAGGCTGACCTTTGGGAACAAAAACAATGGTTCACCCTGAATAAGGTGTTCTAATTTAAACTTCATAAAGATGGCACATAAGATAAGGAACATCTGTCCTCGTAAAGATGACATAAAATAAGGAACACCTGCCCTTCACACTGTTTTTATATGGTCAACCCAGAACACCTGGAGATGAGACAAGATTCTGGAATATTACAAACTGATGTAGCAGTAAGAATTGCAGAGGTCAGCAGAAAGATGAATAGGGATAATTAACTTGCATCAGCAGAAACTTTAAAGGAAATACCACTGAAAAAGGGTATAAATATTGAAGTCTCAAATGGGATATCAGAGTCGCTTTAATCGGGCAAGGCGATTCTCGACCACAGAGGCGGCTCTGTAGTCTTCAACTCTTTGTACCTCGGGGATCAAAGGTATTTGATATTGATGGATATCCTGTATAGAAAACTTTAAGAACTGTAATACTGTAGCGAAGTTAAGATTTAAAAGTAAGATTCTCTGTTAATAATAAGATCGTATTTTTTCTCTTTTTAGAACTGTTAACATTGCAATTGACTGATTCACCAACTGTAAATTGCATGTTGGTTCTTTTAATAAATCTCTATATATTTTTAGAATTGTCTCACATAAGTCTTCTGTATCAAAAACTCATGAACTCAATCTCTGTACACTCTTTGGTGAAGAGTTACATAATTCTGAAGGAGTTCTCCGGACCCTCATAATATCCGGGAGGTTGCAGTCTAGCTAAACTTATTAAAAATGCTATCTGGAGGACGGTAACATTCTCGGGTTGTTCCTTTCCTTTAGGGAGAGATAGCCCGGACCTTTAGACCCAATTATGCGTCTTTAGGATTCGGCTACCTCAAACTTTAGTTGAAAGTGAACGTCTGAGAAATACGCCTGATCCAGGATAGCCTCAAAGGGGCTAGGACTAGTAAATATCCCTTATGGAGAACCTGGTACAGCACACCTGCTCCTCCCGGCCCCACAAAAATAAATAAGAACTTCCATTTGGGGTCCTCTTGGATGGGAGAGCCAGCTGATACCGGGTAGAGTGTGCACGACACATTCTCTACCCAGATGTTTCCAAAGATGGCATCGGAGTCCTGTTGGCATTACAGGACCTCGATTTAAATACCTAAATTAGATGCCCACCTGCTTCAGGCAGCCTCCCGAGCCACCTCTTCCAAGAACCCCTGCAAACTGGCGACAGTCACGGTGATGGCGGGAATGGGACAACAATTGCCCCCCCCAGCATTTTCAGGGCGCTGCTGTCCCATTTCCACTGGGAGAAGGGCCTCAAAATCTCTTGAACTGCTTCCCTTCTGTTACAGAAAACTTCAGAAACCGAGTCAAACCACTGCCAAGAGATCAATGATCAACCAGTTCTCACAGCTGCAGCCTATCACTATAAGCACACACTGCTTCACAAATACAGCCTGCAAACTCCCACACCCAGTTTACATGGGTACACCCAGCCTCTGAGCTGTGACCAGTGGAACCAGACCAAGGCTAGTCACAGGTCAGTTTGAGCATTGTTGAGGCTATCTACAATCTACAAAGATGAAAATCAGCTCGACGTATTGCTCTGAAATGCAGACCCTGTAAATGTCGGGATGGACATTTGGAAATTGGCTTCAGATCTGCCTTTGGAGGTCGGCTTTACTTCAGTGAACTTTGGGTGGTCCAGATCTCACCGACATTTACAATGACCCTGTTTTTGAGCGAGGTACCGAGCTGATTTTGTTACATTGCAATAAGAGACACAGGTCATCCCTTGGCCCCTCTTCTCAGTAACATTTACAAAGTGCTTTACATCTTCCTTTCATGTTGAAGTCGTGAGAGGAGAAGGAACAAAACCATGGCCACAGGTCACAAAGTGACCTCATCTGGACCTGTTCCTGTGAGTAAACCAAATACCTGAATTTTACGAACTGGAGATTTTACAACATCAGACACAAAATGTACAAAATGTTCCTTCAATTCTCCTGTCTCTTTATTCCCTAGAACATTAACAAGGTGCTTTACACCTTGTTTTCGACTTGAAGCCAAACGGGTTGTTAGCAACAAAGAGCAGATTGTGTCAGAGGTCAGAAAGTGACCTCAGTGGGCCAGTTCTTGTCAATTCACCAAATAGCTGGGATTTTGCTGAAATCAGACAATTTGTGGACAGGTGAACACAAGTCACTTTTCAATTTTATTTGTAACACAAATGCTGGCCTACATTATCTTGTTACAGTATTTACTTCTGTCTTTTAGGCCTCAGGTCTCTGTGTCTTTCACCAATTTCCATCGTTGCTCAGATAGATGATATATTCCTAGGCCTCTGTAACCAACAGATAGGAACAGGAGGAGGCCATTCAGCCTGTTCTGAAATTCAATTAGATAATGGCTCATCTGTACCTCAATCCATTAACCCACCTTTCATCCATATCCCTTGATACCCGATCGAAACCCTTCATAATTTTAAACACCGATTGGATCACCCAGCAACCTTCTAAACGCAAGAGAATACAAGCCAAGTTTATGCAACCTGTCCTCATCATTTATCCCTTTAAACCCTGGTTTCATTCTGGTGATTAATCACGGACCTGTTGTTGTGAAATTCCTCTATTGGAAAATCCCCCAATCTGGGCGGGCAGGGGAGGAATCTGGGGTGGGTCCTGGTTATTCCGGGTCTCCACCCCTTTCCTTCACTTGTTCAAATTTCCACCCAAGCAGGGTCGAGTGCTCCTTCCCTCCACACTTTCCATTGCAGGGCTCACAGGGAGAGGTTGAACTGGCTCCATGATGTCAAATTCAGGGGCCACTGGGGAAAATATCCCGATAGCCAGTCCGCCTCTGAGGGGAAGTCTGCGGACCGGATTAAACTGTTCCCCGGGCCGGATCCGTGTGTTGGACTCCCTGGTATAAGGGCTGTGGGTAACATCACTTTTACTGGGGATCAATAGCCCCGGTAAAACGCTCAACGGCCCCCATTGCAATTGCTGAGCCATTTGATCGTGCTGCAGTTTGTTTGCAGCACAGCCGCTGCCACTTGGGGAAGCGGTGGGGAGCAGTGAGGAAGTGGGCGATGCAGTGAGTGTGATTGGAGCCGATGGTGAAGAGCAGCGACTCTCTGCTTGTCCGCGGCCACTGCAGCAGCTCAGCCCCGCCCACTTTCTGACACTCAGCAACGCAGCGCGTGGCCCAGGCCCGAGGCCCCGCCCACACCGCACCCTGATTGGCCGGAACACTGTATCAACATTACCACGATAGCAAAATACTGCAAATGCTGGAAATCCAAAATAACAACAGAAAACGCTGGAAAAACTCAGCAGGCCAGGCAGCATCCGTGGAGAGAGAAACAGAGTTAACGTTTCAGGTCGAAGACCTTTCATCAGAACTGGAAAAAAGCAGGAAATGAAATAGATTTACTGCAAGTATAATGCTGGGAAAAGGGGGAGGGGATGAAAGAACAAAAGGCAAGGTCAGTGGTGGGATAGAAAGCAGGAGAGATTAAGAGACATAAAGAGATAATCAAGGCAAGAGGAGGTGGTAATGTGACAGGTAGAGGCTCGATGAAGTGTGACCTGGGTGAACCGTGCCGGAGACTGCCTGCAGATTCTCATTGGCCTGCTTGATTGTCAATCATGTGGACACAGGTGAGCCCCGCCCCCTGGTGCCGCGTGCTATTAACACGTTATTGTCAAGTTATTGGGGGGAAAATTCAGTTGGTTGCGCCTCCCGTTAGCGCCTTAACAGGGTGCTAATGGGGCGCAAATCATCTAGCGCCCAGGCACGGTGATGTTTGCGCCGCTCGTGAAATTAACTAGACACTTTGCGGCGGCGCTAAACACTACCGCCACGATCTCCTGCGCCGGCAGATCGTGACGTCAGTCGAGTGCGCAACGCCCCGGTATTGCCCCAGAGCGGATATTGAGTGGGGCCCCCTGCCTTACCGCCTGACGCTAGCAACGACATGTTGAGGGGAGCGTTTTGCAGTCATGAAGGGACTGGGGGAGCGCTATTTAAAGGCGAGAGCTTCCTGCCTTTTATTGTTGGTGCCATTTTTGAAACACCCATTCTGAGAGAGAGGGAGAGAGTCATCTGGAGAGATTCAACGCTGTGTGAAGGAGTTTTGGGTACTGAGCAGCACTTTGCAGGTTCATTTTGATTTGCCATTCCTTGTATCGATTTAGAAGAGACTGTGGGGGCTGCACTCTGAGCTCTTTCCCTGGTACTCTCCATTGTTCTTTCCAGCAGATTTGATGTGCAGGTCTCTCCAGGCCGAGATTCAAGGCTGCAATGAGCAGGATGTGGATGGAAAGCAAGATCAACCATCCCTTTTAAGAACTGGCCCGTGCCATTGTGTGTGTGTTCCGTTGCTGACTGACATCACATGAGCTTCGCCAGTGCTCTGAGGTAGCGCCTCGCTCCTTGGCCTTTGCGCCTTAAGACAGGTGTGAAGCGCCTGATTTAGTGCTCCAATCACATCCAGGGGTGATAAAAGTCAAGTTTGCAGTTGGCGGCAATAATTAGCGCCAGGCGCTAATCTTTGCGCCCGGCCGATAATTGCGCCCCAAATGGGGCGATACTGAATTTCTCCCCCATTAACTCTTTACATTCAGGCCCTTGTCAGTTGCATTGGTTTATTTTGCTACATTTCACTTGTGTCAATGAAGCAACAGAGACCCGCATTTACTGAGAAACTTCTAAACATTGCCGGATTATTTTGCTGCGATTTCTGGGCCATTGAACTTAAATAACAAGAAACAAAGATCTTGCATTTCTACAGCGCCTTTCACCACTTCAGGACGTCCCAAAGTGCTTTACAGCCAATGAAGCACTTTTTCTTATTTTGTTCCTAGGATGTGGGTGTCACTGACAAGCACACAACCCAGGAACGAATAGGCAATTAGGGATGGGCAATAAATGCTGGCCTTGCCAGTGACACCCACATCCCAGGAACGAATAAAGAAAAGTGCAGTCACTGTTGTAATGTAGGAAACGTGGCAGACCACAGTTCACGGCCGTGTGTTAATGAGGCCCAGACCTCACAATGGAGCGGGCCTCCTGTCGGGACTATCGATCGATACCCTCCACCAGCCGGACGCACTAACCCCGCTCGGGGGAAAGTCTCCCCCACACCTGGACACTGCGGCCTGTTTGACTCTCCCTATTTCAAAAAGGATATCCACTTATTGGAGCGGGGACTCGGGTTCCCAACCCTCCCGCTTTTGGCGGTAGTTTCCCGATCTCGGGGGTTCCTCCCCCGAGCGCTGCCTCTCACAGCCCCGAGAGATCAGTGATTTAATTTTAATTAACAAGGTGTTTAAAGCCACAATGAGCAGTTTACAGAAAAATTCCGAGCCCGATCGGAGTCAAACCGCCAATCTTCTGCTCCGTCGTCAGACGGGTTCCCCAGGCTGTGGAGAGTAGTTGGCGGCTCACAGTCCCACAGCCCGGCAGCGTGAGCAGCTTCCGAGTCAGCTCCCGTGATGCTCACGCGACTCCACCAGGCCGGGAGCGTCAAAAGGCGCACGGCAAACAATCACCAAATAGCAGAAACTTTGCTGCTTCCCTTCGATCGCTCAGCTTGTAGAGCAGAAGATTATAGTGGTTAAAACTAGAACATAAGTGTTCCTTAAATTGCTGGTTCAATTCCAGCTCGAAGGATTTTGCCCGCTTTTGAAGTAAGCAGGCGGTGAGCAGCAATTAGCTCAAAGCCGCTCTCTTAAATTGACAGTGTATCATGTTGGCGGTAAGGCACAGACACCTCTTTTCCTGTCTGTAACCTTCCTGCTCTCTGTGTCCACCTGCTCATCGCTGTTTTCCTGGAGCATTTGCGTCTGCTCACCAGCAGAGAGCGCCATTGAGCAGCAACACTTGGCAACGCTCAGCACTCACTGTCAGGCAAAAGAAGTGTCCGTCAGTCAGACAGGCTCTCGCCTGCTCCCTCACGCTCGGGGCCGCTGATACTTTCCCGGGACCTCGTTTCCCCTCCGCAGGCTTGGGCTCTTCTCGGCTTCTTTCACCATTACTGTGGCTTCTGTGAGGAGTCGGGAATCGTGGGGTGGAGAGCCGGGAATTGTGGAGGTTGGGGAGCCGGGAATCGGGGGGAGTGGATTGACTGGGCCGGGTGGGTGGCAAGAGAGAGGGAGACTGGGAAATGGGGCCTCGGAGAGAGAGAGACTGGGGAATGGGGGCTCGGGGAGAGAGAGACTGGGAAATGGGGGCTCGGGGAGAGAGAGAGAGACTGGGGAATGGGGCTCGGGGAGAGAGAGACTGGGAAATGGGGGCTCAGGGGGAGTGAGAGAGAGACTGGGGAATGGGGGCTCGAAGAGAGAGAGACTGGGGAATGGGGGCTCGGGGAGAGAGAGACTGGGGAATGGGGGCCCAGGCGGAGAGAGAGAGACTGGGAATGGGGACTCGGGAGAGGGAGACTGGGAAATGGGGGCTCAGGGGAGTGAGAGAGAGACTGGGGAATGGGGGCTCGAAGAGAGAGAGACTGGGGAATGGGGGCTCGGGGAGAGAGAGACTGGGGAATGGGGGCCCAGGCGGAGTGAGAGAGAGACTGGAGAATGGGGGCTCGGGGAGAGAGGGAGACTGGGGAATGGGGGCTCAGGGGGAGGGAGACTGGGAAATGGGGGCTCGGGGCTCGGGAGACTGGGAAATGGGGGCTCGGGGAGAGAGAGACTGGGGAATGGGGGCTCGGGGAGAGAGAGAGAGAGACTGGGGAATGGGGACTCGGGAAGGGGGAGACTGGGGAATGGGAGCTCGGGGAGAGAGGGAATGGGGAATGGGGGCTTGGGGAGTGAGGGAGACTGGGGAATGGGGGCTTGGGGAGAGAGAGACTGGGGAATGGGGGCTCGAGGAGAGAGGGAGACTGGGAAATGGGGGCTCGGGGTGAGGGAGACTGGGAAATGGGGGCTCAGTTGGAGAGGGAGATTGGGAAATGGGGGTCTCTGGCGGAGAGGGGGACTGAGGAATGGGGGCTCGAGGCGAGGGAGACTGGGGAATGGGGGCTCGGGGAGAGAGGGAGACTGAGGAATGGGTGCTCGAGGGTGAGAAATTCAGTCCTTTGCCCCCAGGGATCGGTCTCGTGCAGTGCATCCTGGTATTGAAAATCTCCCTTGTTGTCCTGGTGACCAGAACAGGGCCCAGTGCTCAAGGTATGGCGTGGCCACAGCACGGAAACAGTGTCGCGCCACATCCTCCGATTTACTGTATTGGTTTGGCTCAATAGTTCAGTATTCTACATGTGTGAGATGACCTGTTGACAATGACATTTAGCATCGATCCTGTCATGTGGGAATGTTCGAGAATGTAATATCGCCGGGGCTTGCAGGCCCAAATGACAACACACACTTTTTAAGAATATTTCAATTATTATTATTACTGTTATTATTGGGTAGGTGAAATGTAACAACAACAACTTGTATTTATATAGCGCCTTTAATGCAGTAAAACATCCCAAGGTGCTTCACAGGAGCGTTGTAAAACAAAATTTGACACCGAGCCACACAGGGAGATATTCGGGCAGATGACCAAAAGCTTCGTAAAGAGCTGGGTTTTAAGGAGCGACTTAAAGGAGGTAGAGAGGTAGAGAGGCGGAGAGGTTTAGGGAGGGAATTCCAGAGTTTAGGGCCTAGGCAGCTTAATTCACGGCCAACAATTGTTGAGCGATTAAAATCAGGGATGCTCAAGAGGCCAGAATTGGAGGAACGCAGCAGTGTTGTGGGGCTGGAGGAGATTACAGAGATAGGGAGGGGCGGGGCCATGGAGGGATTTGAAAACAAGGATGAGAATTTTAAAATTGAGTCGTTACATAACCGGGAGCCAATGTAGGTCAGCGAGCACTGAGGTGATGGGTGAACGGGACTTGGTGCGAGTTAGGACACGGGCAGCAGAGTGTTGGATGACCTCAAGTTTACGGAGGGTAGAATGTACGAGGCCAGATAGGAGTGCGTTGGAATAGTCAAGTCCAGAGGTAACAAAGACATGGCTGAGGGTTTCAGCAGCAGATGAGCTGAGGTGGGGCGGAGTTGGGCGATGTTACGGAGGTGGAAATAGGCGGTCTTAGTGATGACGTGGATATGTGGTCAGAAGCTCATTTCAGGGTCAAATATGACACAAGGTTGTGAACAGTCTGGTTCAGCCTCAGACAGATGCTCGGGAGGACCACCATAAAACATCTCAGGCACATGCTCTTACCTGATTCATGGTTAACACACGAGTAGACTGGCTGTACATCGGGGTTTCTGGTGTCTGAGTAGGATTAATACAAGCTGTGGTTAATGTCTGGTTGTGGTGATTTGGATTGATTTTTATATTCAACAGTCCAAACACTAGAGGGTGCAATTGCCTTGGAAACTCTGGGAGTGGAGGTGAAATCTTGGGTTTTAACTGAAGCCCCACAATCCAAGTAAGATGGGAGACTCCCTGAACTTATCTCTCAGAAGTGAGGCCAGGTTAGAGTTACGCATCCTATCCGATGTCTCCACCAATGATGTGCTGATGACATTGCTGGGACAGTATAGTGGGGGTGGGGTGTGTGTGGGGGGTATAGTGGGGGTGGGGCGTGTGTGGGAGGGTATAGTGGGGGTGGGGTGTGTGTGGGGGGTATAGTGGGGGTGGGGTGTGTGGGAGGGTATAGTGGGGGTGGGGTGTGTGTGGGGGGTATAGTGGGGGTGGGGAGTGTGTGGGGGGTATAGTGGGGGTGGGGTGTGTGTGGGGGTGTATAGTGGGGGTGGGGTGTGTGTGGGGGTGTATAGTGGGGGTGGGGCGTGTGTGGGAGGGTATAGTGGGGGTGGGGTGTGTGTGGGGGTGTATAGTGGGGGTGGGGCGTGTGCGGGAGGGTATAGTGGGGGTGGGGGGTGTGTGGGGGGTATAGTGGGGGTGGGGTGTGTGGGAGGGTATAGTGGGGGTGGGG